>JAWZYT010001911.1:52500-77500 GCA_034508575.1 Petrolisthes manimaculis
CCTTGTAACTACAGTGTACTAAATTATTCTTGTTTCTTTATTACCTTCTAACTACAGTGTACTAAATTATTGTTCTTTATTACCTTGTAACTACAGTGTACTAAATTATTATTCTTTATTACCTTGTAACTACAGTGTACTAAATTATTGTTCTTTATTACCTTGTAACTACAGTGTACTAAATTATTCTTGTTTCTTTATTACCTTCTAACTAGTGTACTAATTTATTATATTCTTTATTACCTTGTAACTACAGTGTACTAAATTCTTCTTGTTTCTTTCCTTCTAGAGACATTAAGTAATGATGGCTGGCTATGGATCGGTGGTGGGGGAGAGGTGTCGTTTCTGTGGCCTTGACTTGCCTCCGGACGCCGTGGCCGTCATGACACACATCAACACACACTGGCGACAGTTTAATTTGGAGAGTTTGTCGTTGAGTCCGTGTGCATTTGAACCTCAGTTGGATATCAGAGTCGGCACAACTCCCATTAATCCTGAAGACTTAGAAGTGTCAACACATATGGAACAACAACAGGCTGGTTTTCACTATACATATTCCCCACAGACTGAACCTTCCAATCTCACTATCAACGGTGCAAGATGCTCGCCTCTTAACTTAACCGGTCGGCCCAGATCTTGTTCACCCATGTCTAACTCCGTTCCTCCACCACCACCGACGGCTACTTCATCCATTCATCAACAACAACAACAACAACAACAACAAGCATCCGTCATTGGTCCATTAACTCTTCCCCTATCACAGTGTCATCATCATCATCATCATCATAATACGTTTCCACTGGGTATGTTAGGACCGACACAAGGACAAACACCTCTAATACAAACACATCCTCTTCATCAAAACATGGAAATGGCGACACAAGTATTGCCACACGACGAACACAACGTTTCCTTAAAGAGAAAACGTCGCCTTGAAGCCGACATGGATACCAGATGTCGTTTTTGTGGTCGCGTTTTCTACACCCGCGCCTCCTTTGATGAACACATGAACGATCACATGAAACAGAACAATACTTACATAATGAATGAACACATGGATTCTGGAAACACACAAGTAACAAATGTAATGCCTTGTACCATACCAGATAAACCTTATAAATGTGCCATGTGTGATAGAGAGTTTTTATATAAAGAGGAACTTATAGAACACACAGAGAGTCATGAAGCTGCTAAACCTTATAAGTGTGATCTGTGTGGTGCTGGATTATCACACATTAGTGCTCTGAGGAGACACAGGTTAGCACATAGCGGGTATAAGCCTCACAGGTGTGAAATATGCAGTAGGAGCTTTTTCCAGAAGTGCGACCTGCAAAGACATTATGCAACACACGGAAAATCAAAGCAATACGAATGTAGTGTTTGTAAAAAGAAATATTCCTCTCTACATTTTCTGGAGAATCATAAATGTAAAGCCCCAGAGGAACCGAAACCATTCAAGTGTAATATATGTGGTGAAGGTTGTACTAATAATATGGCCTGGAGTTATCATATGTGGAAACATACTAAAAACCCAATATTTGTACCATTTCAAGAAAAACTTATTAATGGACATAATGGTCAAACAGAAAATAATGGTACAGGAAATTAATGCTGTATGGATGTATGTATGTATGTATGTACAGTATGTATGTACGTACAGTATGTATGTATGTACAGTATGTATGTACGTATGTATGTACAGTATGTATGTACAGTATGTATGTACGTATGTATGTACAGTATGTATGTACGTATGTATGTACGTATGTATGTACGTATGTATGTACGTATGTATGTATGTACAGTATGTATGTATGTGAGTAAATGTTAAATGTATGATTGAAAAAAATAATTTCAGTACAGTTTTTATTTGGAAAATTTAGCAGAATTAGAATTACAATATATATATTGAAACTGAAATGACTGGTGCAGGAAATTAAAGCTGTTTGTATATGTGAGTAAAAGTTAAATATACGATTGAAAAAATAATGTTCTTAATTAATTTCAGTACAGTTTTTATTTTAATTAATTTAGATTAATTAAAATGACATAACCATCTCGGTCCAAACTCTTGTCATGGAATCATTTAATTTTGGTTTAAATGTTTGGTGTTTAAAAGACTTATTTGTTAAGCATCAAATTATTTAAAGTTAGATGGGGGAAAATTACATATCATCAGGTTTGCTGTAATTCTGTGACACATAACATAACATAACATAACATAACACACAAACACATCACTCAAATTTGCACTTTTAATGTGATATAAGATAACACACAAACACACACACACACTTTGGAAATTTAATGTAATGTGTAAAGTGGGTGTGTCTCTATTTCTATCTATCTCTATTTCTATCTATCTCTTATCTATCTATCTATCTATTTCTATCTATATCTTTTTACCTATATCTATTTCTATCTATATCTTTCTACCTATATCTATCTCTATCTGTCTCTATTTCTATCTACTGTATCTCTTATCTGTCTATCAATCTATCTGTCTGTCTATCTATTTATCTATCTATCTATCTCTATATCTATCTATCTCAGCATAAGAGGCCAGCAGAACACAAGTTTTGAACAGACTAATAATGAAAGACAAACATTCCTTATATAAATATAGAATATTATATCATAACTTTTTGTGAGTTGATTGATGTGTAGACGAATATTGAAATGTTTATGTTGTAAAATAATGCATAAAAAAAATGTACATTGCAATTATTATGTAGAACCTTTAATTATTTATTCTAGTCAATTAAGAATGTGAATAATTTATATATAATTTTTGATATGTGCCATTAGAATAAATATTTGTATTACAGTACAGTATAATTTTTATGCTTATGTGTAAAATGTTGTAATATTTATTTAATAGAGTAATATCTTGTATACTGTGTACTGTTAAACACAAAACTTCATGTTGGGGGGTGCGGGAATAGGGGAGCAGGCTTGGGGGGGTGTAGAAAGCCTGTCCCCTACTCCCAAAATCCCCCCCAAGCCTGTCCCCTACTCCCGCACCCCTCCAAGCCTGTCCCCCTACTCCCTCACCCCCCAAGCCTGTCCCCTACTCCAGCACCCCTCCAAGCCTGTCCCCCTACTCCAGCACCCCTCCAAGCCTGTCCCCTACTCCCACACACCCCAAAATCCCCCCAAGCCTGTCCCCTACTCCCGCACCCCTCCAAGCCTGTCCCCTACTCCCGCACCCCTCCAAGCCTGTCCCCTTCCTCCCGCACCCCTCCAAGCCTGTCCCCTACTCCTGCACCCCTCCAAGCCTGTCCCCTACTCCCTCCAAGTTTTGCCTTTAACAATACAGTAGGTCAATATAATAATGGTGTCTATCATACCAATAAACAAATATAATAATGGTCATTTTTATTTGCCAACTATTATATCACACACACACACACACACACACACACATCATATCAAACACACAAACACACACATCACAACACATCATATCAAACACACACATCATAACACACAAACACACACACATCACACATCATAACACATACACATAATACCACACATATATTTTAAGACAAATTAGAAAACTATAAACATTGGAAATAAATACACACACACACACATTTCTCTTTTCTCAATCATATATTTGGTCTCAGTATAAATTTATCCAGTAAATTTGCACTCAAAAATAAATGTGTAAATAAACAATACAATAATATATAAAGTACATAAAAGTATTTGTATTATTGTCATCAACTAATTAAACACAATTCATTACAAATAATTATTGCATATCAACAAGTCGGTTACTTTATTAATTTCAGAAAATAAAAATAACACACACACACACACACACACACTCGCTGATTCTCATAGCTTTAATTAAGGACCTTGTGATTGTGTGTGTGTGTGTGTGTGTGTGTTTGTAGGCTTCTGATTCCTCCTGACTATGCCATGAAACACACAACCTCCTTCCATATATGTGTGTGTGTGTGTGTGTGTTTGTTTCGTGGTATAATCAGGAGAAATCAGAAGCCTCCTAACCCACACACACACACACACACACACACACACACACACCATCACAGGTCCTTAATAATAATAAATACCTTGTACTTGTATTGTCTTTCACATTTTTATTTCATTCCTTCCTAAATATAATTCTTGGACGGAAAATTACACCTGTCAAAAAATTACACGTGAAAAAAAATTACATGAAAAAATTACGTGAAAAAATTACACGTGGAAAAAATTACATGAAAAAATTACGTGAAAAAAATTACGTGAAAAAAATTACATGAAAAAAATTACACGTGTGAAATGCACAAACTAAAATATTATATTGTATTGTACTGAGGTGGGGGGGTTTAGGGGGGTGTGGGAGTAAGGGGACAGGCTTGGGGGGTTTAGGGGGGTGGGGGAGTAAGGGGACAGGCTTGGGGGGAATAGGGGGAATAGGAGGATAGATTTCATATACATACAGACTGAAATTCATCTCTCATACACCCATCCATATATATATAATTAACAAGTACAACAATAAATATAAACCAATCAACTAACACAACAAAATATTATATACACACAACATTATTTTCTCAAGTATAAAATAATATTGTAAGAAAAAAAATTATTCAAAATCCCACAACACTATATAATTTTTTTTTTAATGATACAAAAACCAAAAGTACATAAATAAATAAATCCAATATTTTTTTACACTAAATAATTATTCTCTATAAATAACAGGGTGGGTGGGTTTAACATTACCTAAAATAACTTAAATATATGTGAATAAATACATGAATAATTAAATACATACTTAAATCACTTACAGTACTTACTTACTTACTGACTGACTGACTGACTGAGGTGTATGACAGAAAACGCATACAATAAACCATTTATTATTATTTTCATTATTATTATTATTAAACCATTAGAAGTTGTAGTTTAATAATTCAACTCAAAGTAAACACACACACACACACACACCAAACACACCCAAAACAAACACACACACCCACAACAGACATACACTCAAAACACACACACACACAAAACTGAGAAAGATAGTAACTATGATTAAAGCTATTTTTATTTTACTATTTGGCAGTGAAAATACCACTACTATGAGAGAGAAAGAGAGAGAGAAAGAGAGAAAGAGAGAGAGAGAGAGAGAGAGAGAGAGAGAGAGAGAGAGAGAGAGAGAGAGAGAGAGATATACATTAATTATTGTCTTGTGTAATGTTATTTATCACTTATTAAGCACA
Organism: Petrolisthes manimaculis; assembly: GCA_034508575.1. Classification (NCBI taxonomy): domain Eukaryota; kingdom Metazoa; phylum Arthropoda; class Malacostraca; order Decapoda; family Porcellanidae; genus Petrolisthes; species Petrolisthes manimaculis. Next base: position 57,750 of record JAWZYT010001911.1, read on the forward strand.
CACACACACACACACACATACACACACACACACACACACACACAAAAAAAAAAAAAAAAAAAAAAAAAAAAAAAAAAAAAAAACATACACACAAAACACACAAACACACATATAAACATTGGAATCACAGACATTTAATAAAGGATGTGACTAAATTCTTTATTAGTTTCTGTTTGATTAATAAATTTAGATTGTATTAACATTTTCATGATTGACAAAGTTACTATTCTTTGAGCTTCAACATTATTATATTTAGGTTAGGTTAGGTTAGGTTAGGTTAGGATAGGATAGGATAGATTAGATTAGTTTAGGTCAGGTTAGGTTAGGTTTAGATTAGATTAGGTCAGGTTAGGTTAGGTTAGGTTAGATTAAGAAAGGTTAGGTTAGGCTAGGATAGGTTAGGTCAAGTTAGGATAGGATAGGTTAGATTAGATTAGGTCAAGTTAGGATAGGATAGGTTAGTTAAGATTAGATTAGGTCAAGTTAGGATAGATTAGATTAGATTAGGTCAGGGTAGATTAGATTAGGTCAGGTTAGGTTCATCAGTATTGTGTTTTTGACTTATGGGTGATTCTGGCGGTGGTGTGTGTGTGTGTGTTGGTGTGTGTGTTGGTGTGTGTGTGTGTGTTGGTGTGTGTGTTGGTGTGTGTGTGTGTGTTGGTGTTGGTGTTGGTGTGTGTGATGGTGTGTGTGTGTGTGTTGGTGTGTGTGTTTGTCGTTGTTTCAGCATCTTATAGGCCCAGTACATGGACCATATAGACAGAGGACGCATGTATCCGATGGCGCGGTATTTACGGACGTCGTATAATGCCTCTGGAGTCTCAAAACCCTGGCCTATTTTCTCGTACACTGTTCTATACACACCCTCTGCCGTCTTGAACCCTTCCTCTACCATACCCTACAAGGAGAGAAAGTAATGTATGTATGTCAAGTTGATACCATAAATTCCTGTCTTATATGTACAGTTGATACCATAAATTTGTGTCTTATATTATGTACAGTTGATGGCATAAATTTGCGTCCATCTAAGTTAATATATATGTAATATGTGTTTAAATCATTCAGTAAAATATAATAATAATAAATAATATGTGTACTTTATTCATATCAAATTCTTTTTACTTTACTTTATTTTCATTAAGTCATTCGGTAAAATATAATAATAATAAATAATATGTGTACTTTATTCATATCAAATTCTTTTTACTTTACTTTATTTTCATTAAGTCATTCAGTAAAATATAATAAATAATAATAAATAATAAATAATAAATAATAATAATAATAAATAATAATAAATAATAAATAATAATAAATAATTCATATCAAATTCGTTTTACTTTACTTTATTTTCATTAAGTCATTCAGTAAAATAATAATAATAATAAATAATAATAAATAATAATAATAATAAATAATAAATAATTCATATCAAATTCGTTTTACTTTACTTTATTTTCATTAAGTCATTCAGTAAAATATAATAATAATAAATAATATGTTTACTTATTCATATCAAATTTGTTTTATTTTATTTTCATTAAGTCATTCAGTAAAATATAATAACATAATAATAATAATAAAAACCAACTATATGAATGAATCTCGCCTTTATAATCATGGTGGCAGCGAGTGCAATAATAATAATAATATAATAATAATAAAAACCAACTATATAAATGAATCTCACCTTTATAATCATGGTGGCAGCGAGTGCAATAATAAATAATAATATAATAATAATAATAATAATAATAATAATAAACTAAACAAATGAATCTCACCTTTATAATCATGGTGGCAGCGAGTGCAATAATAATAATATAATAATAATAATAATAATAATAAACTAAATAAATTAATCTTACCTTTATAATCATGGTGGCAGCGAGTGCAATAATAATAATATAATAATAATAATAAAAACTAACTAAATAAATGAATCGCACCTTTATAATCATGGTGGCAGCGAAGGCAATAATAATAATATAATAATAATAATAATAATAATAAACTAAATAAATGAATCTTACCTTTATAATCATGGTGGCAGCGAGTGCAATAATAATAATATAATAATAATAATATAATAATAATAATAATATAATAATAATAATATAATAATAATAATAATAAAAACCAACTATATGAATTAATCTCACCTTTATAATCATGGTGGCAGCGAGTGCATATGTAACTCCGACCCACATCTCTTCACTTTGCATTGTATAGCGATCTACACTACCGTCACTATACATGCCATTAACCGCTCCCATCTCACCGTTGTTAAATTTCTGGACGTTATATTTGTATAATGTGTTTAATACAGATTCTACACATTCTGATGGAAATACCTGAAAATAAATGTATTAATGTATAAATGTATATACTGTATTGTATTGTATTGTATTTGAACTAAATGTATATCTAAATGTATATACTGTATTGTATTTGAACTAAATGTATATCTAAATGTATATATTGTATTTGTATAATGTGTTCAGTACAGATTTTACATACTCTGAAAGTAAATATATAAATGTATATATTGTAGTTGTACTTGAATTAAATGTATATATTGTACTTGAACATTTGTATATATTCATTGTATATTCAGGCTATACAGTAAAGTAATGTGTGTTGTATACAAATAACTATTTATTGTATATTAAGGAGAGAGTATAGTTTAGGAGAGAATTGGAGATAAAAAAAATTTTGGAGATAATTTTTTTTTTTTGAGATAATTTTTTTTTTTTTTAGATAATTTTTTTTTTGAGATAATTTTTTTTTTGGAGATAATTTTTTTTTTGGAGATAATTTTTTTTTTTGGAGATAATTTTTTTTTTTGAGATAATTTTTTTTTTTGAGATAATTATTCCTCCAAATTATTCCAAACAACAGACCACCATTAGTTTTGTCATCTGGTGTTGTTGCCTGGAATAGTTTGGAGGAATTATAATCTCCAAAAATGTCAAAATAAAACTGACCTCTATAGAAGCATTAGATAAAGCCAAATACCAATAGCCGACAAGTTGGTCTGCCATTATACTGTCACTATGAGCTTCACCACAGGTATCAAACTTGTAATACTTCCCTGTGTGGACAAATAAAAAATAATAATACACTCTCCTCACTTTTTATGTGAGTTTAAAATAGTGCGTATCATGAAAAAAAAATTAAATAAATCCAATTTACAGGAACTCTTAAAATAACAGGAACCATTAGGCTCTATTTTCAAGTTAAAGTACCATTATTTCTTATGGAAATGTACAATTCAATATAAAATAAATACTACATAAAATACTCACCGTTCCATAATTTTTCCTTCATGGCCAGTTTAGCTTTATGTAATGCATCTGTGAACTTGTTTTCTTCGTGTGTGTCTTGTAATTGTTGTGCCATGTCCACCATACTGGCCAATGCTGCGACCCAAAGTGAAGCACAGTACGCTGAGGGGCCATGCATTACCTGTTATGGCCAGATCTTAATTAATTAAACCTATAATTTGGCCATATCTTATACTTAATTAAACCTATAATTTAACACCAATAATTTTAACACCAATTTAACACCAATGATTTTAACACCAATTTAACACCAATGATTATAACACCATTAATTTTAACACCAATGATTTTAACACCAATAATTTTAACACCAATGATTTTAACACCAATAATTTTAACACCAATAATTTTAACACCAATGATTTTAACACCAATAATTTTAACACCAATGATTTTAACACCAATGATTTTAACACCAATGATTTTAACACCAATAATTTTAACACCAATAATTTTAACACCAATAATTTTAACACCATTAATTTTAACACCATTAATTATAACCGCATTTATTTGAGTATAATTTTAGCGTACCCATGAGTCGTAGGTTTGGTCCGCCTGTCCGTCGTTCTCAATCATACCGTCCCCATCGTTATCAAAGGTAAAGCTTCGGTCCATCACGGCACGACACACCGGCCACATGTGGACCAAGTAATCACGGTCCTTGAATACCGTGTTGTCTCGGTATACCTGTTGGTAAGTTAGTGAGCGATATAAAGGGCTGTGGGAGTAGGGGACAGGCTTGGGGGGGGGGGGGGGTTAGTGGGGGATAGGCTTGGGGGGGTCAGTGGGGTCAGTGGGGCTGGCTTGGGTGGGTTAGTGGGGGACAGGCTTGGGGGGGGGGGTTAGTGGGGCAGGCTTGGGGTGGGTGGGTTAGTGGGGCTGGCTTAGGGGGGGTTAGTGGGGCTGGCTTGGGGGGGTTAGTGGGGGTGACTTGGGGGGGGGTTAGTGGGGCTGGCTTGGGGGGGGGGGGGGGTTAGTGGGGCTGGCTTGGGGGGGTTAGGGGGGGACAGGCTTTTATATATTGTATATGTACACTATATATATATATTGTAATATATTCTAAAACACTAATAATATATAATATGTAAATTATAATATCTTTTTCTTACTCTAAAACACTAATAATATATAATATGTAAATTATAATATCTTTTTCTTACTCTAAAACACTAATAATATTTAATATGTAAATTATAATCTATCTTTTTCTTACTCTAAAACATTAATAATATTTAGTATGTAAATTATAATATCTTTTTCTTACTCTAAAACACTAATAATATTTAATATGTAAATTATAATATCTTTTTCTTACTCTAAAATACTAATAATATATAATATGTAAATTATAATATCTTTTTCTTACTCTAAAACACTAATAATATTTAATATGTAAATTATAATCTATCTTTTTCTTACTCTAAAACACTAATAATATATAATATGTAAATTATAATATCTTTTTCTTACCTGTAGGACAAATTTTAGATTGAGGTCCTTCCAAAAACTGATGTCATGAATTTGGTAAGCATTAATTTTAACAAACGGTTCATCCTCTGAAAAGATAAAGTATAATACAAAAATATACCCTAATACTTTAATATAATTTAATATATATATAATATAAAATATAATATAGATACAATTACTATACATAAATACAATACAAGAATAATGAGGAATGCTAAATAAATAAATCCATAAAATAAAATAAAATAAACAAGAATTATTATCATCACCTAAATAAAAAATAAAAAATAAATGCCAGAATTGTCATCATTGCCAACTAAAATAAACACCTTAATTCTCATCATTGCCAACTAAAATAAACACCTTAATTCTCACCATTGCCAACTAAAATAAACACCCTAATTGTCATCATTGCCAACTAAAATAAACACCTTAATTCTCATCATTGCCAACTAAAATAAACACCTTAATTCTCATCATTGCCAACTAAAATAAATACCCTAATAGATAGTCAGCATTGCCAACTGAATAACTAACCAGGGTCGCCAATATCATGTGGAACGGCATTTGCCAGCTTGCGTACGCCCTTCTTTCCCCCGAAGAGGTGGGTACGTGGGGAGAGATCGGCCGAGGTGGTCCACAGGGCCATGTCGTACTGTAGTGACTTCTGTAGGTGCGGCCATAACATAACCAACGCCCACGAGGCATAGAAGTGAACGTCATATGTGTTGTACATACGATATTCATGACTCTCAAGGTACGCAAAACGACCATACTCTATTCTGTTATAATGATAAAATAATATTATCTATTTATTTATTTAATAATAATATCAATTTAATTCATATTCTATTCTGTTATTAATGAACAAATAATATTATCTATTTAATAATATTATCTATTTAATAATAATGATAATAGTAATATTTATTTAATTCATATTCTATTCTGTTATGTATAAGCAACAAAATAATATTATCTATTTAATTCATATTCTATTCTGTTATTAATGAACAAATTAATATTATCTATTTAATTCATATTCTATTCTGTTATAATGAACAAATAATATTATCTATTTAATAATAATAATAATAATAATAATAATAATATCAATTTAATTCATATTCTATTCTGTTATAGGGGTGTGGGAGTAGGGGACAGGCTTGGGGGGGGGTGCGGGAATAGGGGGACAGGTTTGGGGGGGACTGGGGTGTGTGTGGGAATAGGGGGACAGGCTTGGGGTTGGTAGAAAGCACCCCCCAAAAAACCCCCAAGCCTAAGTGTTACCAACTCTCTATAATAATACTAACTACAATGTGTTACCAACCCTCTATAATAATAATACTAACTACAAAGTGTTACCAACCTTGGATCATGTGTTGGTAATGTTGACAATATATGTTGAGGCATATCCACCCATATTGATCCACCATCAGATATATAATACAGTTCATTAAATAATGCACTCTTAAACCAATCTGGCAACTCTCTGAAACAAAACATTAAATTAATATTATAATAATAATAATAATAATAATAATAATAATAATAATAAAAAACAATTATAGTTCAATCCCTCCCAATCAACAATTTCATTACCCTGTTAATAAACTTGTATTCCCGGAGGGAACGAGGCGTCAGAGCTATAGATAGATAGTATATAAACATACTCATCTTGTAATACAGGGTTCTGCCAAGCTGTTATGTTATATATATACATATATACCAATATATACACATACACCAACATAAAACACACACACAACAACGTACTCATCTTGTAATACAGGGTTCTGCCAAGCTGCTATGTCATATATATACACATACACCAATATATACACATACACCAACGTAAAACACACACACACACACACAACAACGTAAAACACACACACAACAACGTAAAACACACACACACCAACATAAAACAAACACACACACACACATACACACAACAACGTACTCATCTTGTAATACAGGGTTCTGCCAAGCTGCTATGTCATCTTCCCATCGAGGATAATGATGTAAGGAATATACAGACAATTCCTGGCAAGATGTCTGTTCATCACCAAACCAACGAGTGTACCGTCTGTTGGAGGAGGGGAGAGAGGAGGGAGGGGGGAGGAGGGGGGAAGGGGGGTGGAAGGGGGGGAAGGGAGGGAGTGGTGGAGGAGACAAGATATATTATTAAATTATACTGTACATAAAAATAATCTATGTTATGACCTTTTATTTATATATATGCTATGACAACCTTTAATATTATATGCTATGACAACCTTAAAATTGATGTTATAATAACCTTTAATATGCTATGACAACTTTTAATATATCTAATGATTTTTAATTTATATATATATATTATGATTTAACGTTTTAATATTATAACCTTATTTAACCTTACCTATATGATATGACTTTTAATTTGTTAAATATATATACTGTATTATGATTTGTTAATTTGTTAAATATATATACTGTATTATGATTTGTTAATATGTTAAATATATATGAAGTATTATGATTATATTATAGTATATATTATAACGTTATTTGTTCTTACCTATATGCTGTGACTTTTAATTTGTTATGATTTGTTAATATGTTAAATATATATACGGTATTATGATTTGTTAATATGTTAAATATATTATGAGTATTATGATTATATTATAGTATATATTAAGAGTATTATGATTATATTATAGTATATATTATGAGTATTATGATTATATTATAGTATATATTATGAGTATTATGATTATATTATGAGTATTATGATTATATTATAGTATATATATGAAGTATTATGATTATATTATAGTATATATTATAACATATATTATTGCTTACCTTGTATGAGTAACAGCTTTACTCTTGAACACAACATGAGGCATATCCCACACCAGTACCATCTCTACCATACCAGTACTACTGCTACTTATACTACATTTACCACACACTGCTACTGCTCTCTCTTCACCTCTTCCTACAACCACACACACACACACACGGACTAAATTAAAATATGCACAAGGACATTATATATAGTAAATTAAAATATAAATAAGGACATTATATATATACCAAATTAAAATATACACAATGACATTATTATATAGTATAGCAAATTAAAATATACACAATGACATTATATATAGTAAATTAAAATATACACAATGACATTATATATAGTAAATTAAAATATAAATAAGGACATTATATATAGCAAATTAAACTATAATCAATGACATTATATATAGCAAATTAAAATATAAATAAGGACATTATATATAGCAAATTAAAATATAAACAATGACATTATTTATAGCAAATTAAAATATAAACAAGGACATTATATATATAGTAAATTAAAATATAAATAAGGACATTATATATATACCAAATTAAAATATACACAATGACATTATATATAGTAAATTAAAATATACACAAGGACATTATATATAGTAAATTAAAATATAAACAATGACATTATATATATAGCAAATATAAAAAAAACTTTAGCACATTACAAATAACCTTAGCACATTACAAATAACTTTAGCACATTACAAATAACCTTAGCACATTACAAATAACTTTAGCACATTATAACTAACTTTAGCACATTACAAATAACTTTAGCACATTATCGACAACTGATAAACATTCAATAATAATAATAATAGGATTTGTAACTTAGGGCCGATTCCACAGTCGTCAATATTTGTCAATTTATCAACATTATTGGAACTTACTAATTATATATTAAGGAAAATATTTATATTATTATAATTATTATTATTATAACTTACTTGTGTATAAGTTACAATCATTATAACTTACTTGTGTATAAGTTACAATCATTATAAGTTACTATTATTATAACTTACTTGTTTTAGTTAATGGAATCTCCCTAAGGTCCAGTTCACCATCCATTTTAAGATCATTCCATATTGTATCACCCGGACCCAACGGATCAAACCCTGTACAATGTGATGCTGACACTCCAGGCTGATGGTGGAGGAGGAGGAGGAGGAGGAGAGTGTTAGTGTGTATGTATGTATGTATGTATAAACAGTATGTGTATGTACAATGTGATGCTGACACTCCAGGCTGGTGGTGGAGGAGGAGGAGGAGGAGGAGGAGGAGGAGGAGAGTGTTAGTGTGTACAGTGGACTCTCCAATAACGCGGTTTTGAGTAACGCGTTTTTGATTCAACGCGGTATAATATATAGGGGGGATATGATTAAATAACATTATTTGTTCGATTTAACGCGGCCACGCTCACCCGCTTACCCACACTACTTTTGGCGGGAAGCAGGGTGAGCTGCTCAGGCCCGCTCTCTGACCAAACAGACACGACTTGATCAATTCTTTAAAAGGAAGACGGATGTGGTGTCAGAGGAAGGTAACACGAGTGTGGAAGGAGAGCGAGGAGGTGTGGAGGGAGAGTGGGGTGTGGAGGGAGAGCGGAGTGAGGAGGGAGAGAGGGGTGGGGAGGGAGAGAGGGGTGGGGAGGGAGAGAGGGGTGGGGAGGGAGAATGGGGTGGGGAGGGAGAGAGGGGTGGGGAGGGAGAGCGGGGTGGGGAGGGAGAGCGGGGTGACGAGTGTTAAATGTGAAGGAAAGTGTACCGTTACTTTACAAATATAAATAAAACGAGAATGTGGGTTTTTGTTGGTTGAGTCACCAACTACATACTTTAGTTTGACTCTATTATTCATACATTAGAGTAACAAAATCCCCAAAAGGTAGACTTTTGCATTGTCCAGGAACGCAACCCCCACTATTACCATTGTTTCCTATGCGGAAATTAAGTTTAAATAACGCGTTTTTTAATAACGCGACGTCTCCAGGAACGTAACTACCGCGTTATTGGAGAGTCCACTGTATATATGTATGTATAAACAGTATATGTATGTACAATGTGATGCTGACACTCCAGGCTGATGGTGGAGGAGGAGGAGGAGGAGGAGGAGGAGAGTGTTAGTGTGTATGTATGTATGTATGTATGTATAAACAGTATGTGTATGTATGTACAGAATATATGTATGTATGTACAGAATATATGTATGTATGTACAGAATATATGTATGTATGTACAGAATATATGTATGTATGTACAGTATATATGTATGTATGTACAGAATATAGGTATGTATGTACAGAATATAGGTATGTACAGTATGTGTATAATAAAACAGACTTACCCTTGTGTGTGTGTGTGTGTATGTATATATAGTATAGTATATAATTATGTATATTATTTATATAATAATAATAATAAAACATTATTTACCTTTTCTTTAACAGCTAGACAGTATCTTAAATTAAGACTTCTTAGTGTTTGATGAAGGACAACACCTTTTATATGTGTGTCGGATAATTCTTGTTCAAACGTTTCACTCCAACATTCACCTGAAATTTATATAAGTTCATAACACAATTAATGAACTCTGTGTGTGTGTTTGTGTGTGTGTTTGTGTATGTTATTGTGTGTGTGATTATGTGTGTGTTATTGTGTGTGTGTATGTGATTGTGTTTGTGTGTATGTGATAATAATGATAATAGTAATAATAATAACGATAATAATAATAATAATAACGATACTAATAATAATAACGATAATAATAATAATAATAATAATAATAACGATAATACTAATAATAACGATAATAATAATAATAGTGATGATACTAATAATAATGATAATAATAATAATAACGATAATAATAATAATAATAATAATAATAATAATAACTACAATAATACTAATAATAATAATACTAATACTAATAATAATAATACTGTAGATATGGGTGCCTAGACTGTGGTAAAAAGTGTGTGAGTTTCAACAATTACCCAACTCACACACCATCTTACCACAACCTCAACACCTCTTGATAATAATAATAATAATAATAATAATAATAATAATAATATACGGTTTATTGGTAACTGGCAGGGCTTAAGTCCACGTTAACCCCCGTGTTCTGGCGGTCCACACAGCAGTGAAAAAATAAGGTCTCCGTAATACTACTGTAGATATGGATGCCTAGACTGTGGTAAAAAGTGTGTAAGCTTTTAATATTATACAGCTCACATACCATCTTACCACAATCTCAACACCTCTGGGTAATAATAATAATAATAATAATACACTGTAGATGTAGGCTATATATAGATTGTGTAAGTGTGGATGCCTAATAATAATAATACTAATACTAATAATACTAATACTAATACTAATAATACTAATACTAATAATACTAATACTAATAATAATACTAATAATAATAATACCACTGTAGATATAGTATAGATATGGATGCCTAGACTGTAGTAAGAAGTTTAGTCGGCTTTTAATATTAACACAACCCACTTAAAATCTGACCACAACCTCAACACCTACTTGGGTTGTAATAATAATAATAATAATAATAATAATAATAATAATAATAATAAAATACTGTAATACTGAAGACATATATAGTGTAGATATGGATGTCTAGACTGTGGAAAAAAAATTAATGGGCTTTTAATATTAACACAACCCACTTAAAATCTTACCACAACCTCAACACCTACTTGGGTTGTAATAATAATAATAATGATAATAACAATAATAATAATAATAATAATAATAATAACAATAATAATAATAATAATAATAATAACAATAATAATAATAACAATAACAATAATAATAATAATGTTATGTTATTATGTTATCATGTTATTATGGTGTTATGTTATGTTATTATGGTGTTGTGTTAAGTTATGTTATGTTATGTTATAGTGACTCACCATCTTTGTCATCACTGCCTCCTGTACCGTTCTTGAATGTAAACGTTATAGAAACATCTCTTGGTTCACTATTATGGTTCTCTATAGTCCAGATAAACACACCAACAGGTAAACACGAATCCTGAAACAACAACAACAATAACAACAACAACAACAATAACGTGCTACAATTATTATTATTTATAGAAGACGAACGAGGTTTAATTATTATTATTATTTATAGATAAACACACCAACAGGTAAACACGAATCCTGAAACAACAACAACAACAACAACAACAACGTGCTACAATTATTATTATTATTTATACAAGACGAACGAGGTGTAATTATTATTATTATTATTTATAGATAAACACACGAATTCTGAAACAACAACAAGGTACAATTATTATTATTATTATTATTATTATATTTACTTTATTATTATTATATTTATATTTATTATATTTACTTTAATATTTTATTATTTTTATATTCATTACATTTACTTTAATATTTTATTATATTTATATTCATTATATTTACTTTATTATTATTATTATATTTATTATACAATGAATAAACGTGAATCGTGAAAGACGTGTAATTATTATTATTATACAACAAATAAACTTAGACTTACTTTATAATTATGAGGAATAACAGGAGAGACTTGTCTACATATAAGTCTAATACTTTGTTCTTTAATGTTATATACAGTCCAGGACCGCGGGTAAAGTCCACAGTATAGTCCATCAGCACCGTTGAAACCCCAGTCCCACGCACCAAGTCCTTTCTTACCACCACTAAAACACACAAACAAACAAACATACATACAGTAATTAACAAATATATAATAAATAATAAACAAATAATAATAAATATATAATAACCTGTATATAACATTCATTTAATACCTGTAATTAACCTGTATATAACATTTAATACCTAAAATTAACATTTATATAACATTTAACACCTGTAATTAACTTGTATATAACATTTAATACATGTAAAACATTTAATACCTATAATTAACTTGTATATAACATTTAATACCTAAAATTAACTTGTATATATCATTTAATACCTATAAAACATTTAATACCTAAAATTAACTTGTATATAACATTTATTACCTAAAATTAACTTGTATATAACATTTAATACTTATACTTAACATTTAATACCTATAAATTAACCTATACAATATAATCCTTTACTAAATACATACATACCTATACGTTGATAATACTTTCTGATAGAGTGTATTAGCTTTAGGATCTCTGATGGTCACAATGAACTGATTGGCCATAACAGTATTGTATTCATATATTCCAGGTACCATCTGATACCTACAGAACTCACCACGGAAACCACGACCAATGGTACCACTACCAATACCACCTAAGGGGACTCCTAAAACAAATAGATAGATTAATATTAGTTACGTAAGGTTTAAAATGTTATGTATGTGTGTGTGTGTGTGTGTGTATAATAATTTGTTTACAATGATACCACTACCAATACCACCTAATGGGACACCTATAATAAAGATTTAAGATTAATATTAGTTAGGTAAGGTTTAAAATGTTACGTATGTGTGTATATTATAAGTTATGTATCATTTAAAATATTGTGTGTGTGTGTGTGTGTATAATAATTTGTTTACAATGATACCACTACCAATACCACCTAAGGGGACTCCTAAAATAAATAGGAAGATTAATATTAGTTACGTAAGGTTTAAAATATTACGTATATGTGTGTGTGTGTATATATTACTTTGTGTTTGTATATAATAATTTGTACCACTACCAATACCACCTAAAGGGACACCTATAACAAATAGATACATTAATATTAGTTACGTATGGTTTAAAATATTACGTATGTGTGTGTGTGTGTATATATATTACTTTGTGTGTGTATATATATAATAATTTGTTTACAATTGTACCACTACCAATACCACCTAATGGGACACCTAAAATAAACAGATACATTAATATTAGTTACGTACAGTTTAAAATGTTATGTATGTGTGTATATTATAAGTTATGTATCATTTAAAATATTGTGTGTGTGTGTGTGTGTATAATAATTTGTTTACAATGATACCACTACCAATACCACCTAAGGGGACTCCTAGAACAAATAGGAAGATTATTATTAGTTACGTACAGTTTAAAATGTTATGTATGTGTGTATATTATTAAGTTATCTATCATTTAAAATATTATGTATATTATTAAGTTATCTATCATTTAAAATATTATGTATGCGTGTATATTATTAAGTTATGTATTATTTAAAATATTATGTATATTATTAAGTTATCTATCATTTAAAATATTATGTATGTGTGTATATTATTAAGTTATGTATTATTTAAAATATTATGTATGTGTGTATATTATAAGTTATGTATCATTTAAAATATTATGTATGTGTGTATAGGCTATACCGTATATAATAATTACATTGTACATAATAATTTTTGTTTACAACACTACGGTACACCTAAAATAATTATTATGTTGTTATTATTAGCATTTTTTTATTGACATTTTGGACTTATAAAAATCAGAGTAAATACATGAATTTGTATATTGTGACAAATGTTGATAAAACTTTAACCCTAGTAATATACACAACTATACACATACAACTATACACATACAACTATACACATACAACTATACACATACAACTATACACATACAACTATACACATACAACTATACACATACAACTATACACATACAACTTACCATACATTTGTTTTCCGTGCATCATGGTAATACAATCAATCCAAGGTTTACGTCCACGTGCTCTTGTATATACATAATACACCAGATATCTGTATATATAGTAAAATAAATATTAGTATACACATATATATATATACGTATATAATACACCAGATATCTGTATATATAGTAAAATAAATATTAGTATACACACATATCTATATATATATAATACACCGGATATCTGTATATATATTAAAACAAATATTAATATACATAATACACCAGATATCTGTATATATATTAAAACAAATATTAATATACACATATATATATATATATAATACACTGGATATCTATGTATATTAAAACAAATATAAATATACACACATATATATATATATACCGGTACCAGATATCTGTATGTATATTAAAACAAATATAAATATACATAATACACCGGATATCTGTATATATATTAAAACAAATATTAGTATACACACATATATATATATAATACACCGGATATCAGTATATATATTAAAACAAATATTAGTATACACATATATATATATAATACAACGGATATCTGTATATATATTAAAACAAATATTAATACACACATATATATACATAATACACCATATATCGGTATATATATTAATATAAATATTAGGTTAGGTCAGGCTTATTTCAAAATAGTCAGAATGGTCTAAATTAACTTAGTGGGTAATAAAGGTAGAAAAAACATACGTAAATAATAGTAATTCATTCAAAATTTACCAAAAAATCACTATATAAATTAATTAAGTATGAAAAATATCTTAAAAAATCACATTATCAAATTATTAACTAAATGTCAAAATTACCTTACAAATCACAATGCAATCTTAAAATTACTTTAACTAATGACAATATAAATTAATTACGTGTTATAATTAAACTTAAAAATAACGATAAAAGTTTGTGGAAGTTGATAAATTACGTGAAAATTACCTAAAAAAAATCACAATAAATTACCTCAACTAATTTAAATCTAACTTATCTAAGTGTTAAAATTACCAAATTACCTTATAAATCCCTATAAAGTGTTATAATTACCTTAGAAATAACGGTATACGTTTGTGGAAGTTGATAAATTACACGTGTGAAAATTACCTTATAAATGAAATACCTTAACAAAAATCACACTATGAATTCATTAAGTGTTAAAATTACCTTATAAATCCCAATAAAGTGTTATAATTACCTTAGAAATAAAGGTATAAGTTGAGGAAGTTGTGTAATTCTTGGTCTAATATTTTGATCTCTTTTTTCCGGGAAAGTAAAATCGAGAGGAACCATCCAGCCATGTCTAGGAAATAACAACTTATTATCTATTACTAGTTGTTGTTGTTGTTGTTTGTCCTTATTTACACCTTCAGTGCCTTCTTCGTATACCTCAGTCATCATTATACTCACTCACGGGTAATATATACACACATACACACACATACAGGGGGCACACAACCCTCCCCTTCCACCTCCTCTTGTCTACTGAGTCCGAGTCTGAGTGAGCAGTGTTGCCAACAACTTGCCAACTTGCCACAGGTCTGCTTGACGAAATTTCCCTAACTTCAACATCAGAATTTCCCTTTTTACCTCAATTATTCCCTGTTTATTCTTGAACATTGATGGTCTTTTAGCAAATAATGGCCAGCTGTCTCCATCCGCTTCCACTTCGAAATTACCTAAAACAGAGAAATTTCCCTGCACCTGGCAACACTGTAAGTGAGTCACGAACGCAGTGTTGCCAGCTTGTCACAGCTATTATTATGTTTGCTTGACGAAATTTCCCCTAACTTCAACACCCCTTTTTACCTCAATTATTCCGTTTATTCCTGAACATTGATGGTCTTTTTGGTATTTCATCTTCTGGTAGAAATTTCTCTGTTTACTCTTGAAGGAACTGTATACAATACCAATTTGTTTTGCAAGGGATAAAATGAGTCAAGTTTTCGAGCAGTAAATGAATACGACACCAAAATTATCTTAAAATAAAATTAATACTATAAGATAAAAGAATATTTGAGTGGTAAAGTTTTCCCTATGAATTACACTATAGTTATTTGCCCGTGTGGACTCCAAAATTCCCTACAACAGACAAGTTTCCCTGTATTTGGCAACACTGATGCTTCCCGCCAAATTCGTTTGCCAAAATGCCACATAAACAAACAACAACTATTGTTTCCATTCTGTTCCTAGAAATACACACAGACGGATGAAATTGGAAAATAAAATAAAAATTCATGCTGTATCGTAGTCTGCGGTAGGATAAAAAGACGTCGTCTGTCTACCTAGCGGCCAAAGCCTAAACTATCATATATACAAAAGGTTATTTTATTATCATTATTATTATTTTTCACCATTATTATTATTATTGCTATTTTTTCATAATTAATTAATTATTATGTAGTAGACACCAACAAGCACCTTATTACACTTCACCTACTAACCTCACCCGATTATAATATTAATGTTTTTTGTTGTTGTTGTAATAAATCGTATATCTCCTGATTTTTAGTCGAATCTCAGATTTTTTGATAAAATAATAGGAAATCTCCAGATTTCTAGATAATACCCAGAAAAATGGCTCGAAATCTCCAGCTGACGTACGATGTATCAGTAATTATCGCGGGGAAGATTTTACAAAATACATCATAACTCGGCCATCACTCCGTTAACCAACTTCCAAATTAAATCCGCTGGCGTTCACACGCAATCCTTCAGTTAGTTACCCCGGGAACCGGGGTAACTAACTGAAGGAAACCCCGGGAACCGGGGTAACTAACTGAAGGATTGCGTGTGATCGCCAGCGGATTTAACAGGGAACCGGATTTAACCGGGAACCGGGGTAACTAACTGAAGGATCTTGCTAGCGTCAGCAGCCAGCGAGAATGACAACAAAACCTCCTGTGTCCCACCAATCTTGCCTACTTTACAAAGAATGCTGAAGTAAAAATAATGTAAACAAACAAATTGACTTTTATAACCAAATCTAACAAAGACATTAATTAAAAATTGATTATATAACTCCAGTAGAAAAAACGGTACCGAAAATACATTGGATTAATGTCACTTATATACGAGAGTACTAAACTTATACTGTACTTATTACTTGTAACATTGTATTTCTTTGCATTCCTTTTATTATATCTAACCTAATATACTGTCTTGTGAAAATTGTGCTGTAAATTTACTTTAGTACTGTGTTCACTGTAATGTATATTTCAGTATCATTCCCCACTATTTTTAACCATTCTAACACTTTTCATGGTATTGATATAGAAGTACTGTACTTCACTCACTATATTGTATATTTTAGTATCATTACCCACTATTTTTGACCATTCTAAGATGAATTTTGCAATTATATTAAGTGCTATTTAAAGTTAATGTAGTTTGGATCATGTAAATATATATATCTATGTTTATTTATTGCATTTGATAGTATTATTTTGCTTGAGTAAAGAATATTGAGGTCAAATTAGCTGTGTAAATTAGTATTCATAAAAACGACTATACTGTAGGTTAGGTTGGGCTCCCCTATGTTTTCATAATTTATTCATTTCTCAACACTAAACTTTCCCTGAACATGACTATTCTCCCCTCACCACTTTCTATCTCTCTCTATATAAAAAAGTAATAAAACAAATAAATATTTTATGAGACAAAAAAATTGGGAAAACAGCTCTGATAAAGACATACCCAAAAGGCCACTAGTACAGTACAGTACAGTATGTGCATTTGGCTTAGGTGGAATACTGTACAATGTAACTCTATTCCTTATTATTTGGAGAATACATAATAAATTCTCAAACAACCTTTCATCTCCATCAATAGATGTTTGTGTGTCAAATTCCCATTTATAATTCCACTCACCTAGGTTGAAATGTAGTACATATTTCATCACAGACCTATTATTTTGTTGCATAAAATGCATTTTGGTCCATGTCTTCAACTTACAGAATTAAAATATGAGCATATTATATGCATTATCTGTGAGGCATGCTGGGAGCAAGTTGCTCGGACTTGCTTCCAACATATTATCCGTTTTCCCTCCCGGCAAGAGTCGGTCGCAAACCACACGTTTGGGCTAACAAAATACAAAGCAGGTGGCAAAAGCAAGTGGCAAGTTAGCCCGAATTGCCCAGTGTGCCGCCACCTTTAGTTGACTTTTCACTATTATGTTTAAGTGGTTAATAATATGCCTTCTACTTCACCATTAGAATGAGGGGGGGGGGAGTAGGGGACAGGCTTGGGGGGGGGGAATAGGGGGATAGGCTTGGGGGGGGGGGGGGGTAGAAAGCCTGTCCCCTATTCCCGCACCCCCTAGCCCCTAAGCCTGTCCCCTATTCACGCACCCCCTAAATAAGAAAGATGGAACAGTAAATACAAAGGAAATATAAAAAAAATATATTACTTTGAGATGTATATTTTTTTGTTACTACACATGATATATTTTTTTCACAATACAATACAATAAATTCAGTTCAGAAACCCTGTGTGTGTGTGTGTGTGTGTGTGTGTGTGTGTGTGTGTGTGTGTGTGTGATGTCAGAAAATTAAGTCAATTAAATGAGTCCTTCAAATATTGCCACGAAACACACACACACACACCTATAATATACTGTACCTACATCACACACACAAACACACACACCTATACACCTACATTACACACACACACACACACCTATACACCTACATGAAACACACACACACATATATACACCTACATCAAACACACACACACATACACCTACATGAAACACACACACACATCTATACACCTACATCTAACACACACCTACACACATACAAACACACACATACCTACACACACCTACATTACACACACATCAATACACCTACACCTACATTACACACACACACACACACACACATATAATACACCTACATCAAACATACACACACACAAACACACACACACACACACACACACACACACACACACACACCTATAGGTTTGTCTGTATGTATGTGTGTTTCGTGGTATAATCAGGAGGAATCAAAAACCTTTAAATTTTGACACACATTCACAGGGTCCTATCAGAAAATATTTAAAAGAAACAAAATATTATTACAAAATTCATAAATATACGAACACTATGAATAATTATTACATAGAGTTCCTACATCATAATAATAATAATAATAATAATAATAATAATAATAATAATAAACATGAATTATTATAAACATTATTGATCAACCTTAACCTACATACATACATACATACATACATACACACATACACACATATTACTCCCAGCCAAGCACCCCCCCCCCCCACCCTACCCTAAGAGAAAAACAAACAAAC
>JAWZYT010001911.1:80000-147500 GCA_034508575.1 Petrolisthes manimaculis
ATTCCGCCCCACCCCCTCTCTCTCTCTCTCTCTCTCTCTCTCTCACTCTCTCAACACTCTCTCAACAAGCCATTACTTCGATTACTTACTTTCCTGTGATCCTGGACTGTCTTTAGTAGGTAGATATACTGGTGGTTTCTTATAGGAGGTTCTGCCGGTCTCACATACATACATACCTATAAATATTCTCTCTCTCTCTCTCTCTCTCTCTCAACAAGCCATTACTTCGATTACTTACTTTCCTGTGATCCTGGACTGTCTTTAGTAGGTAGATATACCGGTGGTTTCTTATAGGAGGTTCTGCCGGTTGGATCGCCTTGGAAGCGACTAAAGTTTTGTTCGTTGTACACCGGTAAACCCTTTAGGAAGGATGCCGCCTGTAGGGGGAGGGGGGGGAGGGGTAGGGAGGGGGGAGTAGTAAGGGGGAGGAGTAAGGAGAGGGGGTTAGGAGTACAGGGAGTAGGGGTAGGGGATAGGAGTATAGGGAGAGGAGGGTAGGAGTATAGGAGTAGGAGTAGAGGGACAGGAGTAAGGAGAGGGGATAGGAGTAAGGAGAGGGGGATAGGAGTAAGGAGAGGGGGGTAGGGGTAAGGAGAAAGGGTTAGGAGTAAGGAGGGGGGTAGTAGGGGAATAGGGAGAAGGGTTAGGAGTATAGGGAGAAGGGGGTAGGAGTAGGAGTAGAGGGATAGGAGTAGGGAAGGGGGGGGGGGTAGGAGTAACAGAAATGATTAACAAAGCATTTTATTGTACCATTTTAATTAAACTATTTATTATAATATTTTGAATAATTTGTAATATTTTTATCCACCTATTGTAATATTTTAAACTGATTATACTAATATTTTGTACAAATTTGTAATATTTTGTACAATTTTGTAACATTTTATGCATTTTATTGTAATATTTAAAACTACAGTACCGGTATTTCATTTCAGGTTAAGATAGGTTAGGTCAGGTTAAATTAGATGAAGTCAGATCAGATCAGATCAGGTCAGGTCAGGTCAGGTCAGGTCAGGATATGTTAAATGTAATCAGGTGAGGTCAGGTCAGGTCAGGTCAACAAGTTAAAGTTTGGATTATTCATATTAGTAAATCTGTTAATAATTTAATTAAAAAAAAAAACATTGAAATAAAAAAGTATAAGTTAGAATAAATAAAAGGTAAATTTACATAAAACCTGTGTTCACTATATTGTTGTATATATTAGTATCATTATTCACTATTTTGGACCATTCTACCTAACATACTTTTTATCTATGGTGTTTGTCTCAGAAATTCCTCATTTATAAACATCATAATAAATAACTACCGTAAATAACAAATAAATAACTAGCCTAAATAATAAATAAATAACTACCCTAAATAACAAATAAATAACTAGGCTAAATAATAAATAACTAGCCTAAATAATAAATAAATAACTACCCTAAATAATAAATAACTACCGTAAATAACAAATAAATAACTAGGCTAAATAATAAATAACTACCCTAAATAATAAATAAATAACTACCCTATATAATAAATAAATAACTACCTTAAATAATAAATAAATAATAGTGTAAATAACAAATAAACAAAGAGTAAATAGATTGTGAATTACCCCGAGGGAGTGGTGATGGTTTATTTATATATCCATTAATCTCCTAATTAATCCTTTATTGGACTTTAATTACCGACCCAGGATATAGATAATAAACCCATATATCTTAATGTATCAGGATATTGTGTCACATATTGATATTAAAGGGAGAAAATGTATAAAATAAAGACAACATGTAAAGTCAGACATCCTTACCATGTTGTTGTTGTGTTCGAATCCCTTTGACAAATTTTGAGGGATATATATTTTTAATTTTATACCTTTTATTCGATATTTTATGTAAGGGTTTTGTAATATAATAAGGTTAAAATACCTTACTATTATCATTCCGTGTTTCCCTTAAGGTTTTAGAGGTGTATTGCTAATTAATAAAACTAATGTTAAAAGTTGAATTATTGCATTCGGACATAGCGTAGTATAACATTCGATCTGTGCGTAACTTAATATAATTTCAAAGGGGCATAAAAACATCAAAATATATAACTAAGCATTTTATAATAATTAATAAATGGTTTTTATAAGAGAAAGTATACATTTAATTAATTTGTCAGAATTATATGGTATATATTCGAACGTTTCACTTCCTGGCGCGGGTTATTTGAATTTATGATTAAGGGGTGCGGGAATATGGGGACAGGCTTGGGGTGGGTGGATGGGGGGGTAGGGTGCGGGAATATGGGGACAGGCTTGGGGTGGGTGGATGGGGGGGTAGGGTGCGGGAATATGGGGACAGGCTTGGGGTGGGTGGGGATAGGGTGCGGGAATATGAGGACAGGCTTGGGGTGGGTGGGGGTAGGGTGCGGGAATATGGGGACAGGCTTGGGGTGGGTGGGGATAGGGTGCGGGAATATGAGGACAGGCTTGGGGTGGGTGGGGGTAGGGTGCGGGAATATGGGGACAGGCTTGGGGTGGGTGGGGATAGGGTGCGGGAATATGGGGACAGGCTTGGGGTGGATGGGGGTAGGGTGCGGGAATATGGGGACGGACTTGGGGTGGATGGGGGTAGGGTGCGGGAATATGGGGACGGACATGGGGTGGATAGAAAGCCTGTCCCCTATTCCAACACCCCCCCAAGCCTGTCCCTCTACTCCCACACCCTTCAAAACCCCAATGACCCCTTTTGTTCATATAAATTATTCATTTTATTGTTGTTATGAAACTTCCATATTGTTTTTGTTATCGATATAAATAATACGTTCTGTTCATAAAAAAGTGGGTGTGGGAATAGGGGGACAGGCTTGGGGGATTTAGGGGGGTGCAGAAGTAGGGGGACAGACTTGGCTTGGGGGTGGAGTTTGGGGACAGGCTTTCTACCCACCACAATCCTATTCCCAATTGGTTTTTTTTTTCTATATGAAGCCATTTTTTTTTTCAGTCATTAAAGGTGGGTGTGTGAGAATAGGGGACAGGCTATATATACCCCCCCACCAACCCCCATAAGCCTGCCCTACCCCTCCCAACCCCCTACAAACTTCCCCAAACCCCCACCAAGCTTGTCCCCTATTCCCGCACCCCCCAACCCCCCCCCAAGCCTGAATTTTGAATGGATCAACACTTGTAGTTTTTGTTTATATTCAATAATATAATAATTCTTCTATATTCCATTTTTTGTTAAAACCAGGACAAATAATAATAAAGAAATAATAACTAAGAAAAAAACAAACATCTTCATGTGGTGTCAATTTTAATTATATAAAAAAACAGGACAAGCATTTTAATGATAAATTAGACAAGGTTTGACCAAAGATATAATAATTGTTAATTCATAATAATATTAAAGGTACATGTACAGTCAGGAACCATAATAAGTAGCCAGTTAATAAATATAAAACACATAAATAAATAACAATAATAAATAGCCAGATGGAATTAAAAAATAAAATAATAATAATATATAAATGAGACAAAATAAAGTGTGTTGTTATAATTGGTTCACGGATATGTATGTATGTATGTGTGTGCCATATGTGTGTATGTATGTATGTATGTACCGTATGTACGTATTTATGTAAGTACGTATGCGAGTATATATGTATGCAAGTATGTATTTATTTGTGTGTATGATTCCAAATAACAACAACAACAACAATTATTATTATTGGTTGACTGTACATAATAATTAATTTGGTGAATCGGAGGACTGCTAACGACTCGACTCCTCCAAACTAGTGTGTGTGTGTGTGTGTGTGTGTGTGTGTGTGTGTGTGTGTGTGTGTGTGTGTGTGTGTGTGTGTTTCCTGCATATGTGTGTGTGTGTATGTATGTATGTATATAGTTTGGAGGAATCAATTACTACATATTTATTATTATTTAAAAAAAAAATTAATGATGCCTTGACAAACTAACTAGGGTTAATTTTATTGATTAAATTGGAGGAGTCGTAAATCCTCCAAACTATTCTATATAAAAAACAATATTATACTCTGTTCAAAACTTGTGTTCCGCTGGCCTCTTATGCTTAGATAGATAGAAATAGATAGATAGATAGATAAGTGATAGATAGAAATAGATAGATAGATAGAAAGATATAGATATAGGTAGAAAGATATAGATAGAAATAGAGACAGATAGAAATAGATAGAAATAGATAGAAATAGAGACAGATAGATAGAGGAAAATGGAACACAAATTTTGAACAGAGTATAGTCAAGTGCTTTGTTGTTTCCTGATATCATTATTAAGCATTATTATTTATTATTATTATTATTATTATTATTCATTATTATTATTATTATTATTCATTATTATTATTATTATTGATTTTTATTCATTATTATTATTATTATTATTGATTTTTATTCATTATTATTATTATTGATTTTTATTCATTATTATTATTATTGATTTTTATTCATTATTATTATTTATCTATCCATTATTATTTATTTATCATTATTATTAATCTTGTTAATTTGGTCATGTTTTGTGGTATATTCTGGAGGAATCAAAATGCTCCAATATACAGTATTATTCAGAAATTATAATTATCGCCATCTTGTTGTTAATTATGTACTGTAATTGTGGCAAAGTTAGAAGGAATCAGAAGCCTCCAATTTTCATACACAAATAAACAAAAAATAAAAAAAATAATGATGTTCAAAAGCCTCCAATTTTCATACACAAATAAACAAAAAAATAATGATGTTGAAAAGTCTCCAATTTTCATACACAAATAAACAAACAAAATAAATAATGCTGTTTTAGTTGCTTGTAGTAGTATGGAGGAAAAGAGTTGCTCCAGATTGATTTAGCAAACAACACTGCACTTGCATCTCAAAAAAATAATGGTGTTCCGTTGTCGGTCGGAGTAGAATGAATGGAGGAAATGAGTTGCTCCAGATTGATTTAGCAAACACTTGACATACACCTCAACCCAGCTGGCCGGACTGGAGCGCCTGTTGATACCCGGACTCTTGTGTCTGTTCGGGTTCTAGTTTGATCATGTCGTCAATACGTAGGATGGTAATGGCCGCCTCGGTGGCAAACTTGAGTTGTTTCAGTTTACTCAGGGAAGGTTCAAACACGCCAGCCTTCTTGTTGTCACGTACAATACCTGAGCCAGAGTAAAGGAAAGGTTAATGTATAGGTGATGAGTTTATAGGATAGGGATTGTTGTAATATGAGTTTATAGGATAGGGATTGTTGTAATATGAGTTTATATGGTAGGGATTGTTGTTATATATATTGATAAGACTATACCTAGCCCACAGTAAAGTAAAGGTTAATGTATAGGTGATGAGTTTATATGATAGGGATTGTTGTTATATATATTGATAACAGTGACACCGAGAGAGAGAGACAGAGATAGATAGATAGACAGAGAGAGACAGAGATAGATAGATAGACAGAGAGAGACAGAGATAGATAGATAGACAGAGAGAGATAGATAGACAGAGAGAATTTGATAGCAGAACCAAATGAATGAACACACACACACACACACAGAACAGAACAGAAACCAAAGTGTAGCACCAACCACTCACTCACTCACTCACCTTCCAACAAATCTAGTCCATAGTTCTTAAGCTGTGAATATTCAGCCGTTTTCTGTGAGGAGTGATGATAGGCTCTCAGTTTAGGTACAAGGTCAGTGGCATCCTTGGCTGCATTGACGGCCAGGGTGTTAGGAATGACAAGGAGTGACTGGGCGAACGCTCCGATGGCCAGCTGCTCACGGGAACTCTGTATTGGAAGGTAATAATGTATGTTGTATGTGTAGGAAAACGATACAAGAGTGAATGTATGTATAGGAAAAGAATACAAGAGTCAATGTATGTATAGCAAAAGGATACAAGAGTCAATGTATGTGTAGGAAAAGAATACAAGAGTGAATGTATGTACAGTATATAAAATAATAAATAATGTGCTAATTTTAACAGAATACAAACATATATATATTAATACATATACAAATTAATAATGTATGTATGCATGTATGTAGTGTACAGTATATTTGAACTCACCAGACTGGTAGCAAAACTCTCTAGATAAACAGAGAGTGCTGCTTCAACGGCTCCACCACCACATACAATACTGCTGCTCTCCAATACTCTCTTCACAACACATAGAGCATCATGTATAGATCTCTCCATCTCATCACAGTAGAAGTCATTAGGACCTCGGAGAATCAGAGAACTGGCTGACCTGCTCACGGGTCTGTACGGAAATAAATAATGTTAATAAATAATGGGTTATGTATGTGTATAGACGTGTGTGTATGTAAAGTAATAATGTGTATAGAAGGAGGGCTGTGTGTGTAAATAAATAATGGACTAAATCAATATGTATAGAAGGAGGGCTGTGTGTGTAAATAAATAATGGACTAAATCAATATGTATAGAAGGAGGGATGTGTGTAAATAAATAATGGACTAAATCAATATGTATAGGAGGGCTGTGTGTATAAATAAATAATGGACTAAATCAATATGTATAAAAGGAGGACATGTGTGTAAAGAAATAATGGACTAAATCAATATGTATAAAAGGAGGACATGTGTGTGTTAGGAAATAATGCTATAAATAAATGTGTATAGAGAAATAATGCTATAAATCAATATGTATAGAAGGAGAGCTGTGTGTGTAAATAAATAATGGACTAAATCAATATGTATAGAAGGAGAGCTGTGTGTGAAAATAATGTGTATAGAAGGAGGGACATGTGTGTAAATAAATAATGGATTAAATCACTGTGTGTAAATAAATAATGGATTAAATCACTGTGTGTAAATAAATAATGGATTAAATCACTATATAATACTAACCCTTTGATGAGAATGAGTTCGTCGTCACAGATGCGTTCCTGTACAACCTCTGCTGCTTCACCAAGGTAGGAAAGGTCAAACGTCTCCTCTCCCTCCAGGTTACAGAGGGAGGTTAGGAAGGTGGCGCCTGTAGCTTTGGCGATGCGCTGTGTGTGTAATAATAATAATAATAATAAAAAATAATTAACGGTTTATTTACATGGCAGTCAGAGACTGAAAATATACATAGGGGTGTGTGTGTGTGTGAGTGTGTGTGTATGTGTGTGTGTGTGTGTGTGTGTGTGTGTGTGTGTGTGTGAGTGTGTGTGTGTGTGTGTGTGTGTGTGTGTGTGAGGAGAGAGAGAGATAGTTATTTTTTGGTAATGGGAGAGAGAACAATATTGGTTGGAGAATATTTTTGGTGAACCCTCCCGCCCGACCCCCCCCAAAAAACCCTACTCCCCCCCTATTCCCACACCCTCCCAACCCCCAAGAAACCCTACTCCCCCCAAAAAAAAACCCTACTCTCCCCATATTCCCACACCCTCCCGAAAAAACCCCAAGCCAGTCCCCCAAAATTGAAGTGGTTTATTTCACCTTAAGGTCTTGTTTCTTGCATCGTCTGACAGCCATCGCTCCGGCCTCCACGAAGTATTTAAGACAGAGATCATCAATGCCACCCGTTGTCAAGATTACATTGGCTCCAGTCTTCAGGATTTTCTCTATACGTTCCTGTACAGTGGTGAAGGATGGAGACGTTATAATACATTATTTATACACACATACAAATGATGGATGGAGACGTTATAATACATTATTTATACACACACATACTGAATGATGTTTAGGTGACAAAGTATTCACACACACATTATTTTTCACAAAAAAAAAAAAAAAAAAAAAAAAAAAAAAAAAAAAAAATATGTTTACATTATTCACACAAATTTTTTTTTATGTTACACAGACACACATCTCTTAAGTTCGACAAACGTGACTCTTGCTGCTCGTCTGGGCGAGTTAACGGGAACATCAGTAATGTACACACACACACACACATACACACACACACACACACATACACACACACACACACACACACACACATATATCTACCTTTGTAATATCAGCTTCACGTTGTCTAATGGCTTCCAGTTTGGATGGATCATTAACCAGAACCTGAACACCAAGCTTCATCTTCTCCTTGTTGAGTGAGAAGTCGATACAAGCAATACGAGCACCAATTATCTGCTTGGTCATGGCTGAAACAATACATTACATCAATAAATACATTATATATATACACACACATATAGTTAACTAATAACCTACCTAATAATGAAGGTAGAAATACATTATATATATATACACACACACACAGTCAACTAATAACCTAACCCAACCCAGCCTAATTTTAGCCAACCTAACATAATCTAATCTAATCGAACCTACCCTAATCCAAACCAATCCAACCCCACTTAACCTAATCCAACCCAACCTAATCTAATCCAACCCAACCCAACCTCACCTAACCTAATCCAACCTCACCTAATCCAACCTAATCTCACCTAACCCAACCCAATCTAACCCAACCTCACCCCACCTAACCCAACCTTACCCCACCCCACCTAACCTCTACGTATAACTAACCATATGAAGCAATGGTACAGTTGATGGCATATCCGTCCACTAAGACACTCTCTCTGGTTGACCTTCCGTGAGCTTTGAGTATGTTGACAGCTCTGATGGGATATTTGAAGCCTCCCTTGGCGTCGGGGGTCTTGACAGCCATCGCCGCGTCCACCACCATGTTGGCAAAGAAGTCCCCGTCGATCGATATGACCTGCCGAGAATGTATTTTGTAGTTAGGTCAAGGTTAGGTAAGGTTAGGTAAGGTTAGGTTAGGTAAGGTTAAGTTATAGGGTTAAGTCATATTAGAGAATGTATTATGGGGTTAGGTTAGGTTAGG
Source organism: Petrolisthes manimaculis (assembly GCA_034508575.1). NCBI lineage: Eukaryota > Metazoa > Arthropoda > Malacostraca > Decapoda > Porcellanidae > Petrolisthes > Petrolisthes manimaculis. Next base: position 88,812 of record JAWZYT010001911.1, read on the forward strand.
TTAGGTTAGGTTAGGTTAGGTAAGGTTAGGTTATAGGGTTAAGTCATATTAGAGAATGTATTATGGGGTTAGGTCAAGGTTAGGTTATGGGATCAAGTCATATTAACATATTAATAATTAACAATAAAAAACATCAGTAAAATAATCAGTAACAATAACAAACATCAGTAAAATCATCCATTACAATAATCAACAATAAAAAACCAGTAAAATAATCAGTAACCATAACAAACATTAGCCAAATCATCCATTACAATAATCAATAATAAAAAATATCAGTGAAATAATCAGTAACAATAATAAAACATCAGTAAAATAATCAGTAACCATAACAAACATTAGCCAAAACATCCTTTATAATAATTAACAATAAAAAATATCAGTGAAATCATCCGTCAAAATAATCAATTGAAATAATGTGTCCGTCGGCCAAACCTTTGAAGACATTGATGTGCGAGCAGCGGCAACGATGCAATCCCGACCCAACTCATCAGTGTTCATGGTGAGATGGTTCTGAATGTAACGACAAGCCTCCCTAGATGAAAAACACACACATTAGTAGTGAAGGAATTATTATTATTATTATTATTATTATTATTATTATTATTATTATTATTATTATTATTATTATTATTATTATTATTATTATTATTATTATTGTGAATGTAACGACAAGCCTCCCTGGATGAAAAACACACATATTAGTAGTGAAGGAATTATTATTATTATTATTATTATTGTGAATGTAACGACAAGCCTCCCTGGATGAAAAACACACATATTAGTAGTGAAGGAATTATTATTATTATTATTATTATTATTATTATTGTGAATGTATCGACAAGCCTCCCTGGATAAAAAACACACATATTAGTAGTGAAGGAATTATTATTATCATTATTATAATTATTTACAGTAATTGTTAAATACAAACTATATATAATCTGAATAATTCCTGGGTGAACTCACTTGCATGCCAATTTGTATCCAGCAATGATAGAGGTTGGGTGAATCCTTTGTTTAACCAAATCATCAGCAGCACGGAGAAGTTCAGCTGCAATGATTACCACACTTGTTGTTCCATCACCAACCTAATAGGATACACACACACACACACACACATTGTCATTAGTGTATGTCAATGTTTTAACAATTAGCTGTATGAAAGAACAGTGAGTTAGACCATGACTTTACAGGTACCGGTACACCAGTTTAACAATCTACAGTCTAACGAACATCAACACAGACAATACATTACCTCTTGGTCCTGTAGTTGTGCCAGTTCTACCAGTACACGTGCAGCAGGATGTTCCACCTCCAATAGTTTAAGGATGGTGGCGCCATCGTTGGTCACGGTAACATCCTGTGGAGGGAGACGGAGGAGGAAATAATGTAGTCACAACGTATCACATGCTACCAAAATAACAGAGTCAGAAAATAACGCATGGTACCAAAATAACAGTCAGAAAATAATGTACAGTCTTAAAATAATTACAATGATTAAATAACAGTTTGTAAGCATTAATAATAAACCGTTTTTAACCATTAATAATAAACCGTTTATAACCATTAATAAAAGGTTAATAAGTATTAATAATAAAAGGTTTATAAGCATTAATAATAAACCGTTTATAAGCATTAATAATAAACAATTTATAATCATTACTACTCACCCCAACATCATCCACAATCATTTTATCAAGACCGACCGGACCAAGTGACGTTTTGACGATGTTGGCGACTGAACTGGCAGCAATAACTGTAACAAAAAGAATAAATAAATAAATAATAATAATAATAATAATAATATGATATTCCATTTTAAATTAACTGTAACAAAAAGAATAAATAAATAAATAAATATAATAATATTCCATTTTAATTTGACCTTTATTCGTGGAGGAAATGCCATAGAAAAAAAATAGTCTTAGAATACATACATACTGTACATACAAACATTAAGGGGGTGTGGGAATAGGGGGACAGGCTTGGGGGTTTTTTGGGGGGTGCTGGAGTAGGGGGACAGGCTTGGGGAGGGTTTTGGGGGGTTAAGGAGGTGCGGGAATAGGGGGACAGGCTTTCTACCCCCCCCCAAGCCTATCCCCCTATTTCCGCACCCCCCAAGCCTGTCCCCCTATTCCCGCACCCCCCCCCCTCAAGCCTGTCCCCTACTCCCACACACTCTTAATAAATAAAAAGCATGGCAACGGGAATAATTATAACTATAATTATAACTAATATAATTAATATAAATAATATAATATAAATAATATAATAAACGGCGAGGCCCAGTGCTTGTAATAATAATAATAATAATAATAATAAAAATAATAAAAAGCATGGCAACGGACCCACACTGTATTTTATTATATATATTAATTAAAAATAGAATAAATACATTCTCATTAGTTTACCATTTTCTGTTCTGACTGATGTGCCTGAGGTTCTCTTCCCTTGGATGGATAATACGGAATCAGCCGTCATTTTGGTGTAATTTGATGTTTATTGAAGGTAGAAGTTTAAGATAGACTCCTCCCGGTATGTAGTCCTAGCTGGAATCTCAGTGTTGCCAAGTTGGTTTGTTGTTGTTGTTGTTGAACTGCTCACTTCGCTCAACAATACCTATATATATGTAGCGAAATAAATATAGGTAAGTTAGGTTATATCAACAAGTTTATTGTCTATGATCCTTAATTTGGGTTCCAATTAAACTCTCCTCCCTATTCTGATTACCAATTTACCATTAATGTCCTATTGTAGTGAACCTAGCGGTACGTAGTGAAGATGTGTGGTGGTTAGTGAAGATGTGTGGTGGTTAGTGAAGATGTGTGGTGGTTAGTGAAGATGTGTGGTGGTTAGTGAAGATGTGTGGTGGTTAGTGAAGATTTGAGGTGGTTAGTGAAGATGTGTGAGTAGCATCCCGTTATCTCCAAATGTAGCTACTTTTCGTGATATGTTAGTGGAGTTGGTAATACTGTGTCTTTTCTTTATGGTGTCTGAGTCATGTAAACAAGGCGTGGAGTAAAGGAATCATATCCTATTAGTATATAGCATCAGATTCCTTATACATTTAACATGGAAACATTTATACAACGTTTATTTCTCCCATTCTATTTAATTTGTTCATTATTATATACTTTTTGGTAGTTATTTTCCTTATAGAGCGTATGAAATGATAATGTGGTGATTTTAATTAACTATATATGTTTTTATTAACCATCTGAATACACATGGTATAAATGACATAGAATCAGAATCCTTATAGGCCTGACATGTGTTCTCTATTTCTGGATGCTTCTCGAAATTGACAGTGGCAAATGTTTTCCATTTACCTTTATATGCTTTTATATTAGGTTGTGTTTGATATGCAAATGTATCAAGACATATGATTTGTGATGAAGAATATAAAATTGCCAAAATATGAATGAGTTTCCCATAATAAACAATATAACTAACTATCCCCATTCATAAAGTTAGGGAATATCTGTAATAAAACCACACAAAGGAATAATACACATTAGAGTAGTAAGGGACATGGGCTTTTTAGAGGTTTATAATGTTTTGATACCAATCCTAACACACCAGTCAATATTATATAATATGTGTGTGTGTGTGTGTGTGCAGGGAGACACTGTTCACCACTTGTGGCGGCGATTTGTGTTTTGGAGCATTACACACGGACCACATGTGGTCACTTTTGGTGGCCTCACTGCCTCACAGTGAATAGTGATAAATCAAATAGACTATATTATAATAGTTATATATATCACGATTAATGAAAGGTACCTAAATGCAATCGATGCTAATAATTAGTGACCATATATTGGTTATGTTGTTGATGGGAAATATTGACTTTACAACGGCACCTTATAAACTTATATATATATTTTTTATCTTAATCTATTTCCCTTTTTACTTTACAATTTTCTATTCCCAAAAATGCTTGTTACAATTCAATGGTTGATGGGAAATATTGCCTTTACAACGGCACCTTATATCTTAATCTTTATTTTGCACCTCATATACCAATATATATATTTGTTTTTATCTTGATCTTGTGGGTTTTTGCTATTATTTCTGCTAGAGAAATAATGCTCTTTCAGTCGGGCCCTTCTATATAATTTGAGACCGACTAAATATGGCGACTATTTCCCTTTTTTTTTTTTTTTTTTTTTTTTCTATTTCCAAAAGACGACGTCGGTGGCGGAGTGGCGGCGGCGAGGCGGCGGGGCGGCGGCGGCGAGGCGGCGGCGGGACGGCGGCGGCGGCGACGACGAAAAAAAATAATAAATTAAAAAAATATATAATCATAAGTTAATTATTACAAAAAAAATTCATTAATAAAAAAATATATATATTAAAAAAAAAAAAAAAAAAAACGGCGGCGACGACGACGAAAAAAAATAATAAATAATACATCTTTAAATATATACATATCAAAATACCATAAGAGCTATAATGAAAATCTACCGGAAAGTTATCCCAACCTACTGTTGTTTGGTTACTCACCTTGGCATATCTCCTCCTCCTCCTCCTCCTCCTCCTATATATACTCTTCTCCTTTTTTCTCCATCTCCTTCTCCTTCTCTCCCAATATATACTCCTCTTCTTCTCCATCTCCTCTTCTTCTCCATCTCCTCCTCTCCTTTCTTCTCTCCCTACTCCTGCTGTTCCTATTACTTCTCCCCCTTCTTTTCCTTTTAATCTTCCTCTTCTCACTCCACTTTCTTTCCTCCCTCCCTCTCTACCCCCATCTTTCTCTTTTCCTCCTCCCTCCCCCAACCCCTTTCCTTTCCTCCCTCCCTCCCTCTCTCCTTTCCTCTTTCCTCCCTCTTCCCTCCCCTCCCCCGACCTCTTTCTGTCTCCCTTTATCTAAATACCTATCAATAATAATTTCATACCTTATTTTTTTCACCACTAGTTATTTAAATATTTACTCCAAATCATGACTGATATTTTGGTTATTTTGTCATTTGTAATTATTCGTTCATTCCTTTTTAACCCGTTGCACCTTACATTGTTTTTATTGATTTTTCTATAGTTTACTTTTATATTGCATTATATTGGTTTTGTTTTCTTTTTTTATTTACCATTTGCATTATTTTCTTTATCTGTGTTTTTTAGCCAAATTTGCTTTTGTACTTTAATGATTTTTTTAATATTTTTTTATGTTTTATTAGTGCATCTGTTTTCCGTACATTAGTGTGTTTCAGGATTCATATAATATACAGTATGGTGTCATTTTCAGAACAGTGTATTTTGGGAGATACTCAAGCAAACAGGTCATTTTCATATTTTATTTACATATTTTTACATATTTCATATTTTTATTTACAATCAGCTTTGGTAATAAAACCAAAATATAGAAGAATCAGAAAATCTAAATTAACTGGAAATTAGAAATTATATCCAGCAAGATAAATCTGTGGAAAATGTTTTACCCTGTAAAAAAAATTAAATTAAATCTGAAAATATAATCTAGTAAATTAAATTTAAAAGTATAACCTTGTAAATGCTGTAATAAATTAAAATGTAAGAATTAATGCTGTAAAGAAAATTGTAATTGTGAATTAAACCTAAAAACTAAATTTTAGAATTCACACCTGTAAATAATATAAAAATAAATTATTGCTGTAAATGAAAATGTAATTGTGGATTAAACCTGAAAATAATAATAGAAGGAAATTTATGAATTAAAGGTAAAACATGTAAAGATACCCACCCTTTGTTTATGTAGATCAGCAGGTAGTAGTGGTGGTAGTGGTGGTAGCAGGTGTAGTAGTGGTGGTGGTGGTGGTGGTAGCAGGTGTAGTAGTGGTGGTGGTGGTGGTAGCAGGTGTAGTAGTGGTGGTGGTGGTAGCAGGTGTAGTAGTGGTGGTGGTGGTGGTAGCAGGTGTAGTAGTGGTGGTGGTGGTGGTGGTAGCAGGTGTAGTAGTGGTGGTGGTGGTGGTAGCAGGTGTAGTAGTGGTGGTGGTGGTGGTAGCAGGTGTAGTAGTGGTGGTGGTGGTGGTAGCAGGTGTAGTAGTGGTGGTGGTGGTGGTAGCAGGTGTAGTAGTGGTGGTGGTGGTAGCAGGTGTAGTAGTGGTGGTGGTGGTGGTAGCAGGTGTAGTAGTGGTGGTGGTGGTGGTGGTAGCAGGTGTAGTAGTGGTGGTGGTGGTGGTAGCAGGTGTAGTAGTGGTGGTGGTGGTGGTAGCAGGTGTAGTAGTGGTGGTGGTGGTGGTAGCAGGTGTAGTAGTGGTGGTGGTGGTGGTAGCAGGTGTGGTGGTGGTGGTGGTGGTGGTAGCAGGTGTAGTAGTGGTGGTAGTAGTAGCAGGTGTGGTGGTGGTAGTGGTAGCAGGTGTGGTGGTGGTGGTGGTAGCAGGTGTAGTGGTGGTGGTGGCAGGTACAGTAGTGGTAGCAGGTGTAGTGGTGGTGGTAGTGGTAGCAGGTACAGTGGTGGTGGTAGTGGTAGCAGGTACAGTGGTAGTGGTAGCAGTAGTAGTGGTAGCAGTAGTAGTGGTAGCAGTAGTAGTGGTAGCAGTAGTAGTGGTAGCAGTAGTAGTGGTAGCAGATAATACAAGGAAAAGACCTTATATTAGTATTATGCCTTATATAATTATATGCTTAAAGACTTGTAACCTCACTTGATATAATTATAATCTGGTATCCAAAATGGAGACCTTCATACGGTTATTAATTAATGCAATGTTTCCTCTGAAATGTGTACAACAATATCATTTTAATAATCAATTTACGCAGAAAAAAAAAAACTAAAAAGTTATCCAATTTCTACTCACCTCTTCTGTGTCGCCTTGTGCAGTAGGTCCTCTTGTTGTCTGTATCCGGGTTCGTCCCTCCTCTTGCTCTTCTTTCTTCTCCTTTGGCTCGCATCTCCCTCTTCTCTGGCTCGCCCTTCCATCCCTCCTCCAGCCACACACACACACACACACACACACACACCCTGGGCCGGAAGAGAGTGCAAGGTGCGACATGGAGAATTTCCCATGCCCCACCCTGCGTCAATCCCTATCTAACTTATAGCTAAATATATACTCATTATATTTATCATTACATTCATCCTTATATTCATCCTTATATTCATCATTATATTCATCATTATATTCATCATTATATTCATTATTATGTCAAACTAAGATATATTGACTCATGTGTTGGTCCTGAAGTCATCCATCTCTTCTTGTTAGTGTTGGTGGTCCTCTTGTTACTCTTGGTGGTCCTCTTGTTAGTGTTGGTGGTCCTCTTGTTAGTGTTGGTGGTCCTCTTGTTAGTGTTGGTGGTCCTCTTGTTACTCTTGCTGGTCCTCTTGGTACTCTTGGTGGTACTCTTCCTCGTCCTCTTGGTAGTCTCGTCTGGAAAGAAGAAAACCAACGTAAATAATTTGGTTCATAAAAAAAAAAAAAAAAAATGCACATATCAATTTTTAAAGTGATATAATGTGAAACAAATATATTACTTACATACTAGAACAATTATCAACTAACAAATTAACACAGAATTATTAAAATAGTTACAAACAATTCATGTAATAATGCAAATAGCATTTACATAAAATCATACATGAGTAACCAGAAGTCAGATAAAAATACAAACAAAAATACATAAAATACACATGAAAAGCTCATAAAAAGATAATGGCAAAAAATCAGATAAAATAGTTACAAAAAAATTCATGTAATAATGCAGTAACCAAAAGTCAGATAAAAATACAAAAAATACATAAAATATACTGTACATGAAATTCTCATAAAAAGGAAATGGCAAAAAAATCAGATGATACATTTGAGTTAGAATAATGGTTTTTTGTTTTTTCATATTAAGGAGGTAATTCACTTTTGTTACATTGGAGTGCCATGATTCCTCCAGAGTTTGCCACGACACAATTCCAGATGAACAAAAATAATGGCGTTCCGTTGCTTGGAATAGGTTGGTGGAGGATTTAGTTGCTCCAGATTTACCAACAAAATTTCCCCCTTTAAAAGAAAATGAACCGTGATAGACAGACTCCTTGCGGTCCGTACGTCCCAATGGTCCAATGTTCTATATGGACCAATGAACGCAGACTGTTAAAGACCCTGTGATCGTGTATGAGACTTGGTGGCTTCTAATTCCTCCTGACTACTGTATGCCACGGAACAAGCTTCTTCGGTATAGTTTTTGTTTCGTGTCTATGTTTGAAGGACTCGCTTGCTCACCTCCAACTTTCTGACAACAACAACATGGGGTTCCTTAAGTGACCCTGTGATGAAGTCAGAAAATTGGAGATAAATGAGTCCTTCAAATATTGCCACGAAACACCACCAACATGGAAGGAGCTCGTTTCGTGGCATAGTTAGGAGGAATCAGAAGCCTCCAATTTTCATATACGATCACAGGGTCCTTAAGTGGTGTAGTTGTTTGTAGTTATAAGGTGTTCTGATAGAGAGAGCTTCAATGGAGACAGTCTTAGGTAGCTTCCTCCTGACAGTACCTATATACACTCAGACAAAAACCACAGTCAGAAATAGGTTAATTGGCAGAGTGGCTTCCAAAAATTGTCCAATATAATGTAGATTAATTAAAATAAATATATTAATAGGGTAGAATTTGAATATATATCGGAATATATATTCTAATGTTAGATTATAAAACAAACACATACAATGTTATGGTAAACACATAGCAACATACACAACCAATGATTATTCAAATATTAGATAAATTATATACATTTGATTATATACATGGGAAAATGTTAATATGCAAATCTCCAATATATAAACTTATCATAATAATACACAATAATACTCAGACATTATCACACGCATACATACCCTGTAATACTGAAAATTTATATATACGTAGAAAGATATTAGTCGTATGCACAAAAAACACTGAAAATTAATTAATATCACACAAAAATAATCATAAGGGAATTAAAATTAACATAAGAGTTGTAAGAGAATTAAATTTGTTAAAGATAAGAGAAGGAGTGAAACAATAAAAAAAATAACAACATTCATAGTCAATAAATTTAGTTTGGTCATTGTAGCGTCTGTTATTATTGTTGTTATTGTTGTTATTTTAGTCATTATTATTGCTTTGGTATTAATGTTAGTTGTTATTGTTATTTTTTGTTTTGTTAGTGATGATTATTGTTATAGTTATTGTCGGTTATTGTTATATTTGTTATGTTATTGTTAGCTTTGGTTAGTGTTGGTTGTTATAGTTATTGTCGGTTATTGTTATATTTGTTATGTTATTGTTAGTTTTGGTTAGTGACACAAAAAGACCGTAACGTGACACAAAAAGACAAGTGACACATGACCGTAACGTGACACAAAAAGACCATAACGTGACAAAAAAGACCATAACGTGACAAAAAAGACCATAACGTGACACAAAAAGACCGTAACGTAACAGAAATACCTTATCGTGACATACACATGAAGACTGTAACGTCACACCTAATAACAACGTAACAGAGGAAGACGGTAACGAGGTGATACAATATTGTTACTAATAACGTTACACCACCATGCACCAGCCTTCACTCACCTATCTGAAAATAGTTAATTAAGTATTAATGTCAGGTTAATTGGGTTTCTATATATACATCATAATTTATTTTTATTATTATTATTATTATATCAGTATTTGCTGTTAGTGTAAAATTAATAATATCTCCCCTCTCATCTCACTCACTCAAGTTAATTAGTAATGGAAACTGTATAATATTTTCATATCTATTGTAATATTGCAGTTAAATTAATATTTATTTCCCAATAATTGTTTTGATAATTCTTAGGCAATAACGAATTAAGTTTTCATTTTTTGACAAGTCACGAAAATGATTAAATGAAAATATGAACACGTGTAGTTTCTCATTAATTATTAATATTGTAAATGTAAATAGCATTAACTGATATCACACGGCTATAGATAATACTTTGAAATAAATTAGTGGTAAAATAATTTTCCATTAACTCCTTCACATTCCAGCGCAATCACATATAATTATATTCACACAAATTACTCACCAATGACCGTGATAGTTAGTTAAATTAGGAACGTCACAGACAGCAGCCATATTTGTCACACTCCCACAACGTTAAGGCATCACTATATATATATTTTTTATAAATTTTCAATTGTAATAATGGTTGCAAACAGTAGCCATTATAGTAGTAGTGATGGCGGTGGTGGTGGAGGTAGTGATGGCGTACTACTACCACTAAATTCATGACCCAAGAACAACTACTGATTGGGGAGCCATCTGGTGTTTTGGTCATGAAGCAATGTAGACGGAAACATGTGGTCCGAAACTGTTTCTATTATTTACTCGAGACTTGTGAGTAAGTCCACTGATCAACTCATAGTGTGGTTCTTTGAAGGAAATTATTTATGTATGTTGAGTAACTTTTTGACATTAACACTCTGACATTATTGGAACAATAAGACGTTCGCTGTATAATTATTAACGTTAATATGTATGTGGCACTAGTGTGTATGCATAGAGGTAGGGTCCAACTTGGTGGATCGACGAATCCTTTTGACCGACCAGAACAGTTCCGCTTGCTTTGGCTTGGTTTCACCCAAGCAAACTTCGTATCCGATTGACGTCCAGATGACGGCTTAAGCAATACCTACCTTTCATTGAACCACACACTAATACAATATACTTTTAGAATTATATATATAATTCTAAAAGAAACATAATATTATCATAAAAGTATATAATGACTTAGATAGTATTTAAATAAAGTGGGTTGCACAATACCTACCCTTCATTGAACCACACACTAATACAATATACTACAATACAATATAATACAATACAATATACAGTCGCGGTCAATAATAATCATCCACATATGGGTATCTCAAACAATTTACTGTCTAATGTGTACACGTTCATAGATGATTATTATTGTTTTAATTAAGTAGTGCATAACTGCTTGTAGTAAATTAAAAGATAGTAGTAAACCTATTTTTTGGAAAGTTTATTAGCTAAGGAACAGAGGGAAGCTGTCAAACTCTTACGTGAGTTATCCCTATATGGATGATTATATTTGACCGCGACTGTACAACATAATATATCATAAAAGTATATAATGACTTAGATAGTATTTAAATAAAGCGGGTTGCGCAATACACACTCTTCATTGAACCACACACTAATACAATATACTACAATACAATATAATACAATACAATATACAACATAATATTATCATAAAAGTATATAATGACTTAGATAGTATTTAAATAAAGCGGGTTGCGCAATACACACCCTTCATTGAACCACACACTAATACAATATACTTTTAGAATTATATATATAATTCTAAAAGAAACCTAATATTATCATAAAAGTATATAATTGCTTAGATATTATTTAAATAAAGCGGGTTGCGCAATACCTACCCTTCATTGAACCACACACTAATTTATACAATATACTTTTAGAATTATATATATAATTCTAAAAGAAACCTAATATTATCATAAAAGTATATAATGACTTAGATAATATTTAAATAAAGCGGGTTGCGCAATACCTACCCTTCATTGAACCACACACTAATACAATATACTACAATACAAATACAAATATACAACCTAATATTATCATAAAAGTATATAATAACTTAGATAGTATTTAAATAAAGCGGGTTGCGCAATACACACCTCACTCTTCATTGATCCCAGCGCCACCACCATCACCACCACCATTATAGTTTGGGCTCTTCTGTTATTCCTGTTGGGTTGTAGGAATTTAAGGTAGTGTATGTCATTATTGGGTGGTGTGTTGGTGTGTATGGTGTGTCCTAGATGTGAGTGGTGTGTCTGGGATGTGTGTCAGTAGGGTTTAATTAAGGCTAAGTGGGGATAAATAGGTTTAAATGAGGAGAATTGAGTGTCGTGATGAGGCCTGATCCACCATTACCTCTGAAATCTGCCATTTGTCACCATTATTACAACATTTTCACCATTTTTGAGGCACTTGGGTTGTGAGTTGTGAGTCTGGGGAGTGTGTCATAGGGGTTATAATAAGGGAAAATGGTGATAAAGTGTTGTAAATAAGGAAAATGGGTGATGGTGTTGGTGAAGTTTTGTTAAGGTCCGTATTCAAGAACAAGTTAGTCATGGTGTGTGTGTATACGATGGCGTGGTACCGGTTAAGATGGATGGCTTTGTTGTGTGTGTGTCTATGGAGCCATCGTACCTGTACCATACCATCATCGTACCCACCACCACCTTGAATATGGCCTAAAATGTTGATCCTCCATTACCTACAAAAACCTGCCATGTGTCACCAGTATTACAACATTTTCACCATTTTTGAGGCACTTAGGGTTGTGTTGTGAGCCTGAAGGGTGTTGTGGGTTGTAGATATAATAATTAGACACGAGTATAAATAGATAATTATACTAGACATGGGAAATAGAACTGGAAATATAACCTCGAATGTAATAATGTTTGTCACTGTCTTCCACCATCATTACTTGTCCTTTTTCCTACACATACACACACACACATATACACATACATACACACACGCATTTCAAGCCAGGTGAGGTGTAAAGGGAGTTAATTAAATAAGGTGAGAAGATGTACTTAGAATAACTAATGTATTAATGGCGTTGTAGATTATCAAGATTATCGAGTGTAAATTGAAGTCAACATTATTCTCCTATGTCAACTTTTCTGTCTCTCTAATATTCCTAAATTATTTTGACGTATTTATATATTATTTTGACACACACACACGCACACACACAAGGGAAAAAAAGGTATCACTCCATCAATCATTATTACTTGTTATGGTGAAATTTGTTGTAATAATTCGTGTGTGTGTGTGTGTGTGTGTGAGACAAGGGAAAAATATTAAGTATACTCATTTTTGGTTAAGGTATCAATCCATCCATTATTATTATTATTTGTTATTATTGTGAATGTTGTTGTAATAATTCGTGTGTGTGTGTGTGAGACAAGGGAAAAATAATAACTTTTTTATTAATAAGTATACTCATTTTTGTTAAGGTATCAATCCATCCATCATTATTATTATTTGCAATAGTGAAATTTGTTGTAATCATTTGTGTGTGTGTGATGAGACAAGGGAAAAAGAGGGTATTATTTGTGTGTGTGTGTGTGTGTGTGTGTGTGTGTGTATAGTGTGGTGAGACAACTTGTGAAGGAAGAGAATTTTCATTAATTTTCCAGAACTTTCCATTTATCGAGATTTGGTACCGTATTCAAGAACACACACACACACACAGAAAGAGTAACACACATACACACAGACATAAAGATCACACACACACACACACACACATATTATACAGTAATACCCTGTTTTGCATTGTTGTTGTGGATATGTATTGTGTAGCATTATTTGTAATGAATTGTTAGTACATTACAGTACACATCCATGTACAGTCTGTCAATGATACACATACCACACCCTCGCTCAGTTACTCACAATCTTAGCTGGTAAAATCTGGAGTAGGCCTATGTAGTCTTAAAATGATTAAATTGTGTGTTTTTCTTTTGTTTGCAGAGTGAATGAACTGTGGCTAAGTAATGATTAAGCCGGCACTTATGCCAAGATGAAGATCGACCGAACCAAGTTAAAGAAAAGCAGCTCAGAAATTGTAAGTAATGATTGGTAACAAGTGTTTGAAAAGTTATGTGAATTCGGCATAATTTTGAAGAATTAGTAGGAATTATCAAGAGAGGCATGGTGCATTCCTTTAATTAATTTATGCTTTATTATTTGTTTTCAGCCTGGAGATTGTGGATGGTTAATAGAAAAACTACAAAATTGTAGCGAAGAAGAAATCCTTCCAATATTAAGGAGTGTGGAATCTTGGAGTTATGGCAAATGTGAACTATATCACTGGATTCATGTATTAGACAGGTAAGGTGTTAACGGGACAGGCTTGGGGGGGACAGGGAGGTGCGGGAATAAGGGGACAGGCTTGGGGGGTTGCAGGAGTAGGGGGGACAGGCTTGGGGGGTTTTGGGGGGTTAGGGAGGTGCGGGAATAAGGGGACAGGCTTGGGGGACTGCAGGAGTAGGGGGGACAGGCTTGGGTTTTTTTGGGGGGGATAGAAAGTTGCGGGAATAAGGAGACAGGCTTTCTACCTTCCCCAAACATACCTAATATGTTTACAAATTTGACACCTAATATGTTTACAAATTTGACACCTAGGATATGTTTACAGATTTGACACCTCATAATATGTTTACAAATTTGACACCTAGTATGTTTACAGATTTGACACCTTATAATATGTTTACAAATTTGACACCTAGGATATGTTTACAGATTTGACACCTCATAATATGTTTACAAATTTGACACCTAGTATGTTTACAGATTTGACACCTTATAATATGTTTACAAATTTGACACCTAGGATATGTTTACAGATTTGACACCATTCTAGAGGAAGCAGCAGATAAAGATGAAGACAAGTGGGTGTTGCCATGTGATCTCCAGGAACATGCTCATGTAAGTATAAGTTTGCTTTGTTTATTATATTTATCTCTCTTAGCTATAAGTTTGCTTTGTTTATTATATTTCTCTCTCTTAGCTACAAGTTTGCTTTGTTTATTATATTTATCTCTCTTGGCTATAAGTTTGCTTTGTTTATTATATTTATCTCTCTTGGCTATAAGTTTGCTTTGTTTATTATATTTATCTGTCTTGGCTATAAGTTTGATTTGTTTATTATATTTATCTGTCTTGGCTATAAGTTTGCTTTATTTATTATATTTATCTGTCTTGGCTATAAGTTTGCTTTGTTTATTATATTTATCTCTCTTGGCTATAAGTTTGATTTGTTTATTATATTTATCTCTCTTGGCTACAAGTTTGCTTTGTTTATTATATTTATCTCTCTTAGCTACAAGTTTGATTTGTTTATTATATTTATCTCTCTTAGCTATAAGTTTGATTTGTTTATTATATTTATCTCTCTTAGCTATAAGTTTGCTTTGTTTATTATATTTGTCTCTCTGTATATTGATAATTAATAATGTTTACTTTTTTTCCTCTAGATTCAGGAGTTGGTGGTGTGGGTGCTACACTTCACAACACTACTTGTGGAACACTCCTTCTCACGTCACCTTTACTCCTCAGTGGAACACCTTATCACACTGCTCTCTTCTACCTCCATGACCATTGTTCTGGCAGTTCTTAACCTTCTGTACATGTTCAGTAAAAGGTAATGGTAGACATTTTGTTTATGGTGTGTATTTGTTTTGCATCAAACATAGTTAATTAAGGAGAATGTAGATGTTTGGTTTGTTTGAGAGCCTCCAAAGTGTGCCAGGAAACAGGACCAGATAGACAAAAATAATGGTGACCTGTTTTGTGGAATGGTTTAGAGGAATCATTTGGTTTCAACACTGTACTACCTCCTTAATAGTATTATTAATTCCACTGATTGATTAACCTCAAACAACCCATAGAGAAGACACCTTGTAGCTAAATTCACAGTGCTAAATAATAATAACTGAGTGACTGAACTTTTCCTCGCAAGAAGTTATTTAATAATATCAGTGTGAATATATGTGTAATATATAGCTTTTATTTAGTTATAATAACACTGTTTGATTACATTAATAATATCAGCGTGAATATATGTGTAATATATACCTTTTATTTAGTTGTAATAACACTGTTTGATTACATTAATAATATCAGTGTGAATATATGTGTAATATATAGCTTTTGTTTAGTTGTAATAACACTATTGTATCATTACAGGTCCAACTTTATAACCAGACTGGCAGTATCACCCAGACAAGCTCTGTTGTCACGTCTAATCAATCTAGCCGAACCTTGGGGTGGTAAAGACAATGGTTTTGGCCTTGCTCAGTGCTGTCAGAACCTACCTCTATCAGTAAGTACCCTAATAAACTGTCTGTCTGTCTGTCTGTCTGTCTGTCTGTCTGTCTGTCTGTCTGTCTGTCTGTCTGTCTGTCTGTCTGTCTGTCTGTCTGAGTGCCTTGATTCCTCCAAAGTATGCTAGGAAATAGGACCAGAAGAGCAAAATTAATGGCATTCTGTTGCTTGGAATAATTTGGAGGATTCAGTTACTCTAGATTTACCAACACAGAACTTTTAAGTACATGTGATGGACGGGAATTTCTGCTGCCAGCTTTACTTGGCTATGTATTCTTTAATGGGGGAAGCAGAGCAGATTTCTTAACATTTTACAATTGTTACATTAGGTTAGGTGTAAAATATGAGCATAAGAATATTAATTGTAGGTTTTCTGTGATTACTTGACATTTTAAGATTGTTACATTTGATTATGTGTAAATTATGAGCATAAGAATATTAAATTATAGGTTTTCTATGATTACTAATTTGGATAACATTATACAGTCTTTTCCTGAAAATGCCACGACACTCCACTATGAGTTCTACGGTGAACACAACCACCAAGCATTACAACAACAACACAGTGAAGGAACCAGTGGTAGTAGTGGCAGTACCAGCAGCAGCAACAGCAGTAGTAGTAGTAGTACAACCACCACAACCACAACCACAACAACCACCACCACCACAAGCAGTACTACCAGAGGGAATAACTCCATAATAACTATTCACATAAACAATATGCAAAATATCAACAAATCGCCTGCAGAGGTTATGGAGGAACTCATGCAGGTCTACAAAGTGCCTAGTGATAAACAGGTAATAATAATAATAATAATAATAATAATGATATAATGACATAATTTCATATACAGTAATATCTTCCTTGTTAGTTTTGCACTGTTGGTGTTATGGGTGGGTGTGTGTCTGTGTGTGTTGTAGAGAGAATGAAAGGTGATGAGTTTGTAAAGGTGTATGGAAGTGAAGTTGTATGATGTGGTGTAAGAGGCAGACCACCAGTAAGATGGCAGAACAGAGTGGAAGAATATGTAAAGGAGAGTAACATGAGGGGGAGGGGAGGGGCTGGACCAAGTAAGGAGGGAGTGTAAGTTTGTATTTTGGGTAATTCTCGGGTATTTAATTTTTAGTGACCAATATAGTTAGTGAAATTTCTTAATTCTTTTTAGACGGTCGTGTATAGTAGAGAATAATCTTGGTGTTCTTGGGTGTTTAGTTTTTAGTTAACATTATATACAGTTCTTGAATTTTTGTGTTGTTTTCAGATGGTCCTATTTACTCATATAAGATTAGCCCATAGTTTTGGGTCATATGAAACCCGCTTGCAGTGTGTCCAGGCCAGACTACAGGCATTGTCAGTCCTTGTCTACTGCAATGCTCTACAGGTAAAGTATTTGGCTGTTTATAATTGTTGTATGAATGTTATACCCTGTTTAAAACTTTTGTTCCTTTTGGCCTCTTATGCTTAGATAGATATATAAATAGAGATACTGTAGTTAAATAGATAGAAATAGAGATAGATAGACTGATAGAAATAGCTAGATAGATAGAGGCTATAGTGGAACACAAATTTTGAACAGACATACAATGAATTAATAAAATGAAAAATTGTATGAATGAATTTAATGATGACAAACACTGCGCAAATTTGATAGTGAACTACGATTGGATTAATTAATAATCTATATGTAAGTTCATCTACATGTTAGAAATTAAAGACTGATAAATTAATAATAATTGTTCAATCTGCATAGTTAATGTTGATGGTAGTTCATTTACTAATACCATATATATATATTATCTCTATTGACAGGATAATGCTAACACAGTGCTTTACTCTGGACTTCTGGATGAGTTCGTGGAGGTTCTGGAACTTAATGACACAAAGTTGACTGAAATTAAGGCTGCCACTCTACGCACCCTTACCTCCATCATTCACCTAGACAGAATGCCCAGCTTTCCAAAGTAAGTTAGGCATCAAAGGGGAATAATATAGTGATGTTCATTCTTGGACCAACTGATTTATTCAAACTATTACAACCAATAAGATAATAGTACTATTATTATTGTTAACATTGGTCCTTTTTAATAATATACTTTGGAGGAATTAAGGTACTCCAAAATATTACCAAAAGTCTACTACTATCACACCATGACCTCCTCCTTCACCACCATCTCCTCCTCCCCCACCTCCTCCTTCACCACCACTTCCTCCTCCTCCTTCACCATGACCACCTCCTCCTCCACCACCTCCTCCTTCACCACCTCCTCCACCACCTCCTTCACCATGACCACCTCCTCCTTCACCACTACCTCCTCCACCACCACCTCCTCCTTCACCATGACCATGACCACCTCCTCCTTCACCACTACAGACTAAACACCATCATTGACGTGACTGGAGCGTCGTCATATCACGGGTTCCTTCCTGTCCTGGTGAGGTCTTGTATCGCCACACTGACCGCCACAGTCCCCCCGGTGCCCAATCCGTTCCCGGCACCCTTGGCTACGGCACTCTTCTCCTTCCTCTATCATCTGGCCAGCTATGAGGCCGGTGGAGAAGCATTAGTGTCGTGTGGTATGATGGAGTCACTCATCTCCGTTGTCAACTGGAAAGCCACAGAACCAGATCACATCACGGTAAGACTTATTTTAATACTTTAGCATTACTTAGTGCCAAGACATTTTTACTATCATTTTAATATTTTATCATTACATAGTGCTAATACATTTTTACGTATAATTTTATTTTATTTTTTATCATTACATAGTGCTAAGACATTTTTACATATAATATTATTTTATTTTTTATCATTTTAATATTCGTATAATATTATTTTATTTTTTATCATTTTAATATTTTATCATTACATAGTGCTAATACATTTTTACGTATAATATTATTTTATTTTTTATAATTTTAATATTTTATCATTACATAGTGCTAATACATTTTTACAGATAATATTATTTTATTTTTTATCTACTCATTTCCGTCGTCAACTGGAAAGCCACCAAACCAAATTACATCACTGTTATCCATTAATTATATTTTATAATGTCAGCCTTTCTGTGTATATTATTATTATTATTTCTGTGATTTGATAACTTATGAGACGTTTGTGTTAATTAAAGGTAATTGAAATGGTTCTCTTTTTTTTAACAGTTTGTGACTCGTGCTGTGAGAGTAATTGATCTAATAACAAATTTAGACATGTACACTTTCCAAAATCATGGTGGACTTCTTGCATTCACCAGAAGACTCGAGGTAAGTTAAAAAAATGTATTAAGTATATTTTCTATTAGGTGAAAACACATTACTGTATAGAGTAAAACCTGAATATACAATGAATAAATGCTTGTATCCATCTTTTTATTTTATACTCAGTCACTCATTGAAGACCACTATATGTTTTCCCAGGCTTTTGTTACTTCTTACCATACACTCTTAACTGATTTACTAAGCTTGTGTTAAGAGTTTAGAGGTAGATATAATCATCATAGATCAAGGGAACACTGTATAACAGAACAAAACTGCATGAAAAAACAATGATTAACCTTTATGTATAATTTCAGGTTGAAGTTGATGAATGTCGCAAAGAGCAGCCATTTGTGATTTGTTTACCAGCACCTCTAGCCGAGAGTGAGACTACCGGTGCATCAGCTGAAGCTAACCAAGGAGCATCAGCCACTACAGAGGAACCAATAGAGACAGGAGATGATACAGAAGTGCCTGATACTGATACACAACACTCCCCTATGGATACTACACCTGCTCAGACTATGATGAGTGATGTAGAAGTGGCTACAGCAGCTGCTCCCTTTATTACCACCACCATCACTACTACTAACACTACCCAGCCCAGCACCTCATCTGTGATAGATACCCAACAATCTGCCGCCCAACATCCAGATTACAGCGAGGCCAAGACAGGTCTGGCTTGTCTCCCTCAGAGAGCTGCACTCATCAAATCTATGTTAAACTTCATGAAGAAAGCGATTCAAGAGCCTAATTTCAGCGAGAGTATGCGTCACCTGATGGAGGGTTCATTACCCTCATCACTCAAACACATTATAAGTAATGCAGAATATTATGGAGCATCACTCTTTTTGTTGGCTACTGATGTGGTCACTGTCTATGTGTTTGGGGAACCGTCCTTATTATCTTCACTACAGGATAATGGACTCACTGATGTTGTGCTTCATGCCTTACTTGTCAAAGATGTAAGTCATAGTATTGTTACCGGTTAATACACTTTTGCTACAGTTGACCAAATAGAAAGTGCAAGAAAAATCTGTCTGTATAATATTTATGTCGATATCTTCACCAGCACTCAAAGTTCAGCCAATCACGTTCCACCTTACATTGGCTTTGGTTTCCCAGTTTTTCATTCATAAAAAAATACGAGGGATTACTACAAACAATTGCCATATTCTGCCTTATACAGCTAGACTTTGGTTGCATTTTCTACTTGTTCAACTGTGCATTGGAGTGCCTTGATTGCTCCAAAGTATGTCAGGAAACAAGACCAAATGAATAAATATAATGGTGGCCTGTTTTCTGGAATAACTTGGAGGAACTGGTTGCTTCAGATCTACAAACACTGTACTTTCCCTTTATAATGTTGAACAGGTTTACTCACTGCAAGTTTGGATATAAGGAGACTTTGTAAGATGTCTTTTGAAATATATATGTATAATGTGTTCAGAAAAAAGTTAGAATTTAATACCTTTTCTTCAATCATTTTCAAAGATTCAATACCTTTTCTTCTATAAATTTGAAAGGTCTCTACTTATTTAATAACATTTTTTCTTTTAAATAATGAAGGTACCTGCAACCAGAGAGGTGTTGGGTTCCCTTCCCAATGTGTTCAGTGCACTCTGTCTCAACACACGAGGTCTGGCAGCTTTTGTGGCTTGCAAACCCTTCGAACGTCTCTTCAAGGTACTCCTGTCTCCGGACTACTTACCAGCCATGAGACGAAGACGCTCCTCAGATCCAATGGGTGACACAGCATCTAACCTTGGTAATGCTATGGATGAACTCATGAGACACCAACCCAGTCTCAAAGCCCAGGCTATGAAAGCTATTGTCAAGGTGAGGGTTTAGCAGCAAGGAAGACTCTTGTTTTATACATTGATAACAATATTTTTGTAAAGGTGCTACCAAAAATATAAATAATATTTATTTAATTTTATGTTATTTGATGTTAATGTTATTGTTTTTTTGTGTGTAGTTACTGGAGGAGGTTTGCTTGTTGGGAAGTGATACTCATTACATCTGTTGGAAAACTCCACCCAAACATGAAGCCTCTCCAGCACCTGTATCAAGGTAAGATATGATATTCCTTTCTCAGTTACATAATGACACACACACACACACACACACACACATGCTTTACAGTATATTGTTGCCAATATTTTAGTAAAATGCTGAATAAATTTAAGGGAATGGTATGCTTTAGTTACATTGGGCAGCACCAAAATATGCCAGGAAACAGGACCAGATTAACCAAAATAATGGTTGGAATAGTTTAGAATATTGAGTTGTTTCAGAGTTACCAGCACTGTACTCTCCCCTAAATTAGAGCCATGTCTTTTTCTAGAACGACAAATGATAACTCAAGTGACGAAGAAGAGGAGGAGGAGGAAGAGAGGGAAGCAGGCGTAACAGTACCACCCGTGACGGCCGGCCCCAGAGAAGACCTCCCTCTCTTAGATTCCAGCACACCGGGAGAGAAACGACCCGTGCCCCTTGTTGATTACGTCCTCAATGTGATGAAGTTTGTGGACGCAATCCTTAGTAACAACTCCACAGATGATCACTGCAAGGAGTTTGTGGCTCAGAAGGGACTAGTTCCTCTCCTTGGTATCTTAGGACTACCAAACTTACCCATTGATTTCCCCGTCTCACAAGCTTGTCAGTCGGTGGCATCAGTGTGTAAATCTATATTGGTAAGATAATACACGAGTTTTTTATTTTTTTTAACATAAATTTAATATTAGTTTTGTAATATTGTTTCCTCTGCTGGTGAACGGACTTGGTAAGATAATAGACTAGTTTTTTATTATTTTATTATTTTATTATTTTAATTAAATTCAAGAGGTTGTCATACTAGACCATGAACTTGAAGGATTGTAATGAATTTGATAATTTTGCCGATAATTCCAGATTTGAAGGACTATAATAGATTGATGAGTGTTGTCATAATGGATTTGATATTTTGTAGAATCTGAAGTTGAAGGACAGTAATAAATAGATTAAAGTTGTCATGTTAAATTTGATGTTTTTTCAGAATCTTGCCTAATAAATAGATTAAAGTTGTCATGTTAAATTTGATGTTTTTTCAGAATCTTGTCTAATAAATGGATAAAAGTTGTCATGTTAAATTTAATGTTTTTCAGAATCTTGCCCATGAGAGCGGTGTACTGCAGCGCGGCCTACAATGCCTCAATGAGAAACTGGAGGCCCTGGCACCCCTACACCAACCCCTGCCAGCACCAGGCGGGTCGGTGCTGCTGCGGGAGTTGGCTTGGTCGTCCAGCCCAGGAGAGGCCACGGCTTCACCTCAGGCCACACCGTTACTACACACACTAAGTGCCGTACATGCATACATCATGATGCTAGTTCATGTGTGTCGTACCGGACAGACGGAAATCAGACAGGTGTGTGTGTAATGGAGTTATGACCAAATTAACAGACAGGTGTGTGTGTAATGGAGTTATGACCAAATTAACAGACAGGTGTGTGTGTAATGGAGTTATGACCAAATTAACAGACAGGTGTGTGTGTAATGGAGTTATGACCAAATTAACAGACAGATGTGTGTGTAATGTTATGATACTAAAGTCTGTTCAAAACTTGTGTTCCGCTGGGTGTGTACCTCGGCTCTAGACGTCGTTTGTAATTATTGTTATTGAATGAATGAATGAATGCACAGACCTTTCAATTCAGCAACAATAGAATGTCTCCCTTAAGGCTCCGGTGATCATGTATAAAAATTGGAGGTAAGTGAGTCCTTCAAATATTGCCACGAAACACCACCTATATGGAAGGAGCGTGTTTCGTGGCATAGTCAGGAGGAATCAGAAGCCTCCAATTCCCATACACAATCACAGGGTCCTTAATTGGTTGAATACTTACAGGTGTCTATCAACCAGTGGGGGACAGAGTTGGGACTGAGAGTACTGGCAGGACTTACACAACTCTATACATCATTGGTGTGGGAATCTACCGTCCTCTTGGCTCTCTGCTCTGATGATGCACTCCCTGAAGGATGTCTCTTTGGCAAGGAGGACACAGATAAACTCCTCCCACCAGACCTACAAGTAAGTAAAGATAGACAGAAGTTTGAAATAAGAGTTAAAGTTATTAGTTCTATATATATTATATTTACTTAGAATTTATTTATAGAATATTGATGCATGTTGAGATACCAGATGCTATGTTAATTTCATTTAGTATTTTTTGTATTTATTAGTGTACATTTAGTTCTATATATATATTTACTTAGAATTTATTTATTGAATATTGATGCATGTTGAGATACCCAATGCTATGTTAATTTCATTTGATGTTTGTTGTATTTCTTAGTGTGACGATGGAAGTCGTAGTGAAGCAGTAGCAATGGAAGTGACTGAACCAGAGATAAAGACAAGTGGTGCATCAACCAGTACATCAACAACAACAACAGGAGCAACAACAGGAGCAGCAGCAGCAACAGGAGGAGGAGTGGTGGGTGATGAAGGCAACAGTGATTCCTCTCGTCAACAATCAGCAGCCACACAGCACCAAATGAAACTCATCAAACCACTTCTGTCTTCAGCATCAAGATTAGGAAAAGCTCTTGCTGAATTGTTTGGTTTGTTAGTAAAGGTATGTTATTATAATGTACTGTGTTTAATTAAGGGGGTGTGGGAATAGGGGGACAGGCTTGGGGGGTGCAGGAGTAGGGGGACAGGCTTGGGGGATTTTGGGGGGGTTAGGGGTGTGTGGGAATAGGGGGACAGGAATCTGTTTCATGACATAGTATGGAGGAATCAGAGACCTTTCAATTCACCATAAAAAAATCTCCCCTTTAAGCCCCAATAACCAAACTAAACCAAACCAAATCAAACCCAAACCAAATCCAACCCAAACCAAATTTAACCCAACTAAATTTTTGGCAGCTGTGTGTGGGTTCACCACTTCGTCAACGTCGAGGTCAACACGTAGCCACACCTGTGACCCCTCCATCAGCTTCAGCACGTGCCGTGGCGTCGGCATTGGCTCATCTCCTTCATGCTGGACTCTCCTGGACACCACCACCTTCATCACCAGTACCCAAGTTCAGACTCACCTTCCTTATATGTTCTGTAAGGTTTACAAACCCTATGCTCTTTGATGACAAGAAGATGCCTTACCATCTCATGCTCCAGTACTTCCTCAGTTCAGGTGGATTGAAAGGTTTGTGTACCATCCTAAGTACAGTCCTGGACATAATTTTCAATACACACATGGATAACTCTTGCAAATTTGCCATCTAATGTTTATTTTTATTTGATACAAGTACTGTATTAACAAGAAGTATTTATTATCCTATTGACATTTCAGCCTTTTTTGACACATTTGAGTGGGCAATATCCGCTGGAGGAGAGGAAGGTTATGAATCCGGTGAACTACCTGAAGGAACAGGAGAGTTTCTAGACACGTGGCTCTTCTTATTGGAACGATTGGTTAACCCACGTACCATGTTGGACTCACCTAACTCACTCCCTATCAAGTCATCACAGCCAGGACATCAACCATTCAGCCCTCTCAAATTTCTCATCCATATTCAGAAGGCAAGTACCGGTAGTCTATAATTATGTAGTATTGTATTCCCTCAATATAAGATGATGCAGTTTATGTTAAGTGGAGATTCTCTTATTGGTAAATTAGAAGGCTATTGAATCCTCCTATGCTATGCCACAAAACAGTTTCTCTATTAATAATATATGTGACTGTTTGAATGCATTTGGTTTGACTTTCTTTTTTCTGTTTGAATACATTTGGATTAACTTTAGTTTTGGTTGACTGTTTCAGGCTGCCTTTGAAGCCGTGATGAAATTATGGAACAAGAAACCACTCAAGTCTTATGGTGTACGCATCTCTGAGTCAGTGTTGGTGATCCTGTGTTCCATCATTAAGGGAGAAGCCATCATTAATGAACGTCTGTCTAAGGAAAAGGAGAGTAATACCAACACCACTACCAACACTACTACTACCACCACAACTACAACAACAATAACAACAAGTACTACCCCATCCATCACTACCAACACACCAGCCACCACTGCAATAACAACAACAACTGCAGTAGCAGCGGCAGCAGCAGTAGCAGCGGCAGCAGCAGCAGCAGCAGCCGCAGCAGCCAGCAGCAGCAGCAGCAGTAGCAGTAACAACAGTACAACAAGTAGTAACAACAGTACTATCACCACCGTGACTACAACTGGATCTACAATATCTGGAATACCCTGTACAACACCAGCTGCTGTTACTATTCCAGGCACTAATACAAATACTACCACTACAACAGCTGCCTCTATTATCTCATCTATCACTAGTGCTACACCAACACCTACTGGTACTGACCCTAGTAGTGGTGGCCAAGATACTGAGTCAGATGAACCAGATGTTAACCAACAACAACTTCAAGCTCTGATGGATATGGGGTTTGCCCGGGAACGATGTATGGAGGCCATTACTCAGACACACACACTACAACAAGCAACAGAATACCTCCTTATGAACCCTCTTATGGACCCAACCGTAAGTTACAATACTTTTTAATGGAATAGTTGTATAATTTTGGTACTTTGGAGTGCCTTGGTTCCTCCAAAGTATGCCAGGAAACAGGACTGATGAATAAAAGTAATATTGGCCTGTTGTTGCATGGAATAGTTTGGAGGAATCAGTTGCTCCAGATTTACCAACACTACCACACCCTTAATCATTACTTTGTAATAAATAAGAATAACAATAATAATAATGATAGTATCTTTATTCATACAATGTGATGCATGACCTATAATTTTGTTTGTGTGTTTGTGGAGCAGGTAGTGGGAGGCAGTGGAGACATGGAACTGACAGAGGAGGATCAGATGTTACAAGCCATAGCCATGTCCCTCGGAGAAGACGTACAAATGTCAACCACCAGCAGCAGCGGCGGCGGCGGCAGCGGTGGCATTGTTGGCGGCATTGTCGGCAGTAGTGTTAGTGGTCAACAACGTACCATTACCTGTCTTGTTAAACCACCACCACCACACAAGGAAGTTGATGATGAACCTCTCACTAAAGAAACATTAGGTAAGTCTTTATCTCTCTTATACAACATCTCACTAAAGAAACATTAGTTAAGTCTTAATCTCTCTTATACAACATCTCACTAAAGAAACATTATTAGGTAAGTCTTAATCTCTCATAAAACCTCTCACCAAAGAAACATTAGATAAGTCTTAATCTCTCTTATACAACATCTCACTAAAGAAACATTAGGTAAGTCTTAATCTCTCTAATAAAACCTCTCACTAAAGAAACATTAGTTAAGTCTTAATCTCTCTTATACAACATCTCACTAAAGAAACATTAGGTAAGTCTTAATCTCTCTAATACAACATCTCACTAAAGAAACATTAGTTAAGTCTGATTTTCTCTTGTATACCTGCCTGTGTTACTGTATGGCATAAGAGATAGATTTAACTTCAATACAGTATTACTAATTCCTAGGAAACATTGGGTGTTCAGGAGGATACTGTATAATGTAAACATAATAAAATAGAGATAATTTTAATTTTCATATTGCCTTCCTCTAGGAAACTAGTCGTGGTATTGTTAAACTACTCTTTCAAAGTGAATAGTCTTTGTTGTTCAGTTTTTATTATTGTGTAATATGAAGTGAGAGATGAGAAGCCTTTTCTTTGAAGATAACTTTTAATAATACAACCCTATATAATGTAACTTGTAGCTAATTTGTATTGCCTCAATAATAATACATCCCTGTATAACTATTAACTAAAAGACTGGTAGCTAACAAACAGATATTGCCTCATTACAGATCAGTTTTGTGAGTACGTGTTGGCAGGCTGCTTAAACCAGCTTGATGTACAACCTCAAATGGTGTACAAAGTGTGTGAACTTCTGACAACCTGTGCTACTCGTAACGGTACCCAGTGGAGAGACAACATGTTGGTTACCCTCATCAGTCAGGTACTGTATACACACTCTGTCATCTTCTTCTTTCTGAATCTCTCTTCATAGCACCCTGGATATACAGTGAATATATACTTGTATCCCAGGCTTTATTTTATACTTGTCACTCATATGAAGTCTACCAATGTATATTTTTCCAGGCTTCTATTACTCATTACGATACAAATTAAATAATTTACTGAGCCTGTGTTAAAAGGATATATTATGTGCTAAATTTTATCGTCTTTTATCAAAGGCATTTTGTAGATTACTGTACATATTTTGGTTTTGGATGGCATACTTATATTTAAAAACTATAATTCAAATCCATAACAACAATGGAAAATGAAGGATTACTGTATGAAGATATGCATTCTATTTTATGGAAGAAATTCATTGAAATGTTTTCATTACAGATCAGTAGCCAAGCTGGCCAGCTGGTAATGACAAATACATACGGGTATTCGGCTCAAGAAACAGTAGAGTTACTGTCTTCGTCTATCCTGGCAGCCAAGTTTGCTGTTCGGTTACATCTCGTCACACTTCTGTTTGAGGTATGTCTATATTAGTTGGTCACTGTGGGATATGTATGTTCACAATTCGCCAATAAACTTAATTAAGGTTAATTCATAAATATAACAACTGATATGAAAATACCTAAAGAGCATCATCTACAGAAATGTGAAAGAAGAGATGGCTTTGGTCACCCAGGCAATACCACAAATAGATAGTTTGAGAATTTTGTGTCTATAAGTAGTGCATATTTGTTTCTATGCTACAGTTTATTAAAATATAAGTGATGTAACTAACGTATATGTTATGACTTGCAGGAGATGAAGAGTGGTTGTGCTGGAGCCATGGAACGTGCTGGCTTAGTGGACACACTTACTGAACTCTTCACACTCACACACACTGCTATGTCTACCTGTCCTACCCTTAACCTTACTACAGCTACCTCTACCAACAACACTACTACTACACCTACTACTACTACTACTACTGCTGCAGGTGGTTGTAATGCTCCTACTGGCACTACTACTACTACTACTTCTGCTACCCCTACCCCACCATCCCCAGGACCAACTAAGGACAAAGATAAGGACAAGGACAAGGACTCCACTACTACTAATGATGGACCTGGAACACCAAAGTGGCTTTCTCCTGGTCTCCTTCTTATTGATCTTTATGAGAAGTTAGCTGTAGCCACTAAAAGGAGAGCATCAGTCAGCAAGGTATAGTAATTCATTCATTGTACTCTATTGTTTGTAATGAATCTGTACTCTAAACCTCCTTTGTACCCTCTTTGTATAGTACATGCCCATACACCCAATAGATAATTATGAGTTTATTGTCAATTAATTTTGTTTGGGCTGGGACTTCACTACACACACACACACTTTTTTTTATTACTGCAGTACTCACAGCAATGAAAGTACAGTATAAATTTGTCCTTTTTTTTCTCCTATATATATTTTTTTTATTTATTATTTTATGTATATTTTTTGTTTTCAGATATGCAATCAGGTGTGGAAGTGGTTTGACATGACTACCCTCAAGTGGTGTGCATATTCTGGCGGCAACAACAAAACCATCAATGACGCTTACTGGGCCGGAGAAACCAGTATACGTATTATTAACGGACGTAGGAAGTACACCATACAATTCCATTCCATGGTCCAGGTAAGCTATGTGTGTATTGGTACTTTTGTTTTATTCTTTAAGACCTTTGATGATTAAATTGATCACATATATCCTTTTAACATAGAATCAGTAAATCACATAATGTGCTACAGATTTACCAACATTATCCTACACTATTAAAGTATGTATTTTTGAAACCTAAGATTATTTCACATTCCCTTTGAGAATTATTAACCTTTTTTACAGTTAAACCTTCTATTTAAACATATATATATATATAACCAAACAACACTACTTGTATATTTTCAGGTGAATGAGGAATCTGGTAATCGTAGACCGGTGATGATCACAATTAAAGACAAGGTGATTGCTGAACATAAGAAGAAGCTGCCTGCCATAATGCCCAAGGAAGAGACCTGTGTGTCTACTGGTGGAGGCAATGAGGAGGATGAAGAGGAAGGTGTTTCAGCAGTAGACAAGACTGAATCAGAGAAACCAGAGAACATTGAAACAGGAGCAGCAACAGCAACGGGACTTGATGGTGTGGAAAGTTATGGTTCTACTGCCACCGCCACCGCCACCGCTGCTGCTGCTGCTGCTGCTGCTGCTGCACCCAAGACGGAAGTGTCCAGCGATGCTCTGACAGTGACGTCTGGAGGAGATGAGAAGATGGAATGTGAGGAGGAAGAGACACCAGCCAACTCTACCTCTCAGGATACAGATATGATGCCTGTTGAAGGTTTAACACAACATCATCATCAACATATTATTAGGTTTGTTAAATCTGTTATTTATTGAGTAACATACGGACTTGTCTCTTAGTTCAACCATATGTTTGTATATTAAGAAGGTAGTATATGTTTGGTTCATTAGAGCACTTTGATTCCTTCATAGTAACAGTATACCAGGAAACACCACGGCTAAATGAACATAAAGGAATGGCGGCCTGATGCATAGAATAGTTTGGAGGAATCGGTTGCTTCAGATTTACCAATACTGTAAACCTCCGTTTTAATCAAATAAATTTTGTATGTTTCTGCTTGCCAAATAAGTGTGTGAATCTAATGAAACCATAATTAACATCAATCAGAGTATGTATGTATGTATGTATGTATGTATTTCTCTAATGAAGCTTTTTACCGTATGTTATTTTTCCAATCTACAGAGTATTTGTTGGTGATGTATGTAGAGCATGTGTTGATTTATTGAAGCTGTTTACAGTATGCTATGTTTCCAAATTACAGAGCATGTGTTTATTTATTGAAGCTGGTTACAGTATGCTATGTTTCCAATTTACAGAGCATGTGTTGGTCTAATGAAACTTGGTGTTGACCCTGACACACTTCACGCCCTAATGAGACTGTGTTTGAGGTTAACAAGGACTTGGGAACACGCCTGCCTCTTTGCCAGTCTGGGTGGAGTACGAACACTGCTCTCACTCACGGAAACTTCAGGATTCTGGGGATTTCAAAACCTGGCTGCCTTACTGATGAGACATGTACTGGAGGAACCAACAACACTCAGATACACAATGGAAAAGGTGATCACATATTTTGTTTTATTATTTGGGTAGTCAGTAGTCAGTCACATTTAATATATTTTATTTTATTCTTGTAGTCAGTCAGTCAGTCACATTTTGACATTTTTAACCTTACCCCCCCTCAAAAATATTAAAACTTTACCAAAAACAGAAAAAAAAAACATTATCCCCAAAACTGAAAAGTTTACCAATAATAATAACTGCATACTTTATAATTTTTGTTTTTCAGGTTGTAAGATCATCTGCCAGCAACAACAGTATGTCCGGAGCCAAGGAACTGCACTATCTACTACGACTACTTGCCCCTGCAGCTTGTCGTAACCCACACCTCTTCACCGAGATCACACAACAATGTCTGCGTATCGATCTTAACATGACACTGAAGAGGAACCTAATGTCTGCTAACAGTGAGTTTTGGCTTTTGTTTACAATATCATGTATGGTAATTTGGTTATCTGTATTGACATTACATTCTGTGCCATCTTATTTATTGTTTTAAACATTCAGGGGATAGTATAGTGTTGGTAAATCTGGAGCAACTGATTCCTATAAACCATTCCAAACAGACCACCATTATTTTTGTTAATCTGGTCTTGTTTCCTTGTATACTATGGAGGAATAAAGATGCTTTAATGTACCCAAAGTATACTATCCCTTTTGAAGCAATGTACTGTGTGTTATAGTCCTTTAACTTTGTAAATTTAATCATAGCAATTCAGTACTAATTTATTGAATGTTGTATGTACAGGTGAAGACAGTATACTGATGAAAAGTGTTGGAGGTAAGAGTAGTACTGGTGGTATTGGTATGGGCAGTACTGGTGGCAGTACATCAGTTCCTGGTACTGCCTCTAACTTCACCGCCATCAGTTCAGAACCTCAGCAACTGATTCATGACTTACTGGAAGCCCTCACTACACTGAAGGACGATCAGGAGTTGAGTGGTGGTGGTGGTGTAGCGGTGACTCCCGGAGCTGACGGCACCAATACAACACCAACAGAAGAGAGGAACACCACAGCCGGTGCCAGTGTACGCAGACAACTACACCTCTCTCGTTCATCTTCTGCCAATGATATGGTGGTACAGGAGGTGGATGAACAGGTAATGTACACTTTGTTACAATTGTACTGTAGACCCTCGATATAATACTGTACAGTACATTGATAAATACTTGTAGCCATCACCATTTCATTTTACACTTTGTCACTCTTTGAAGATTACTAAAAGTTTTCCCAGACTTTTGTTATTCTTTACCAAACATACTTAAGTGATTTACTGAACCGCCTGTGTTTAAACGTTTGGACTAAATTAATTCATCTTGTATCGAGGTTTTACTGTATACACTTTCTCAAACCTAAGATTTTTTAGACAAGTTTTTTGGCAATATGTTTATAAGGTCATTTTTATGTTAAGCAAGTGGGAAAAGACTCCTATTTAGATAAAGGAGAGTTGTTGCCAGCTAAGGAGAGAATATACTTTTGGTACATTAGAGGGTTTTGATTCCTCCAAAGTATGCCAGGAAACGGGACCACATGAACAAAACTTATGGTGGACTGTTGCTAGGAATAATTTGGAGGAATCATTATCTACAAAAATGCCCAAACTGTACCCTCCCCTTAATGTTACAGTGCATAAATAACATACATACAGTACATTAACATACATACATACAGTACATAAATAACATACATACATACAGTATATAAATAACATACATACATACATACAGTACATAAATAACATACATACATACATACAATACATAAATAACATACATACATACATACAATACATAAATAACATACATACATACATACAATACATAAATAACATACATACATACATACAATACATAAATAACATACATACATACATACAATACATAAATAACATACATACATACATACAATACATAAATAACATACATACAATACATAAATAACATACATACATAAATAACATAGTTGTATATGATTACAGAGTCCTATGGAGAGTGATAGCAGTAAGGTCCCCGGCTCAGATAACAAAACAGCATCTAGTGACAAAGTGGACG
The DNA here is from genome assembly GCA_034508575.1 of Petrolisthes manimaculis. Classification (NCBI taxonomy): domain Eukaryota; kingdom Metazoa; phylum Arthropoda; class Malacostraca; order Decapoda; family Porcellanidae; genus Petrolisthes; species Petrolisthes manimaculis. Next base: position 121,150 of record JAWZYT010001911.1, read on the forward strand.
AGGCGGCCAAGAAGAAGAAACCTCTGCTCTCCAAGTCTCTCATTTGTAAACTATTGGCTGAATTTGTACGCTCCTATGCCGGCTGTGCCAAACTCATCACCGAACACCACTACTCAGCTGGAGCAAATGAAAAGATTACTGAGGTGAGTAACATTTATTGTGTCTTGATATATTTGGTCCTAAAGTGAGTAACCAAGTGTAATATGAAGTGGCCGATGCCAATATTTATTCATTGTATTTTATTGAGGGTCAATAGTAGTAGTTATAGTCTGTTCAAAACTTGTGTTCTGCTGGCCTCTTATGCTTAGATAGATAGAAATAGATAGATAGATAGATAGACAGATAAGAGATAGATAGAAATAGAGATAGATAGAAAGATATAGATAGAGGAAAATGGAACACAAGTTTTGAATAGAGTAAAGTATTCTTATGTACATAATATTTTTACAGGACTGCTCAGCATTGGCCTACATGTTGGACCATTTAGTGTGTAACAACTCCAGCCTAGATAAGGACACAGCTGGTCATGTTAGAGTCCTCATTGCTGCTTTGGCTTCCTGTAATCACGCCCCTGATGCACAGACAATATTAGTTACTGAGGTAAGTACAGTTGGACACACCAATTCTTACATAGGCTATATGGAAAGAGAGATCATGTGACTTTGTGGTTAGCAAAATGATGCACAGACAATATTAGTTACTGAGGTAAGTACAGTTGGACACACCAATTCTTACATAGGCTATATGGAAAGAGAGATCATGTGACTTTGTGGTTAGCAAAATGATGCACAGACAATATTAGTTACTGAGGTAAGTACAGTTGGACACAGGAATTCTTACATAGGCTATATGGAAAGAGAGATCATTATCCTGAAAGTACTGCAATGAATGGTCTACCATGTGACTCTGTGATTAGCAAAACAACAAGCCCATTGATATTCTCTTGTGTTTCTTTGTATTTCTCTTTATTTAGTTATAATCTGCATTGAGCTGTGCAATAATGGTATTGGTGTGTTGTATTCGTTTATATTTAGGTAAAAGCTGCTTTGGGCCGTGCAACAATGCTGATGGAGAACCTTGAGAAACATGGTCGTATACAGGCTCTAGTGGGACTCATATGTACCATGATGGAAGCTTGTCCTGCACAACTTAATCAGCCTCCCAATGTGTGTTTCAAACAACAACAACACGGGTAGGTTATGTCCATTGTATTGTATTGTATTGTATTGTCCATTGTAATGTAGTGTAATATATTTTTTATTGGTTAACTATTAATTAATGTAGTGAAATATCTTTTTTATTGGTTAACTATTAATTAATGTAGTGTAATATCTTTTTTATTAATGTAGTGTAATATCTTTTTTATTAATGTAGTGTAATATCTTTTTTATTAATGTAGTGTAATATCTTTTTTATTAATGTAGTGTAATATCTTTTTTATTAATGCGGTTTCAATTTGTTCCCCAGGATGAACAACATGATAAGAGTAATGGTACGTAAGGGTCTGGTGACGGACTTGGCTCGTATCCCACACAGCCTTGACCTGTCCTCACCCAACATGGCCACCACCGTCAACGCTGCCCTCAAACCACTCGAACTGGTGTCACGCTTGGTCAATCTGCCCTCATTTGTTCCCACCTCAACCTCAAAGAAAAAGAGTACATCACATGACAACACACAACAGCCAAGTGGTCAGTAGTCATTAAAGAATATATATTATAGTATTCAAGTGGTCAGTAGTCATTAAAGAGTATATATTATAGTATTCAAGTGGTAAGTAGTCATTAAAAAGTATATATTATAGTATTCAAGTGGTCAGTAGTAATTAAAAAGTATATTTTATAGTATTCAAGTGGTTAGTAATAATTAAAGAGTATATATTATAGTATTCAAATGGTCAGTAATAATTAAAGAGTATATATTATAGTATTCAAGTGGTCAGTAGTCATTAAAGAGTATATATTATAGTATTCAAGTGGTCAGTAATAATTAAAGAGTATATATTATAGTATTCAAGTGGTCAGTAATAATTGAAGAGTATATATTTTATAGTATTCACCTGTAGGTACAGTTGGAGACATGAATGAGTGGTACAGTCCAGGTGAAAGATACTTGTTCCATATGAGTAACTAGTGTTTATTATCAGGTACATAGTTGCTTTTTATTACCATCCACAATACTGACTTCTGCCCCTGGTGTCTCCTATTTGGCACTAAGGAACACACACACATACCATCCTCAATACTGACTTCTGCCCCTGATGTCTCCTATTTGGCACTAAGGAATACACACACACACCATCCTCAATACTGACTTCTGCCCCTGGTGTCTCCTATTTGGCACTAAGGAACACACACACACACCATCCTCAATACTGACTTCTGCCCCTGATGTCTCCTATTTGGCACTAAGGAATACACACACACACCATCCTCAATACTGACTTCTGCCCCTGGTGTCTCCTATTTGGCACTAATAAGGAACTTGATATTAGCAGAAATTGACCATCTTTCACTTGGGCTATACTACCCATTTATGTGTCTAACTGTACATTGGAGTGCATTGATGAGTAGCTTATCTAAATTCTTAAGTAATTTAATTATTTTTCTTACTATTGATGATAAAGTATAATTTTGATTCTTTTTGATGATAGAGATGATTTCCTTTTGGTCTTCATATAGTCTTAAAGTATTTTGATTCTTTATGCTACTTTTGATATTAAAGTATAAATTTCTGCATACATCTACTAGGAACAGGGACAACAAATAGTGAAGCAACAAGAGCTCAAGGTGACGACAACATTGAAGACACTGAGAATACAGAACATGATATTTCAGGAGCTGGAGAAAGTCTTGAACCAAGCTCTGATGCTCACCCTAATGAGGTCAGTAAATACAGTACAGTACACCCTACCTGGATATATATATAATGAAGAAATAGTTGTATCCACCCTAACTTCATTTTACACAGTCACTCATTGACCAAAAACCTCAAAATATTTTCCCCAGACTTCTGTTATTCATTACCATATAAAAAGTTACCATATACAGGTTCATTATAAGCAAACACAATGCAATACACACAACCATATCACCAACAGTTGAAACAAACAATGCAATACACACACAACCATAACATTAACAATTCAAACAGTGCAATACACACACACACAACCATAACACCAACAGTTGAAACAAACAGTGCAATACACACACAACCATAACACCAACAGTTGAAACAAACAGTGCAATACACACACAACCATATCACCAACAATAAACAAACAAACAAAGAAGGCTTTACTATATATAAACCCACTTTCCAGGACGGAACACTGGTGGAAGGAGACGAAGCCGGTCTGGAAGAGATACTGGACCACCTGCTGGAAGACGCCGGGGCAGAACTGAGAAGGAACCAACCTCACCGTGACACTGTGTCTGCTACAGTGACATATGTCCTTGATACAGACCCACCTATGGACACTGATGATACTACACACAACACACACTCGGATAGTCAGGTTAGTATGTCAGTTAGTTAATCAGTCAGTCAGTCAGTCAGAGTCACACAACACACACTCGGATAGTCAGGTTAGTATGTCAGTTAGTTACTCAAACAGTCGGTCAGTTAGTTAGTCACTCAGTCAGTCAGTCACACAATACACACTCGGATAGTCAGGTTAGTCAGTCAGTCACAATACACACTCGGATAGTCAGGTTAGTCAGTCAGTCAGTCACAATACACACTCGGATAGCCAAATCAGTCAGTCAGTCAGTCACACACAATACACACTCGGATAGTCAGGTTAGTCAGTCAGTCACAATACACACTCGGATAGCCAAGTCAGTCAGTCAGTCAGTCACACTCGGATAAAACGAGGCATTTCTATTTTACTTTGGTTTCTGTTTTGTAATGATGGTGATCAATTAATTGTTCTGATGTTTACGTGTCACTTTTCTCTTTAGTTTCTGGATGAAGGAGAGGATGGAGGAAATGAAGACCAAGATGATTCCTCCTCCGATTCTTCAGAAGACAGAGAGGAAGATGAAGGAGACGACGACAATGATGAAGTAGAGGAGGAAGAGGAGGAGGAGGAAGAAGGAGGTGAGTTACATCTTTATATTTTTGAAGATATATTATATTATAGTAATTTATAAAGACTTTTAATTATTTTTGAGGAATCTAATGTTTCAAATTTTTTTTTACTATCCCTTTGAATGACTTGAGAACTTTGATAATATAGGAATTATTTATGTATGGCTTGCTTCTCTAATATTATAAGCTTTATATGTGTTTTTATTATAAGCTGTATATGTGTTTTTATAGAGTAGTTACACATTAAGATTGTCCTCACTATAACTGTATTACAGGGGATGATTATGAAGATGATGAGGAAGAAGAAGAGGAAGAGGAAGAAGAAGAAGAAGGCTCTGTATTTGATGAAGGCTATGAGGACATGGAGGAGACATTTATCAGACTCCCTGGAGGTGATCGTGACACAGATGATATACTCTTGTTACCATCTTACCAACAGTACATTGACACCATAGACACCATTATCTTTGGTGATCGTGTACCTCTCCATCATTCCAATGTGGCTTCTGCTGCTCATGAGGATCCTTCATTTATGGCATCAACTCCCAATGCAAACCCAAGTGAGTTACAATGTTTATTAAAGGGGTTGGGCACAGGCTTGGGGGGGTGGGGGGGTGCGGGAATAGGGGACAGCTTGGGGGTGGGAGTAGTAACTTTCTCAGACAAAGGATAAAGTATATATGTTCATTATTTTTGTTATGTTGAATAATTATGGTAACGTCATAGCTATAGCTATATAGCGTCAGAGCTATAGATAGATAGATAGTTGAATATGTTAAGTAAATGTTTTGTTTGTTTATGTATTACAGGTGCCAGCAATACCATCCCGACACACCCACTGTTCCAGAACCCTCGTGAAGTGCCAGCCGCCGCCAGTGCCAGATTAAACAGCCGACCCAGTCGCCAGCGCGGGGTGTTCAGGTACCAAACTGTCACCCCACGCACCCACACCACCACCACCACCATACTCCAGAGGTGACCTGCACTCTCCTTAACCTCTCCCAAACCCTATCTCATATCCCTCTCTCTCCTCTCTCTCTTTATCTCTCTTTTACTCTCATACACACAGACAGATAGACACAGAAACAGATAGAAAAACACGCGCACACACGCACACACATACACGCACACACACACACACCACACCACACCACACACACCACACCACACCACACCACACCACACCACACACACAGACACGCACACGCACACACACGCCACCACACACACGCCACCACACACAGACACACACACATAGACAGACAGACAGACAGTATCCATCAGATGAACTTCCACACAGCCATCCACTTTCATACCACACACCTACCACTACTACTACCACCACTACCAGACACCTACTACTACTACTACCACTTATGATAACCTATCCTACCCGGTCATCCATCACCACTAATCCTTACCCTCTTCTATCCTTCTACATAAAACTATACCTCACATCACACACTACTACCTTTCTCTCTCTCTCTCTCTCTCTCTCTCTCTCTCTCTCTCTCTCTCCAACATTAACAAGCACCTCTTTTTGATAAATTGGACGGCTACTGATTCCTATAAACCATGTCTTGAAACAGATTCCTTATTGGTAACATTGAGGTGATCTATTTGTTTCCTGGGATATTTTAAGGATGCAGTAGCCTTCACAATTTGCCCAACAGATGTTCTCTCTCTCTCTCTCTCTCCCCGTAAGGACCCTGTGATCGTATATGTATATTGGAGGCTTCAGATTCCTCCTGACCATGCCACGAAACAAGCTCCTTCCATATAGGTGTGTGTTTCGTGGCAATATTTGAAGGACTTATTTATCTCCAATTTTCTGACTACATCACAGGGTCCCTTAACCTTTCTCACACCACTACCACCTTCACCACCACTACCTCCACCACCACTACCTCTGTACTCCTTAACCTCTTATCACTGTCCCTAACCATTACCCTGCCTTACCACTACCATCATCACCATTACCATCACCACCACCATCATATACATCATTATTAGTCATTTAAGTGGATAGAATATTTTTGGTCCATTACAGCCAGCACCTTGATTTCTGCATAATATACCAGACAATGGGACCAGGTGAACACAAATAATACTCCATATAATACAATACACTAGACTCTCCCCTTATCCTACTCTTCATAATATCATTCATGTTCTACAGACTAAATATAATTGTAATCTTGTGAGAGAAAAACTCTGCTCTTCAATAATTGGTGTTCCTAGGATTGGTTTTATATTTATATTGTATTTATTTCAAATTCAAGGTAATTCATTCATTTCATAATCAGTTGACTACCATGGTCAGACCTCCCCCTCCCCCCTCTCTCTTTTTTTTGTTACTGTACACATTTACACTTGTACCGCAAGGTTATGTATGTACAGTTGAACAAGTATAAAGTACAAGTAAACTATGAGTGTATTATATGTCCATGTTTGGTTAACACTCAATAGTTTCCTTCAGTTATGTTACACTTTACATACATTGGTTGTGGAGTCTGTAGTGATTCATTGATAACAAAACCAACATTTATTACAAAGAACTGAAACATTTTGACATAAACACTCATATTTTTATTGCACTTTCTACTCCCTCAACTGTACCACTGCTCACTCACACTAACCCACACCAACCCACACTAACCCACACCATCCCCAACTCAACCCACACCTATCCTCTCACTTCACACACACACACACACACACACACACACAAACAAACCACCAACTTTTGTTCTATTTATGTTGGTCTGCACTGGTAGTAACTTAACACTGTAATGCACTCTCTCTCTCTAACCCCTTATTCCTTTAGTCTGTCTTAATTTCTACATCTGTTTCCTTGACTTCTGATCCTGCTTTGCACCTCAAATAAAGGGACATATACAAGACAGTTAAAGGACCCTGTGATGTAGTCAGAATATTGGAGGTAAACGAGTCCTTCAAATATTACCACAAAACACCATCTATATAGGAGGAGATTGTTTCGTGGTATAGTCAGGAGGAATCTGAAACCTCCAGTTCCAATATATGATCACAGGGTCCTTAATGGTGATGTTGGTAATGGTGTGGTAAACGTACGATGACTCCATACACCGACAACAACAGAGCCATCGTACCATTACCATACCATCGTCAATAACCATGGATATTCTTGCATATGACTCGCTCAAAACCTCATCTCATCAAATCAACCATCCTTGTCCTTGTATCCTACCTAACTACCTACCTAACTACCTACCTAACTACCTACCTACCTACCTACCTACCTACCTACCTACCTACCTACCTACCTACCTACCTACCTACCTACCTACCTACCTACCTACCTACCTACCTACCTAGTTCCTGCTATAGTATCATATTATTCCTTTCACTAGTACAGTATATCCTGGAGTTGCTTGTTCCCATCCTTCATCACGTGATTCATGAACCATTTTGTCGTTGTCCCTTGATGTTTTCTCTTGTAGTTTGTTTGGTAAAGTACTGACGATCAAGTAGTATTGTTTACTTAGTTTATGCACCATTAAATATATCTTGACGTATGACGGGAGTATGAATGAATATGGGTGTTGCTGCTGTATGCAAGAACATCTGTGTATGTGTGTGTGTGTGTGTTGTTGTTGATGATGGTGTGGCATTGGTACGATGGCTGTCTTGTTCGTCTATGAAGCCATCGTACTGGTACCATACCATCGTTTACACTGTAAATGTTCTTGAATATGGTCGTGTACCTTCAAACTAGGTTCTTAATTAAGAGAGTAAGATTTGGGTAAATTATACACTACAAAATCATCAGAGTTTTATAATATAACTGATCAAAATTAATGTGGGCTGAGGTACCCGGTAGTCAGTTTCTTGGTAAATTTTTTAAGGGGTGTTTCAATAACTCTGCTTCATCCTGGAAAATAACTTAACAAGAGTAACAGAAAAAGTCCTTGGTGCCTCACTCAATACTACTTGAAGAATATCATAAAGGATAATCATCAAATACACACACATACACACACATGACTTGAGTGGCCCACTGTACAACAACTTTTCAAGCACTGTCATCACCACCACCACCATCATCATCATCATCATCATCATCATCATCATCATCATCATCATCATCATCATCATCATCATCATCATCATTATTATTATTATTATTATTATCATTACAATAAGAATAGGAGTGTAATAAACAGTAGAGCCTGGATATATATACAATAAATAAATACTTGTATCCATGACTTCATTTTACATATATTAAACACTGCCAAATGTTTTTCCAGGGTTTTGTTATTCATTATCATTCACATTAAGTGATTTACTGACCCTGTTTTAAAATGATATAATGTATGTGATAAACATAATAATTTCATATTGATGGAATAATGTATAATATAAAGTATAAAGTACTGAGCCTGTGTTAAAAGGATATATGTAATAAATTCAATTATCTTATATTGAGGGCCGACTGTATTTGTAGAGTCGTGGTCAAATATAATCATCCATATAGGGGGGGTAACTCATGTAAGAGTTTGACAGCTTCCCTCTGTTCCTTAGATGATAAACTTTCCAATAAATAGGTTAACTACCATCTTTTAATTTAATACAAGCAGCTACACACTACATAAAACAATAACATCATATGATTATGAACGTGAAAACATTTAACAGTAAATTGTTTGAGATACCCATATATGGATGATTATTATTGACCACGACTGTACTTGATTATAATGGTTGTGTTGCCATCATGTTTTGTTGCTTGATAAGTTGTACCTAAGAGTACTACTGCCTCAAGTATCATAACATTATTAACAACATAACTATATATTATAATGTACCATAATATTATATTTATACATAATCTTTAATGTGCTGAAGTATTGAATGATATGTTTGATAAATTTAGTGATAGTTAGGTTGTAGAAGTTGAATTTAAAAGTATATGAAACGAGTAAGAATTTGTTTCTTTAGTAATGCTTAGTATTATTATTTAAGGGACCCTGTGATGTAGTCAGAATATTGGAGATAATAAAGTCCTTCAAATATTGACATGAAACACAACCTCTATGGAAAAAAGGTCCTTTAATCTAGCATTGGTTAGGTGTCAGTGGCTTTTAAATGCATCTTACCTCTTTAAGGGGGTGTAGGAATAGGGGGACAGGCTTTGGGGGGGTTAGGGGATGCCGGAGTAAGGGAGCAGGCTTGGGGAGGGTTTAGGGGTGTGTGGGAATAGGGGACAAGTTTTCAAATCACCCCAAGCCTGTCCCCCTATTCCTGCACCCCCCAAAACCTCCCCCCAAGCCTGTCCCCTACTCCCACACCTCCTTAAGTAGGTTAAGTTAAGGAGAAAGTTTTGGCAACAATTAATTTAGGGCCATATTCAAGAACAATAAATTGTGGTGGATACTATGGCATGTTACCAGTACGATGCCTCCATACACACACACACACACACACACACACACACACTCACACACTACACTGCCATTGTCAACACCACTGTTATTCTTACATTCGATGACTACACACACACACACACACACACACACACTCTAGAGAGCCTTCAATAAAACCATCAACACCACCACCAACACAAACACCAACAACACCAACACCAACACCACAGAAGAGGCATCATACCGTTACCACACCATTGTAAACACCACAACCATGTTTTATTATTTTATTATTCTCCCACACATGACTAACTAAGGCAGGTAATGATAGGACTCCTTTCAGGCTGTTGGGTCCCAGTCACCGTGATGTGATGCAACTCACTTCAGGTCTTAGGGAAGCATCACAGGTTCTCTTCACAAACCAAGATGTTAGACTCATGCCTCCAGACCCGGATGAATTTATTGAGTTGCAGGTATGTATGTGTGTGTGTGTGTGTGTGTGTCACTGTTTATATCTAATTGGTAGACACACTAATCCCTAATTATATCTATTGACACACTTTAATCCCTATCTATATCTATTGACACACTTTAATCTCTATCTATATCTATTGACACACTTTAATCTCTATCTATATCTATTGACACACTTTAATCCCTACATCTATTGACACACTTTAATCCCTACATCAATAGCCATGTAATTAATCATTAATAAACAAACTTCTTTCCAACCACTAGTTATGGTAAACTTTTAGATTTGGTGGAAGTGATTGTTTTCCTGTTCATAAAATAAGACTTCTTGATCATAAAAACTAGGTTGCCAGCCCTAACATACACCCATCTTAGGAAATGTATAATATTTTCTAACTTACAAAATGAATGTTTTAAATATCCCAATTATAGGCAGGTTCATTCTATTGCTTACATACTGACTGTAGAGTTTGGATATTCATACAAGGAATAATTCCAATAAAAGCTCAAACCTCCCCCAAGCCTGTCCCACTATTCCTGCACCCGCCAAACCTCCCCCAAGCCTGTCCCCCTATTTCTGCATCCCCCAAACCTCCCCCCAAGCCTGTCCCCCTACTCCCACACCTCCCAAACCTCCCCCTATTCCCACACACCCCAAACCTCCCCCAAGACTGTCCTCTATTCCCACACCTCCTTAATTAAGTACTTGTATAACACCTTACAGGATCATGGAGCAACTGTGATGAATAATGGTGCATCATCTGCTTCACTCTCCAACGTTCCCAATGCCTTGTCAAGATGGACCGAAGAAACCAGAGTACTTGAAGCAGACTCAATGCACGATGCCGTCACAGGTAATAAAGAAAAAGATTATGTATATATATAAATTAATAAGAAATATATGTAAATAATAAGAATGTAGAAAAAGAAAATGTAAATGATAAGAATGTACTGTATAAATAGAAAATATACAAATAAGTAAATAGATAATTAATGTTATGAAAAAGCTCTTTAGTGTGGAAATTAAGGTGTTTAATTGTTAATAGGGTTGTATACTTTTGGTACATTAGAATACAATAATTCCTCTAAAATATGCCAGGAAACAGGACCAGATTAGCAAAAATAATGGCGGTCTGTTGTCTGGTATAGATTAGAGAAATTAGTTTTTCCAGAACTAACTAACCTATTAATGTACTTGTAATTCTAAACAGTTGTTAAACCTGCACTGATGGCTGTGTTGGAGAAATACAGAGATGCTGAACAAAGTGAACGTGATAAGAAAAAGAAGGAACAAGAGAATACTAAACCACCACCTACTACAGCCACTACAGAGTCATCACAGGCTCCATTACTACTTCATAATAGTGAGTTTATAGTTATAATAATCCTTGTACAGACTGACTGTAATGGAGAGCTCTGACTAATACAGAAAGTGTCTCAAAACTCAGAGGCTATTGTTATTAAACTACTTCTTGAGTAAATATTCTTTTCGTCGCTTAGTTCATATTATTTTGCATTGCAAATTTAGCCACAAAACTCCTTTTCATCAGAGCAAGTTTAAAAATACAACCCCAAACATTCATACCAATACCATCATCAGGTGGTTGACTGAAGTAACAATTCCATGTTTATTTTGTTTTAAATAAATATTTGACACGTTTGCAGATGATGCTGAAATGGGTGAGGCTACAGATAATGCCAGATCAGCTTCTGAAAGACAGGATACTACCACTACTAGTTCTGAAGCTCCTAGCCAAGATACAGCAATACTTAATACTGCTTCTATTGCTGAGTCCATTGTAGAATCAGTATTAGCTTCATCATCTAGAGTTCAATCTACTACAACAACACCAAGCTTCTCAGGGTTACTTACCTTGTTATCACCTGTATCCTCCAGTACACCAACATTACCTTTACAAGAACCTCCAGTGTCCTCCATCCCAGCTATTAGTGGAGCATTAACAGGAACTTCATCAGCTCCAAGTACACCACAGACTACTAGTACCAGTAGTCTACCACCTTTCCCTTCCTTGGCTACATCTAGTCCAATGTCTACACAACCATTACCCCCAACAGATGTCCCTACTACAGACACCAACTTAGCCTCTACTGCCCTCCCTGTAGTTGATGCAGAAATGGTAGCAGCTTCTCCATTAGCATCTGGTGGAGTTCAATCTATGCCTAATGATAATGTGGAAAGTCTGGCAGCCCAAGAAGAAACACCAATGTCAGTTAGTCCTCCAGAATATCCAAGTCAGTCTCCTGAACTACTTACAACTGGAGACATAATAACTACACCACCACTTATACCACTGAGGGAAACATGGGAAGATGCCACCATGCAACAAGATCAACAACAACAACAACACCAACACCAACAACAACTACATCGTCATCATCATCCAGGACTTGTTGTAGGAGGAGGAAGAGGAAGAGGTCGTATCCAGAACCTTGCCAGTGTAGCATCAGCCTTACCTGTTGTTATTACACCTTCACCTTTGAGAACTGTTGCTTCCCATGATACAACACTATTAGGGTAAGTCAATCAACACTTAGATCTATACTACTAGACCATAAGCCCGTGATACGTACGGAAGTGAAGTGAAGTATGTGTAAGTCATTAGTGGGGTGTTTTTTGTGACGAAAATGTCCTCTGTTCCCCCTTAGTGTACATCCACTTTCCCTGTGTGAATTCCTGGCACTGTAGGTGGTCACATGACAATTTGTATAGCCCGACAGACAGTCTCTCTTCATTTAGATATAAAGATTATTGTTTGTTTCAAAACTTTAAGACAACACTTAGATCCATATTATTGTTGGTTTCAACACTTTGTTTATTGTCTTGACAATTTCCTTTAAATTTTATTATATTTTAATCCCTGGACACGCTCCAAAAAACGCAACTTAAATACAGTTTAAATACAGATTTGTCCTGGTGGCCAGAGGCTATAGCTTAGTTACAATTGTAGTAGTATGTTATTATTTGTAGAGTAATGATGTGGTTTAATAAATGTTGCCATTACTTTTACCAGATTACTGTTCGGATATTAAAGAGTGATTTCTTTTTTTAATCTAGAAGTCGACATGAGAGCAGTGAGGCTGGACCATCAGGTTCCACCAGTAACAGACCAGACTACTCAGCCATTCTTGGAGACATTGAGATTCCTGAAGGGGTTGACCCAAGCTTCCTGGCAGCCCTCCCTGAAGACATGAGACAAGAGGTTATTGCAGAACAGCTCAGGTGGGTTGATTTTATATTTTATATTATTTACTACCGGTATTTATACAGTACAGTGTTGTTGGTAAATCTGGAGCAACTGATTCCTCTTTAGATTGCCAAGCAACAACAGACCTCCATTATTTTTTTTTAACTTTACCTATTATTTCCTGACATACTTTGAAAGAATCAAGGCACCCCATTGTAACAAAATTGTATTATTCCCATTTTAACTATATTGTTTCCTGGCATACTTTGGAAGAATCAAGGCAACCCAATGTAGCAAAATTATATTAGCCCGTTGATAATACTACTATTTTGTGTGACAGACTTCAGAGAGTGAGGCAGCGAGCCACTGAGAACACACACGAGAACAGCAGCACAACAGTGAGCGAAGTGAATCCCGAGTTCCTGGCAGCACTCCCACCAAACATACAGGAAGAAGTATTGGCTCAACAACGTCTAGAACAACAAAGACAACAAGCAGCACGATCCAATCCAGATGATCCTATTGATCCTGTGTCCTTCCTACAGACTCTACCACCATCACTCAGACAAACCGTTAGTATTGGGTTGTTGGGTTGGGTTATTGTTGTGTTGTTTTGTGGGGGTAAATCTGGAACAACTAATTCATCACAAATTGCTACATCACATAATTATGTGATGAATTTAATCATCAAACAGCGAGGGTTTACTGTATTGCAAATTGAACTTGTAATATTTAATGTCCGGTTATTTGTCCATTTCAGATTTTGGCCGACTTGGAAGACTCTCAGTTTGCAGCGCTGCCCCCAGAGCTGGCCCAGGAAGCACAGACACTGCGACGGCAACGAGAGGAACGCAACCGACACGTCCATGAACACATGTTTACCCGACCCAACACTTCCCTCTCCTCCATCCTACGTAACACTGCCAGAATCGGCTCAAGACTGATGCATTCCTCCAGCTGGTCCACCAATTGGAACCTTAGACCTTCCTCCAGTGGACAACAAGTCACAACAACGTAAGTCAAACACAAACAAAACAAAACAATGTCTTATTTACTGGCTCAGAGTTTTTCAAAGTATTTGTCTTTGATATTAATGTCTTTGAGATATGGATGTTTATATTTGACTAGGACTGTATGAGATATGGATGTTTATATTTGACTAGGACTGTATATCACCTCACCTTACATTTGTTACAGGACAAGTAAACCTCGAGGCCGTCAACTACTGGACCATGAAGCAATGACGTGTCTGTTGGTATTACTGTTTGTGGATGAACCTAAACTGAACACAAGTAGACTCCATCGTGTCCTACGTTACCTCTGTCATCACGCACCAACCAGAGAATGGGTTATTAAGGTACACACCTTTTTGAATTATGGATCCAATTATATTCATGACGAATATTAATCACCTGTACCAGCTGTATGTCTTGTTAGTAATGCCTACATAGTACTCCTGGCAGGTGGTTTGGGGTTTCCTAGAGAGAGAGAGAGAGAGAGAGAGAGAGAGAGAGAGAAAGAGTATGCCAAGAAACATGACCAGATTTACAAATATTCTGGTGACCTGTTGCTTGTAATACTTTGTGAAGGACTAATGACTTCATATTTACCATCAATACTTAATATGGTGTATATTTTACAGGCCCTGTTGTCCATCATAGAAAGATGTGGTGATCAGAATCTACAAAGTATTAGCCGAGGTGATACAACATTATCATTAATGCCATCAGACTCCAACACTAAAGGCACCAGTAGAAAAAAGAATGTTAGTATTGGTAGCAGAGTAGATCCTTCAGTTCTCTCATCCCCTGCTGCTGCTGCTACCACTACTACCACAACCACAACAACAACCACCACCCCAGTCTGGCGGAGTGAATCCCGTTCTCCTGTGACTCCTTCCTGGCTGAGTATGAGTATGGATGCTGCTTTGGGTTGTCGAGCCAGTATATTCCAGATCCATCGTTCTCAACAGAGTGGAAAACGCACCTCATCTGCTACACTCACCACTGCAGTTAATATCCATCCACAAGCATCACCACTTGTATGCAGGTTAGTCTGTCACACATCATAATAATATACAAAATCTGTTATCTCTTTATTTATATCTGTGAGTAAATGTATTTTGTGTTTTTTAAGGGATGATAGAATACTTTGGTACATTGGAACTCCTTGATTCCTCCTAAGTATGCCATAAAACAGGACCTGATAACAAGGTCTGTTGCCTGGAATAGTTTGGAGGAATCAGTTGCTTTAGACTTTACAAACACTGTACCTCCTTAACATTGTTCTCTACAATCCAAACTGGAAATAAACTGTTCAATAAAGAGTACCATTCAAAGTCACAGATTCATTTTATTTTTGGTTTTCTTAGAGAAATGTATTTTTATTAGATGCATAATCGTTGTTGTTGTTTTCAGACATGCTTTGGACACTTTGATCTCACTGGCAAAGAGTTTTCCCAGCCACTTTTTACCTCACCAAGGCAAAGAATCAGAGGATAGTAAAAGTGATACAAAAAAATCCGGAAGTGGTACAACGACATCGACGACCACTACCACCACTACCACCACTACCACCACTACCACAGGTGCTATAAGTAAAAACACTAAGGGTTCAACCTCAAGCCAAGGTTTAGAACCCACAGACTTTTGGGAACTATTAGTGAGACTTGACTCTATAAGTGTATCAAGGAAGGGTAAAGGTCTACCCAGGACTCACTCCAACGCAGGCGGTGGTAGTGAAGAAGAACAACGTGTTACCAGTCTAGAGATGTCAGCACTGGGACAACTTATACAACAGTTGGCACATCCAGTAGTACGACGATCATCACTACTTACAGACAAGTTACTACGACTCTTGGCTCTGATATCCCTTGGCCTTCCTGATACTGCAGACTCAACATCAGCACAAAACTCTAACACCAACACACAACACTCAGAGGAAAACTCACAAACTTTGGAACATCTTCTTAGTTTGGCAATTCAGGTGAATACTTGGATTGTATTATTAACTTAGTTTTATGTGAATAATGAAATATGAGTTAACATATTTTGAAAAATGTATTACATGGTACAGCTGTTGTTGGAAGTCTTACATGTTAAAATATGTAAGAATATGTAACTACAATATAACATTATTATTAGGATTGTTTTATAATCATAGAGTTACTTGGTAAACTATTCATTGTAGTACTTCCCAAATAACAACCTCATATCATAATAGCCTATGTAACTGTACAACTTTCATCTTTTTATTTCAGCTAATCCCCAGTATTGTATAAATTCTTAGATTTTTCCCGGTTAAATAAAAGCAGCCAACTAATTTTAAGGAGGAAGTACATTGTTGTTTAATCTGGAACAACTGATTCCTGAAAACTATCCCAAGCAACAACAGACCAACATTAGCTTTGGAGGAATCAAGATGTACTAAGTGTAAAGTGTGAACATTGATGATTGCTATCTTGTTGTAGGTGTTGACAAGTAAGTCGTGCTCTGAAGAAGGTCTAGAGGACGCCACAGCATTGTTATTACATCTCTCCCATGGACCACCACCAGCCAGAGATCAGGTACTAAGGTTATTGTTACAAGGAGCCGCTACACTCGGCTCTACCGTGGCCAAACATATTGCTGCACTTCTTGGTGATCTGACGGCATATAATGCTTCACATCCACCACCACCACCACATGAAGATGATCACCATTCTCATCATCAAGACAAGGCAAAGAAAGGTCTACTACAGGACAGGTAAATTATATAGTCTCTCCTTCCATCCATCCATCTATCCTCTCCTTCCTTCCTTCCATCTATCCTCTCCTTCCTTCCTTCCTTCCTTCCTTCCTTACATCCTCTCCTTCCTCTCCTTCCATCCATCCTCTCCTTCCTCTCCTTCCATCTATCCTCTCCTTCCTTCCATCCATCCTCTCCTTCTAAACCAATGTATACAGTAAAAATCCTAAAGGTCTTTGGAAAGCAGGGGAACATGAATATGTGATAATTTATTGGATAAGTTATTTTATATAATTCTGAATGTGATAATCATTGAATAAATCATTTTTCATGAATTCTGTACATAGGTTCACCAACGAGTGTGTTATCATCAGCGGAGCAACGAAAGTGAAGCCTCCATGTGAGCTTCAGTTAGCCTCTATGTCTGCCCTCACTAGTAAAACCTCCTCCCAGGCCTTCTTCCTCCGTACCCTAAAGGTTATCATTCAGCTCAGGGATGCCATCAGATTATCACGCACCAAGAAGACTGGTTAGTACTTTATCATTACTTATGTTGTGTATGTTTGTATGAAGGACCAAGTCTTGGTCAGTATACACAGTGACAATTCCACAGTGGATTGTTTTGGTTTGTAAACACCGTAACTAAATAAACTAAACTGTGTAAATAACTCGTAAATTAATTATATGACGACTCCAATATTGAAACTGATATATTTTGTGGATATGGATGTTGAGTTTGTTGGATATAATTAAGAATGTGGATGTTCTTTTAACAAAGTACATTACTTTATATTGAGATATACTGGAATATATCTAATAATACTCTTGAAATATTTTTCATGTTGTTTAATTGTCCTTTGTTTTGTATATGTTTTCCATCCCTACTTTTTGTTTGAGTATTATTACAATACTTTCTCTTGACAACAGGATCTCAAGCCACCACCAACAGCAGCAACAGTGACCGAGGGAACAGTGGCAGTGGTCAACAGGACACGAGTGGTGGCGGACAGGAACAGAATGCCTCAGGAGACCAACAGGCACCAACAGAAGCATCTACCACCACTACTACCACTACCAACAACACCACCACTCCACAACAACAACAACCTGAAGCCATGAACCAAGAACAATCAGAGTCAGATAATACTCAGGATCAGGCAGCATCCAGGGGTGACACACAACAACAAACACCACAAACACCACAACCACCACAACAACAACCACAACCACAGCAGGATCAGGTTGAAAGAGATCTGCCAGTAGTGTTAATAGATGTACCCAACCCTGAAGCTGATAATGCTGCTAATGCTTCATCAAGAACACTACAACATGATATAACTCAACCTGGCACTGAGGCTATGGATGTTGATAATGATGGAATAGGTGAGTACTCTATGTGTATGTGTGTGTGTGTTTGTGTGGATAGTGATGGAATAGGTGAGTACTCTGTGTGTGTTTTCATTCATACAGAACCAAGTGAACTGAGGACAGATAGATACAGAGGACATTCATTTATCATTGTGTGTTTTCATTCGTACAGAACCAAGTGAACTGAGACAGACAGACAGACACACACAGGACATCTATTTCTCATTGTGTGTTTTCATCCGTACAGAACCAAGTGAACTGAGGACAGACAGACAGACACAGAGGACCTTCATTTCTCATTGTGTGTTTTCATCCGTACAGAACCAAGTGAACTGAGACAGACACAGAGGACCTTCATTTCTCATTGTGTGTTTTCATCCGTACAGAACCAAGTGAACTGAGACAGACAGACAGACAGACACACACAGGACATCTATTTCTCATTGTGTGTTTTCATCCGTACAGAACCAAGTGAACTGAGACAGACAGACAGACACACACAGGACATCTATTTCTCATTGTGTGTTTTCATCCGTACAGAACCAAGTGAACTGGGGAGCCTGAGTGCACAGTTGGATTTGGATGAACTGTGGTTTACATTGTCTGAGTGCCTGGTGGAGTTGGGTGAGACACAAGACACCCATGCAGTGTTGGTGTTACAGCCAGCAGTGGAGGCGTTCTTCCTGGTCCACGCATCCGCCGCCTCTGGTCATCCACGTCACCGCTCCACCTCACAGACGGAGACGCGTGAGGCCCAGCTCGCTCATCTCCACCATGAGATTGCTCCACTCTCACCCCTGCCTTCTGCACCTATTGAAGGTAAACAAAACATTAATGTACACTTCATATTACTTTAATATTTAATCTTTTAGTTCTTCCCTTTCCTTCTTTTAATCTGTTATTTCTTCTCTTCCCTTTCCTTCTTTTAATCTGTTATTTCTTCTCGTCCCTTTCCTTCTTTTAACACGCTACCTTTAAATGGACAGAGATACTTTCCTTAATAAACAATATAATGGCAGTTGTTGTTGTTGACGCTACAGTAACTCCATTATATTTGTTTTAAGGAGGAGGAGTTATTAAGTATTTACAAGTGCATAATGCTCTGTTATTATTTGACTGCCTGCAGTTGAAACATGAATACATTACCTACTATGGTAAAATAAGTAAGTGTTGCCAATGGTAAAATAAATAATTGTTGCCATTTCATAACAGATGGTGAAGGAAATGTAAAATAAGTAAGTGTTGCCAATGGTAAAATAAATAATTGTTGCCATTTCATAACAGATGGTGAAGGAAATGTGAGTCGTGCTGGTGTGAGAAAACGTGAAAATTCCACGTCCCAATTGTCCGATTATAATCCGGGAGACACCGAAAAATTCCTCAAGTTTGCTGGTAAGTGAATGTTGACTATACTCTGTTGAAAATTTGTGTTTAGATTGATAAATAGTTACTTTGGAGGAATCAAGGCACTAACTTATGTAGAAAAAGAGAATGATTCCCTTGAGTGTGTATACTGTATAGCTAAAGTAACTGATTCCTCCAAACTATTCCAAGTAACAAGATACTATTATATTATTTTATTCATTGGTCCAGTTTCGTGACATTGTTTGTAAAAATGAAGTCCCTCCACTGTAGCATGTATATCATCACCGCCACCTACATAACACTTGGTGTTGCTTCTCATTGACAGAAACTCATCGCACGGTGTTGAACCAAATCCTGCGTCAGTCAACAGTACACCTTGCTGACGGTCCCTTCAGTGTGTTGGTGGATCACACACGTCTCCTCGACTTTGACATCAAGCGCAAATATTTCCGTACTGAGCTGGAACGAGCAGACGATGGGATGAGACGTGAAGACCTGGCCGTACATGTCCGTAGAGAACATGTGTTTGAAGATTCCTTCAGGGAACTCCATCGCAGATCACCAGACGAATGGAAGAACAGATTTTATATCGTCTTTGAAGGCAAGCCATTTATAATACAATACTTTTATTCATATTGTGTGTGTGTTGAGGCAAGAGATAATATATACTTCTATTTATTATTTTTCAATAACAGGTTTTACATTGCCTTTGAAGGTAAAAAATAATTAAATACCTCTTTTTATAATTTTGAGTGGAATAACCGGGTTTGATGGCAAGATATATATACTGTTATTATTTAGCTTATCTGTTATTGAGGGCCTTCTATACACGCCCTCACAGCAAAAGCAAAGCTGAAAACATAGCTATTACCGTCTATTTTTGTGTTGTAGGTGAGGAAGGTCAGGACGCTGGTGGTCTACTGAGAGAATGGTATATGATTATCTCAAGGGAAATCTTCAACCCAATGTATGCTCTGTTCTGTACCTCACCCGGTGATAGAGTTACCTATATGATCAACCCAGCATCACACTGCAACTCCAATCATCTCTCCTATTTCAAATTTGTTGGAAGGGTCATTGGTAAGTAAGGAAATAATTACATCTTTATTCTTAAATGATTAATATACTATTGGTATATTGGAGTACAATACACAAAGCATTACCATACTTTATTTTCACACACACACACACACACACACAGTGGAATACATAACCAAATGCCTAACTATACCCCTTGCTACTCCCCAGCCAAAGCAATATATGACAACAAGTTGCTTGAATGTTACTTCACTCGTTCCTTCTACAAACACATCCTGGGTAAGATGGTCCGAGTCACTGATATGGAGAGTGAAGATTATTCTTTCTACCAAGGACTCATCTACTTATTGGAACACAATGTTGTTGACTTGGGATATGATTTAACCTTCAGCACTGAGGTACGTTTCCTACAGTCAGACAAAATGGCTATACTATATTATACTATCTTCAATATTTATCACATTTTCAGTTTTTTTGGGGAATTTTACAAACCCTTGTCAGTACTGTACAGGTTATCCATTTCTTCTGCTCATAATCACAATTTCTCATGTTGATACTCTAAAGTTTCTAATATTATTGTTATTACCACTCCTTGGATAAGGGGAAATGGGGTATTATTATTATTATTATTATTTGTTGTTATTGTTAATTTTGTTATTATTATTGTGATCTACTTATTGGTTGTTATAATACTCAGGTACAAGAGTTTGGTGTGACTGAGGTGAGAGATCTGAAACCCAACGGTCGTAACATTGTTGTGACGGAAGAAAGCAAGATGGAATATATCCGACTTGTATGTCAGATGAAGATGACGGGAGCAATAAGGCAACAGTGAGTTATACTTGGGGTTTATTGTGTGTATTTGATTAATTAAGAGACTAGATAGGTACATACAGATGACATACATACATATTATTTCATATATATACATACATATTATTTCAGAAGCCTCCAATTTTCAAACATGATACAGGGTCCTTAAAAATTGGAAGGTCAGTGTTGACTCCTCCAAACTGTGCCAAGAAACAGAACTTTTAATGTTACTTTTAATAAGGGGAATGTGTTTGTTGGTATAGTTAGGAGGAATGGGTAAGCTATTAATTAATTAACTAGATAGAGAATAATCCCATTATATTATGAGTGCAAATTACTACACACACACGCACGCACGCACACACACACACACACACACACACACACACACACACACACACACACACACACACGCACACGCACGCACACGCACACACACACTGACACACACACACTGACACACACACACACACACTGACACACACACACACTGACACACACACACACACTGACACACACACACACACACAGGTTGGTATATAATAAATTAAACTCACATATTTATCTTTTAACAGGTTGAATGCTTTCTTGGAAGGGTTTTATGACATAATTCCCAAACGTCTCATCTCCATCTTCAACGAACAAGAGTTAGAACTTCTCATCTCTGGTTTACCGACCATTGATATTGACGACCTACGAACCAACACAGAATATCATAAATACCAACCTAACTCCCTCCAGGTTAGTTAATAGTTCCCTTAACAGTCAAACTTGTAGTGGGTAGTACCGGTACAGTTAGACACATGAATGGGTAGTATAGCCCAAGTGAAAGATGGTCAATGTCTGCCAATATCAAGTTCCTTAGAGAAATATTAACTGTATTTATATGTCACTACCATACCTGAGAAATATTAACTATATTTATATGTCACTACCATACCTGAAAAATATTAACTGTATTTATATGTCACTACCATACCTGAGAAATATTAACTATATTTATATGTCACTACCATACCTGAGAAATATTAACTATATTTATATGTCACTACCATACCTGAAAAATATTAACTGTATTTATATGTCACTACCATACCTGAGAAATATTAACTATATTTATATGTCACTACCATAGCTACCAATACTTTAAATATTTACCATGTACTCTTTATTATGAACAGATCCAGTGGTTTTGGAGAGCCTTGAGATCCTTTGACCAAGCTGAACGTGCCAAGTTCTTGCAGTTTGTAACCGGCACCAGTAAAGTTCCCCTCCAAGGTTTTGTGGCTCTGGAAGGTATGAACGGCACACAGAAGTTCCAGATTCACCGAGATGATAGATCCACAGACAGACTACCTTCTGCACACACTTGGTATGTATGGTATAGTATGTGTTTGTAAGGTAGTGTGATTGTTATGTACAGTATGTGTTTATGTACAGTATGTGTTTGTAAGGCAGTGTGATTGTTATGTACAGTATGTGGACTTGTTAGGCAGTGTGATTATGTACAGTATGTGTTTGTAAGGTAGTGTGATTGTTATGTACAGTATGTGTTTGTAAGGCAGTGTGATTGTTATGTACAGTATGTGTTTGTAAGGCAGTATGATTATGATAAAAATATATGTACCAGTATATATATTTTGTTAACAATATTGGATAATGAGACTTTACTGATTTTTTCAACACTGTTTTTAGATAATGTTATAATACTTAACCCACAACACAGTTTTTAGATAAGGGTATATAATTATAACACACACACACACACTGGTTAGGTAATGGTATAACACACAACACTCACAACACACACACAACACACTCACAACACAACACAGTTTTTTAAATGGTGTTTCCGTCTACAGTTTCAACCAGCTGGACCTGCCTGTGTACGAGACATACGACAAGCTGCGTCACTACCTACTGAAGGCCATCCATGAATGCTCAGAGGGCTTTGGATTTGCTTAGAGTCCCCAACCCAACCCATCCAACCCAACCCAACCAACCAACCCCAGCACATAATTAACCCATTCTTATATCTTGTTGGCCTTTACATACATTCAGCTGCCCCACAATGGTTATTAAGAGTGTAGTTAGTAGGTTATTGATACATTGGAGTGTATTCATTAATTTCTCCACTCTTAAGTATGACGGGAAAATAAACAAACGAACATTATAGTTAAAAAGAAAAATACTGGTGGTCTGTGATGTTTGTGTTTTCCCAGACGCCTCCAAAGTATGCCAGAAAAACAAACAAACAAACAAACAAACAGGACCAGATTATAGTTAAAAGAAAAATAATGGTGGTCTGTGTTTGTGTTTGTTTTTCCCCGGAATAGTTTGGAGGAATAATATCGCTCCGAAACTATCACCAACACTCTTTTACTACTACTACTACTACTACTACTACTCTCTTAATAGTAAGTTTGGAGTGGTAGTGCCGCCTGCAGGAGTTTTGTTCATATATTATACTCTGAATTCTCAAGCACTGGTTCATTAATACACACAGGCACAAGTACAAGAAAAAAACACTTTGCATGATCTAAATAGGTTTAACCCCGGATAAAAAAAAAAATATCCCTCACATTATTATGCTTCAGTGATTGTGGTGAACATGTTGTAGCACGAGTGACAAAGAAAGAAAGCTATTATTATTATTATTATTATTATGATTATTATGATTATTATTATTATTATTATATGGATGGCATCTTGTGGCCATTTTTTCTTCATTGCTGGTGTGTATGTGTGTATGTGCGTGAGTGCGTGAGTGCGTGTGTGTGTGTGTGTGTGATCCCTAGGATGGAACTGTTGGGAGCTGAGAATCATGGAGTACATTCATAGACTGTGTGTGTGTGTGTGTGTGTGTGTGTGTGTGTGTGTGGACTGAATGCTTTACATACTTGGTTAAGGGGAGAAAGTTTATGATACATTAGAAGGAAGGCTGTCAAATCCTGTCAACCATACCGGTATCACACTTAACAAATCCCAAATCAATAACATACATACATTGAGGTTATTTGTTTACAGAGGTTGTATTGGAGGTATTGGTATTGATAGCCTTCCTCTTTATACCACAAAGAAATTCTCCCATTAACAATTTAGCCGTAGCTAAAATACTGTATCAAGATGTGCATACATACTACTACATTTAGATGGAGGGATTTCATATCTTCCTTTTTTTTAAATCAAACTTGTTTAATATTTCTAATTTGTTTTAAATTTGTGTTAGGTTTTGTATTGGTAAGGATGATGTGAGTTAATTTACCTTCCAAAATACCATCACAATTTCAATTTTCTGATTTATGTTTTAAATTTGTCGTCCTTCCAAACCAAACTTGTGTATTATTCCAAAATGGACATTAAAGATTTATTGAGCAGTTGTAGAATTTTTTTTAATGCATTGAATAACCTTACAGACCTAAAATGAATAATGTGATATGTTATTATAAACTAGAATTATTGTTCTATTTAATGAAAGCCAAACCAAACTGTATGTAAGGTACTGTATGTGTGTTATGGATAAAACAGATGAAAACCAGCAAATCCCATAGTATCTATCTATGTAACACTATTATTTTTAAGGGGAGGGTATATATAGTTTAATCATATTTGGAGATAATTATTCCTCCAAGATTATTCCCAGTAATTAGTTAACTCTCATTTTACACTTGGATATTTGGGTGTGTATTGGAGATAATTATTCCTCCAAGTTTATTCCCAGTAATTACAGTTAACTTTCATTTTACACTTGGATATTTGAGTGTAATGTAATGTGTACAAAAAACTGTCATTGTATCATACACTTATATTATGTGTGTGTAATATAGTGTACAATAAGTGTTTAAAGTACAATAGTACATTCATTACACACACACACACTATTTCACATACATAATTCCAGTGTAAAATGAGAATTGACTGTATTTTTGTTTGTTTCTTAAATCCGGTCGTGTTTTCTGGCAAAGTTTGGAGGAATCTAGATGTTCCAATATAACCCAAAATATACTCTGTCCTTTAAGATGATGATGATACAAATATAAAGGTGATTAATCTGAACCAACTGATAACTTAAAACTATTCCAACACACAATTACAGAATACAGTACCATTATTATTTTTTTGTATTAATCTGGTCCTATTTTACTTGACATACTTAGGAGGAATAATTAAGGCACTCCAATGTATGTACCAAAAATATACTTATTCACTCTCCCATTAAGGGCATAATAATAAACCTCTTTGGTACATTTAAAACTTCTCTTTTCTCCAAAGTTTTGGCAGGAAACGGGACGTGATTAGCAAAAATAAATAACGGTATTATTTTGTTGTTGTCTGGTGTGGGTTGAACTAGATATACCACCAACACCACCACCACCACTGTACTTATGGGGGTGTCGGAATTAGGGGGCAGGCTTGGGGTTGGGGAGTGCGGGAGTAGGGGGACAGGCTTGGGGTGGGTGGGGGGGAGGGGTAGAAAGTTTGTCCCCTATTCCCACACACCCCTAACTCCCCCCAAGCCTGTCTCCATACTCCCTCACCCCCCCCAAAAAAAAAAACCCAAGCCTGTCCCCTACTCTCACACCTCCTTCCTTCCTTATTTACTTAATTACATAATTAATTAAAGGGACTAAAATTTGACCTGTTATGATAGAAATTACACCTGTTGTCAACTTTCAAATTATTGTGCAGATTAATTAAAAGGGGAGAACCTCGTGTTTTGTTTAATATATTGGAGGACTATTGATTCCTCCAGACCATACCGAGGCAACAACTTCACCTCATATGTTTACTAAAATAGAGAATCTGTTTTGTTTCACAGTTTGGGAGGATTTACAAGTGCTCCAATTTATTTACCTTC
>JAWZYT010001911.1:152500-162500 GCA_034508575.1 Petrolisthes manimaculis
GGTATGTATGTGTGTATGTGTATGTTTGTATCAAGGATAATAGACTATAAAGGATAGTCCACTAGACACTTGTTTTCCCACACTGCACCGCGGTAGTGACGTCACACATGTAAACAAACCTGGCCTGGAGCACAGACTGTCACTAGTCCAATGTAAAATGTACGTGAAACGTGAGTGTCTATGGCATATTATGGGTGTATGTGCTGTGTACAATTTCAATAATGGCAGTAGACATGCAAAAAGAGACTGGGTAAAGCTCTATCAGTTCCTAAGAGACCAAGAGAAAGCCAAAATATTGATATCGTCGTGCTAACGTGAGGGCAAATCTAATGGTGAATTGGTCCGAGTATGCTCTCTACACTTTAAAACAACAACAGATTACGTCCCAAGAGATGCTTTGAACAATCAACGATGTAATGGATCTCCAAAGATCATCAGAATATTACTACCTTCAACTGTACCAACTCTGCACCTTCCAAATTCTAATTGAGAACCAGGTATGTTGAGATCTATCAAAGGCCTAACTTATTGTTATTGTATCATTACACCCTCAGCTATTTGCCTATACTGTACATATTTCAAACTTCACCCCATCTTATGATACTTTACTGTACAGTATGTAGGGTATATTTAAAAACTAAAGTATTTGTGGTAGATCTAATACATTAAAACTCTCATTCAATGGCCTAATGTAGGTTACAGTAGTAGGAAATAGTGGTAGAAAATCAGTAGTATTTCTAATGTGGATATTTGGTCTGTATATGCAATCATGATTTTCCCCATGGATTTTAATTAGGTTTGAAGCTGTATCATTCATTTCATTTTCAGCTGGTATGGAGGCTAGCCAAGAAAGACTACTCAGCAGACGTAGACGGCTACTGGTACCAGAGTACTTCAAGAGGGTCTGCTCAATGAAAAAAAATGTGAGAATTTTGATTTCTTCATAAAAATGACTGAGTATAGTACATAATATTAGATGGTATCAGACCTACCCTGTACTTCAATGTTTCACAATATGGTATATTTAGAGTAGGGCTGGATAATGGATTTATGAAAATCATGGAAAGGCAACCTTTATATATTTTTTTCTTTTGTATATACAGTATAATATTATGCAAACAAGTGCCATGTGATTATGTGCCTCTAACATCAATTCCTTCACAGATAATGCACCAGAAATGGAACTAGATGCTGCTATTGCTCAAGCACAAGAAGATACCAGAGGTGATGCACATGAAACACAAGAGGGTCTGCTCAATGACGGAAATATTTAATATATACAGTATAATGATCATGCTTCTCTCTTTCATATGCTCTTCCACTCTGTTCTGCCATCTAATTGGAGGTCTGTCTTTAACACCAGATGCTACAACTTCACTTCCATACACCTTCTTTACAAACTACTCACCTTTCATTCTCTAAAATTAATAAATATAGTTAAGTATAGTAAAAATAAATATAGTAAAGTAAATAAATATAGAATATGTGTTGTTTTCATAAACCTTTACAATTCTGCTAATACTATAATAAATGCATATACAGTATAATGAAAGGACCCATACAAATATATTTATGTTGACGGAAGTTGGGATAAAAAAGCCAACACAAAGAGTGTCCAAGATAAGTCTGGGAGAAGGTAAGAGTTAACAGTAATAAATTTTACATCACTTAACTAATAACACATTGATAATCTTAATTTCCCGTCACAATATAGTTTTGCTTTATATATATAACAATGTTTTATAATTGTATCGTGACAGAAATTAATTTTATTTTTATAATTTCCAAACCTGTGCAATTACGAAGTGATTATATTCATGGACTGACCGTGATACTACAGTATAATGTAAATTCTAATAGCAATATAGTTTTTCTTTATATATATGGCAATGATCTATATATTTTTGATAAAATTAACATTAGATTATAATTTTTCTAGAAAATATGCAATTCCACTGTGAATATGCTCATGGACTGATTGTGTTAGTATTTCATTATTATGTATTCATATTCCTAATAATTATTTTTCTACTTATGAAAATAATTTGAGGTGGAGTTAAACAATTTATAAGTGAATGGTGCTTTCTTCTGACCTAACTGATACATTCTTCTAACCTAATCAGGGTATTTTTCGGACCTATTCAGGGCACTGTAAGGTACAGTATATGATAATAAATATGTAATCACATTCAACATACAGTACTATATATTCATATTCCTAATAATTATTTTTCTACTTTTGAAAATAATTGGAGGTGGAAGCAATTTATAAAAGTGAATGGTACATTCTTCTGACCTAATCAGGTTTTTTTTCGGACCAAATTCTTCGGACCTATTCAGGGCAATTTTCGGAAGTGGGGCAGTTGGAAATACTAAAATAAGTATTATTAAACACAACCTATTGTCAGTCTAAATCAAGACCCTATTATCAATACTATAGAGTAGCCAATACCAAGTACATTGGTACATTACTGTAGACCTATTTCTGGCGAGTATAGTATACGACACACGGTCACGCACCAGTGGCCAGTGATCTTTCCTGGCTTCACTGAATATCTAGTGATGACAACACACTACAAACACATTTACTTTAAGTTATAATGATCAATTTTAATTGTGTGGAGTACAAAGACACCAAAGATTAGTAATTATTGTACAAATATGGGTTTAAAGATGCGAACGCGACGATATCAATCTTGGTCGTGAAAGGCCTTCAGTTTTATAGTCCATTATTCTATTTCAACAACTACTGTCGAGTTCTACAATTGCCATTATATCAGTATGCTTCTTATATTTATAACCTACCAAGGTGCAGCTACCAAGAAATTCATTATTTCGATTAATATGAGCTGATATAATCTTTATGCCTCATACTTTACATAGTATGCGGGCAAGGTTTGTGCTCCAGCTAGCGACTGAGCCTCCCGTGACGTCACGGATATCTACGACGTCATCACTGTGACGTTGCAGTGGACTATCCTTTATAGTCTATCATCCTTGGTTTGTATGATATATAATGGGGGGGGGGGACATACACACACACACACATGGTCATGGTGGTTGTAATGGTGGACATACATACATAATTATACACACACACATAGTCGTATACATACATACATAGGAAGTTATGTATGTGTGTATGGTAAATAAGGAATTATACATACATACACACATGGTTGTAATGGTGGACATACATATATACGTGAAAATAATACCCCCCACAGTGTGTAAGTGTATAATGTATAATGTAATAATGTAATAATGTATATAATATAATAATTAATGGTATACTTTTGTTTCTAGTCTACCGTGTGTAAACGTATAATGTATAATATAATAATGTATAATATAATAATTAATGGTATACTTTTGTTTCTAGTCTACCGTGTGTAAGCGTATAATGTATAATGTAATAATTAATGGTATACTTTTGTTTCTAGTCTACCGTGTGTAAACGTATAATGTATAATGTAATAATTAATGGTATTGTTTTGTTTCTAGTCTACCGTGTGTAAGCGTATAATGTATAATAATAATGTATAATATAATAATGTATATAATATAAATAATTAATGGTCTACTTTTGTTTCTAGTCTACCGTATGTAAACGTATAATGTATAATGTATAATAATAATGTATAATATAATAATTAATGGTATACTTTTGTTTCTAGTCTACCGTATGTATGATGTATAATGTATAATAGTAATGTATAATGTAATAATGTGTATAATATAATAATTAATGGTATACTTTTGTTTCTAGTCTACCGTGTGTAAGCGTATAATGTATAATAGTAATGTATAATAGTAATGTATAATATAATAATTAATGGTATTGTTTTGTTTCTAGTCTACCGTATGTAAACGTATAATGTATAATAATAATGTATAATATAATAATGTATATAATATAATAATTAATGGTATACTTTTGTTTCTAGTCTACCGTGTGTAAACGTATAATGTATAATATAATAATTAATGGTATACTTTTGTTTCTAGTCTACCGTGTGTAAACGTAAAATGTATAATGTATAATAGTAATGTATAATGTAATAATTAATGGTATTGTTTTGTTTCTAGTCTACCGTGTGTAAACGTATAATGTAATAATGCATATAATATAATAATTAATGGTATACTTTTGTTTCTAGTCTACTGTGTGTAAACGTATAATGTATAATATAATAATTAATGGTATACTTTTGTTTCTAGTCTACCGTGTGTAAGCGTATAATGTATAATAATAATGTATAATATAAATAATTAATGGTATACTTTTGTTTCTAGTCTACCGTGTGTAAACGTATAATGTAATAATGTGTATAATATAATAATTAATGGTATACTTTTGTTTCTAGTCTACCGTGTGTAAACGTATAATGTAATAATTAATGGTATACTTTTGTTTCTAGTCTACCGTGTGTATGATGTATAATGTAATAATTAATGGTATACTTTTGTTTCTAGTCTACCGTGTGTAAACGTATAATGTATAATATAATAATTAATGGTATACTTTTCTTTCTAACGTTAGTCTACCGTGTGTAAACGTATAATGTATAATATAATAATTAATGGTATTGTTTTTTTTCTAGTCTACCGTGTGTAAACGTATAATGGAACGTTTAGGTCAGGATGATATAGAACATTCAGAACGTCGTGTGGTTTGTATATCCCAAGATGCATTTTATAGACCGTTGACACAAGAAGAAAGTACTAAAGCATTAAAGGTAAGTATAGAACAACACTTAGTATTTAGTTATTTATAGTCATTGTAAATATGACTCATTATTTATTTCCATCTATCTATCTCATTATTTATTTATATTCATTATTATATTCATTGTAAATATGACTCATTATTTATATTCATTATTATGTTCATTGTAAATATGACTCATTATTTATTTCTATCTATCTATCTCATTATTTATTTATACTCATTATTATATTCATTGTAAATATGACTCATTATTTATTTATATTCATTGTAAATAGGACTCATTATTTATTTATTTATACTTATTATTATATTCATTGTAAATACTGTATGACTCATTATTTATTTCTATCTATCTATCTCATTATTTATTTATACTCATTATTATATTCATTGTAAATATGACTCATTATTTATATATAGTCATTATTATATTCATTGTAAATATGACTCATTATTTATTTATACTCATTATTATATTCATTGTAAATATGACTCATTATTTATTTATATTCATTGTAAATATGACTCATTATTTATTTATACTCATTATTATATTCATTGTAAATATGACTCATTATTTATTTATAGTCATTGTAAATATGACTCATTATTTATTTATAGTCATTATTATGTTCATTGTAAATATGACTCATTATTTATTTATATTCATTATTATATTCATTATTAACCCTTTGAATGCTAGCACGGTGAATTATGGATACTCCCAATGGCTTCTTTCACAAATAAATACCGTTTTCTTATAAAAGCCTAATATTAAACATTTAGTATTTCCAAAACTCATGAGAATAATAACCAATAATTACTGAGCGAAAAAACTGGGTTAAAATCGGTTCGGTATCAAATTACAGCGATTTTGGTATTACTTGGATTCAAAACTTGGTAACACTGTATCCTTCCTGTTAATGTGTGTGTGTGTGTGTGTGTGTGTTTATTTTCAGGGTGTGTTTGACTTTCCCGTTAATGTGTGTGTGTGTGTGTGTGTGTGTGTGTGTTTATTTTCAGGGTGTGTTTGACCTTCCCGTTAATGAATGTGTGTGTGTGTGTTTGACTTTCCCATTAATGACTGTGTGTGTGTGTGTGTTTCTTTTCAGGGTGTGTTTGACTTTCCCCTGTTAATGTGTGTGTGTGTGTGTGTGTTTGACTCTCCCGTTAATGTGTGTGTGTGTGTGTGTTTCT
Organism: Petrolisthes manimaculis; assembly: GCA_034508575.1. Classification (NCBI taxonomy): domain Eukaryota; kingdom Metazoa; phylum Arthropoda; class Malacostraca; order Decapoda; family Porcellanidae; genus Petrolisthes; species Petrolisthes manimaculis. The sequence continues at coordinate 158,430 of JAWZYT010001911.1, forward strand.
TTTCAGGGTGTGTTTGACTTTCCCGTTAATAAATGTGTGTGTGTGTGTGTGTTTCTTTTCAGGGTGTGTTTGACTTTGACCATCCTGACGCCTTTGATAAGGAACTTGTGTTGAAAACTTTACACCAAATCCTGGATGGCAAGATTTGTAACATACCAAATTATGACTATGTAACTAATGCGAGGTATGTATGTATGTATGTATGTAGTTTGTTTTTTTATATATGTTTATATTTATGTATGTATGTATTATATTATGTATTATATCCGCTGCAGAATTTTTTTTTACTACTATTATTATTATTACTACTACTACTATTATTATTACTACTACTACTACTATTATTATTACTACTACTACTATTATTATTACTACTACTACTACTATTATTATTACTACTACTACTACTACTACTACTACTACTACTACTACTACTATTATTACTACTACTACTATTATTATTACTACTACTACTACTACTACTACTACTACTACTACTACTATTATTATTACTACTACTACTACTATTATTATTACTACTACTACTACTACTACTACTACTACTACTACTACTACTATTATTACTACTACTACTACTATTATTATTATTACTACTACTACTACTATTACTATTATTCTTATTCCCAGATTGGAGAGTACTACTACCATCTACCCGGCTGATGTTGTTTTATTTGAAGGCATTTTAATGTTCTATCAACCTGAGATTAGAGAACTTTTTCATATGAAGCTGTTTGTCGATTCCGATGCTGATACAAGATTGGCCAGGCGAGGTATGTATGTATGTATGTATGTATAGATGTGTATGTATGTGTGTTGGCTATGATGTGTGTGTTTGTGTGTGTGTATGTATGTATAGATGTGTGTGTTTGTGTGTGTGTGTGTGTGCTTGTGTGTGTATGTATGTATGTATAGATGTGTATGTATGTGTGTTGGCTATGATGTGTGTGTTTGTGTATGTATGTATGTGTGCTTGTTTGTGTATGTATGTGTGTGTGCTTGTGTATGTATGTGTGTGTGCTTGTGTATGTATGTATGTATAGATATGTATGTATGTATAGATGTGTATGTATGTGTGTGTGTGTGTATATTGGTTGTATAATATATAAATGGTTTGTTGTGTGTGTGTGTGTGTATTATTCATTGTATATTATGTGTGTGTGTGTATTATTCGTTGTATATTATGTGTGTGTATATTATGTGTGTATATCATGTGTGTATATTATTCATTGTATATTATGTGTGTGTATATTATTCATTCTATAATATGTGTGTGTGTGTGTGTATATTATATGTGTGTATATTTTGTGTGTATATTTTGTGTGTATATATCATGTGTGTATATTATTCATTGTATATTATGTGTGTGTATATTATTCATTCTATAATAGGTGTGTGTGTGTGTGTATATTATATGTGTGTATATTTTGTGTGTATATTTTCAGTAATGCGTGATACAAGGGAGAGAGGCAGGGCACTTGAAGTCGTTCTAAACCAATACACCAACCTTGTCAAGCCAGCCTTTGAGGAATTCTGTTTACCGGTAAGTTACTCAGTTACCCAATTCAATACAAAGTTGGACCCTTATATTCTCTCTCTCTATCTCTCTCTCTGTCTGTGTGTCTCTGTCTGTTTCTCTCTCTCTCTCTCTCTCTCTCTCTCTGTGTCTGTCTGTGTGTGTCTGTGTCTCTCTGTCTCTGTGTCTCTCTGTCTCTGTCTGTCTGTGTCTCTCTGTCTCTGTCTGTCTGTGTCTCTGTCTCTCTCTCTGTCTCTCTGTCTGTCTCTCTCTCTCTGTCTCCCTCTCAAAGAAAGTGAATGGCCTAGGGGTGAAATTGAGGCTGAATGAAGCAAAAATTGAATAGTTTAATAATAATAGTTCTTGAACTCTGAAAATTTAGTTTAAAATCAGCTAAACTTTTGATATAAAAGATTTGTCACTGTTGCAGCCTGGATATTATCAATGTGACAAAGACAACACACACACACACACACACACACACACACACACACACACACACACACACACACACACACACACACACACACACACACACACACACACACACACACACACACACACACACACACACACACACACACACACTCTAATATTTATACATGTATTCATTCATTCATCCTCATTTAATTTTAATTTTAAATGTATTATGTATATTTTCAGCCTATCAGCTGCCATTTACCAATAAACCGTATATTATTATTATTATTATATTACACACACACTCACACACACACACACACACACACAACACACACACACACACACACACACACACACACACACACACACACTGATGCTGCCTGGATATTATCAGTGTAACAAAGATAACAGCCGTCTGGGATAACACAAGGTACCAATATTTATACAATACAATGTAATACCAACCTACCACACTCACCCATCATCTAATTAAAGAGAGAGTATACTTTTGATAGATTGGAGTGTCTTGATTCCTCCAAAGTATGCCAGGAAACAACAACAGACCCAGAGGAAGACAAATAATGGTATTCTGTTGTTGCCTGGAATAAGTTGGAGGAATCATAATCTCCAAAAATGTCAAAATTATACCCTTTTTTTTGCCGACTGTACCACAACACTTAATTAATTATTATTATTATTATTATTAACTTTAACTTTCTCTTACAGACCAAAAAGTTTGCTGACATTATTATTCCCCGCGGAGCTGAGAACACAGGTAAGTCCATTATGGGGAGGGGGGAGTAAGGGACAGGCTTGGGGGTGGGGGGTGGGAGTAGGGGACAGGCTTGGGGGTGGGGGTGGGGGACAGGCTTCGGGTGTGTGTGGGGGTGGGAGTAGGGGACAGGCTTGAGGGGTGGGGGTGGGAGTAGGGGACAGGCTTCGGGTGTGTGTGGGGGTGGGAGTAGGGGACAGGCTTGGGGGTGGGGGGGTGGGAGTAGGGGACAGGCTTGGGGGGGGGGGGGAGTAGGGGACACACACACACACACACACGTTAACTACCATCTTTTAATTTACAACAAGCAGCTACACACTACTTAAAACAACAACAACAACAACACACACACACACACACACACAGCTACACACTCCTATACTACCATTACCACCATTATCATTACCATTACCCCTTATAATGTACTACTTGCTTTACACTCTATGTATGTCTGGTTGTATGTCTATTATTCACCATTAGAATTAAATACAGCTTTGCCACCATTACCACCATTAAAATTCACTCTATGTCTGGTTGTATGTCTATTATTCACCATTAATTATATGTGTTTACATTTATTTATAGAAGCACTAAATTAAATACACCATTATCACCATTAGAATTAAATACAGCTTTGCCACCATTAGAATGTCTGTATGTCTGGTTGTATGTCTATTATTCACCATTAATTATATGTGTTTACATTTATTTATAGAAGCACTAAATTAAATACACCATTACCACCATTAAAATTAAATACTGCTTTGCCACCATTAGAATTAAATACAGCTTTGCCACCATTAAAATTCACTGTATGTCTGGTTGTATGTCTATTATTATTCACCATTAATTATATTTGTTTATGTTAATAGAAGCACTACTAACTATACTCTCCTCTCTTTTTATGTGAGTTTAAATTATGCAAATTTGAAATAGTACGTATCATGAAAAAATTAAATGAATACAATTTACAGGAACCATTAGGCTCCATTTACAAGTTAAAGTACCATTATTTATTATTATTATTATTTATTATGGAAATTTACACGAACTCTTAATATAACATGAACCATTAGGCTCCATTTACAAGTTAAAGTACCATTATTTATTATTATCATTTATTATGGAAATGTACAATTTACTTTATGCAAAAATTCACTTTATGCGACACAACCCTTCACCAACCTAACCTAACCTAAAAAAAGAGGGCAGAGTGTAATTTAACTAGAGTTTTAGCACCATTAATAACTACAGCTTTGCCACCACCATTACCATTACCATTACCACCATTACCCCTTGTTTTACAGTTGCCATTAACCTAATAGTGCAGCATATACAAGAG
>JAWZYT010001911.1:167500-172500 GCA_034508575.1 Petrolisthes manimaculis
AAATTTATTATTTGACTTTATTCAAACTTTTTTTTCAAATTATAATTAAGTATTATTTTTCAAGCCTATTCAAATTTTATAGAGAACAGTACATGTATTTTAATTAGCCTTAGAAAATAATGAATAAAATAATCATTATAAAAATAGAATACATGAAGGTGGACAAAGATGTTAATTTATTACAATATTTCATAATAATATAAATATTATAATATATATATATATATATATATATATATATATATATATATATATATATAAAAGTATTCAAGTATATATATATATAAAAGTATTCAATTATATATAACAGTATTTAAATATATATATATATATATATATATATATATATATATATATATATATATATATATATATATATATATATATATATATATATATATATATATATGAGTATTTAAATATATATATATATATACAGTATATATAAGAGTATACAATATAAGAGTATTAATATATATAACACTATATAAACATATAATATATTACATTATTTAAATATAAGAAATAAGGATTGGTATTATTTAATTTACTCATTGATAAAATAAAAGAATTTTCATTGATAAATTAACTTTGATAAAACAATAATAATGAAGGAAAAGAGAATGTGTGTGTGTGTGTGTTAGCAGTGTGTGTGTGTGTTAGCAGTGTGTGTGTGTGTGTGTGTGTGTTAGCAGTGTGTGTGTGTGTGTGTTAGCAGTATGTATGTATGTATGTGTGTGTGTTGGGGCCGGGGGGAGGGGTTCTACATTAGGGCATACCTACAGTGTATATATACAGTATATATATGATAAATTATGTATATGGTATCATGATATATGTAACCCTCATTATTATTATTATTATTATTATTATTATCATTATTATTATTATTATTATTATTGTTATTATTATTATTATCATTATTATTATCATTATTATTATTATTATTATTATTATTGTTATTATTATTATTATTATTATTAGTATTATTATCATTATTATTATTATTATTATTATTATTATTATTATCATTATTATTATCATTATTATCATTATTATTATTATTATTATTATTATTATTATCATTATTATTATTATTATTATTATTATTATTATTATTCTTTAACTAACGCTTCTTCTTCTTCTTCTTTTTCTACAGTTGCAATTGATTTGATCGTGCAACACATCCGGGACATCCTTCGACCACGGCAGGCGGTCGGGACGGATGAGGACACCCAACACCAACACACACACAAACGTACACGACACAACTCGGATAGCTTCTTTAAGAGACCTCATTAGTGGGAGAGAGAGAGAGAGAGAGAGAAGGGAGAGAAGGGAGAGAAGGGGAGGGAGAAGGGAGAGAAGGGGAGTGGATGGGAGGGAGAAGGGAGAGAAGGGGAGTGGATGGGAGGGAGAAGGGGAGGATGGGAGGGAGAAGGGAGAGAAGGGGAGGATGGGAGAGAGATTGGGAGAGGGAGGGAGAGAGAAGGGAGAGAAGGGGAGGATGGGAGGGAGAAGGGAGAGAAGGGGAGGATGGGAGGGAGAAGGGAGAGAAGGGGAGGATGGGAGGGAGAAGGGAGAGAAGGGGTGGATGGGAGGGAGAAGGGAGAGAAGGGGGGTGGATGGGAGGGGGAGAGAGAGAGAGAGTGTAGGTAAAAATATATCATAGATTAATATTAAAATGATTATTGAAAGGAGAGAGAAGAGAGGAAGGAAGGAAAGGGAGGAAGAGGAAGGAGAGAGGAAGAGAGGAAGAGGAGGAGGGAGGGGAAGGAAAGAAGGAAGGAAGGAGAGAGAATGGAAGAAGGAAGGAAGGAGAGAGAAAGAGAGGAGGGAAGGGAAGAAAGGAAAAAGAAGGAGAGAAGGAAATAAAATAAAAGTAAGTTATTGAAGTAGTAAATAAATTATTGCATTTAGTTTTGTTAATAATAATAATAATAATAATAATAATGATAATAATTGTAACACATTATTATTTTCAGCACAAAACAATACACAACAAGTACAGTCTAGTCTGGTTATATAATGAATAAATGAATAAATAATGAATAATGAATAAATAAATAAATAATGAATGAATGAATAGTGAATAAATAAATAATGAATAATGAATAAATAGATAAATAATGAATGAATAAATAATGAATAATGAATAAATAAATAAATAATGAATATCAAATAAATAAATAATGAATAAATAAATAATGAATGAATAGCAAATAAATTAATAATGAATAAATAAATAAATAAATAATGAATAATAAATAAATAACTAATGAATAAATAATAATGAATGAATACATAAATAAATAATGTGTTTGTGTGTATATATGTATGTGTGTGTGTGTTATTCATTACCATGTTATGTATTAATTTAAGGATATAATTATATAGCACATTATTTTGGATGGTTAATTATTCCGGAGCAAATTATTCCTCCATGTAGGCCTATTATTATTATTATTGTTATTATTATTATTATTATTATTATTGTTATTATTATTATTATTATTATTATTGTTATTATTATTATTATTATTATTATTATTATAATTGTTATTATTATTATTATTATTATTATTGTTATTATTATTATTGTTATTACTGTTATTATTATTATTGTTGTTATTATTATTATTATTATTATTATTATTATTTTTTTTTTTTTTTTTTTTTTTTTTTTTTTTTGGATAAATTAGGATGCTCCAATTAATTAATCTCTCCAAAATATACAACTTTTAGTCACATAATTGTTACCAAGTATAATTTACTACTACTAGGATATAAGTAAATATATAAGTTAATTAATTAAAGTAGGTAATTAATATCCTTCATAAAAAGTATTAATAAATCCAGTACTATTAAATGTAGGGAATAATTTATATGCTTGTAAAAAAAATAGGAATTATAGGAGTATTATTATTATTATTATTATTATTATTATTATTATTGTAATTATTATTATTATGATTATGATTATTGTTGTTATTATTATTGTTATTATTATTATTATTATTATTGTTATTATTATTATTATTATTATTATTATTATTATTATTATTATTATTATTATTATGATTATTGTTATTATTATTGTTATTATTATTGTTATTATTATGATTATGATTATGATTAATGTTATTATTATTATTATTATTAAACTTTTTTGAGTTGCCAAATTCCCATTGCAAAATTTATGTACAGTAGTTTAGAAGGATATCCCATGTGTGTGTGTGTGTGTGTGTGTGTGTGTGTGTGTGTGTGTGTGTGTGTGTGTGTGTGTGTGTGTGTGTGCAATAATGTTTAATTTTCCAAGGAATTATATGTCTATGCAAAGCTTTATTATTTGTTGTAAAACATAATTATTATTTGCCGTAAAACATAATTATTTGCCATAAAACATAATTATTTGCTGTAAAACATAATTATTTGTCATAAAACATAATTATTTGCCATAAAACATAATTATTATTTGTCGTAAAACATAATTATTTGCTGTAAAACACAATTATTTGTCGTAAAACATAATTATTTGCCTTAAAACATTATTATTATTTGCCGTAAAACATAATTATTTGCTGTAAAACATTATTATTATTTGTCGTAAAACATAATTATTTGCCGTAAATAGTTTTTATTATATGTAACCTAATATACTATGTAAAAATACAGTACCTATTTTTTTTTTATAGTGTCTTGTGAAAATTTCCCATTATTTATTTATTCATTATTTATTTATTTATTATATATTTATTATTTATTTATTATATATTTATTATTTATTTATTATATATTTATTAATTATTTATTTATTTATTATATATTTATTATTTATTTATTTATTATATATTTATTATTTATTTAGTATATATTTATTATTTATTTATTTATTATATATTTATTATTTATTTATTCATTATATATTTATTATATATTTATTCATTATTTATTTTGGTTTATATTAACATTAGTACTGTATTCATTATAATGTATATTTTAATTTCATTCCCCACTATACTTTTTATGGTATTAATATAAAAGTACTTTATTCACTATATTATATGTTTTAGTATTATTACCCACAATTATATTATATACTATTTAAAGTTAATGTACTTTTGATCATGTAAATATATATTTCTATGTTTATTTATTGCATTTGATAATACAGTAAAGAATTTTGAGGTTAAATTAGCTGTGTAAATTAATATTAATAAAAATTACCATACTGTAAGTTAGGTTAGGTTAGGCTTCACTATTTTTTCATTATTTATTAATTTCTCAACACTAAATTATACTAAATTACACTAAAATACACTAAATTACACTAAAATACACTAAAATACACTAAAATACACTAAATTACACTAAAATACACTAAAATACACTAAATTACACTAAAATACACTAAAATACACTAAATTACACTAAAATACACTAAAATACAATAAATTACACTAAAATACACTAAAATACACTAAAATACACTAAAATACACTAAATTACACTAAAATACACTAAAAAACACTAAAATACACTAAAAATTACACTAAAATACACTAAAATACACTAAAATACACTAAAAAATACACTAAAATACACTAAAATACACTACTGTAGGTTAGGTTAGGTTGGGATTCACTATTTTTTCATCAATTTCTCAACACTAAATTTTTCCGTGAACATGACTACAGTATTCTCACATCTACAAATTCCCATTGGCGGGGGGACTGGGGGGGTGCGGAAGTAGGGGACAGGCTTGGGGGGGTGCGGGAGTAGGGGACAGGCTTGGGGGGTGCGGGAGTAGGGGACAGGCTGGGGGGGTGCGGGAGTAGGGGACAGGCTTGGGGAGGGGGTGCGGGAGTAGGGGACAGGCTTTCTACCCACCCTAAGATTGTCCCCCTATTCCCACGCACCCCAAACTCCCCCCCCAAAGCCTGCCCCCTATTCCAGCACCCCCCTAACCCCCCCCCCCCAAGCCTGTCCCTTTATTTTTC
>JAWZYT010001911.1:180000-182500 GCA_034508575.1 Petrolisthes manimaculis
ATATATATATATATATGTATAGTGTATATATGTATGTGTATATATAATGTACTTACTTACCTGTGTGTGTCCTTGTATGTATAGTGTATAATGTATGTATGTATAGTGTATATATGTATGTGTATATATAATGTACTTACTTACCTGTGTGTGTCCTTGTATGTCGTTTCAAATCAAAGGTATCATTAAATCCTTTACCACAAAATGTACACAAATATCTCTTCACATCAGAGTGGCACTTCATATGACGATTCAATAAACGTTGTAGACTAAACGCCTTCGAACACACACGACACACAAACTTATTATTCTCCTCATCAACCACAGCTGTAAGGGGAAGGGGAAGGGATGGGTAGAGTAAGGGTTAGGGTAGGGTAGGGATGGGAAGATAAGAGAAGGGTAGGGTAGGGTAGATAAGAGAAGGGTAGGGATGGGTAGGGTACAAGAGAAGGGTAGGGTAGGGTAGATAAGAGAAGGGTAGGGTATATGAGAAGGGTAGGGATGGGTAGAGTAAGGGTAGGGTAGATAAGAGAAGGGTAGGGATGGGTAGATAAGATAAGGGTAGGGATGGGTAGAGTAAGGGTAGGGTATTTTATATGAGAAGGGTAGGGATGGGTAGAGTAAGGGTAGGGTAGGGATAGGGTATATGAGAAGGGTAGGGATGGGTAGAGTAAGGGTAGGGATGGGTAGGGTACAAGATAAGGGTAGGGTAGGGTATATGAGAAGGGTAGGGATGGGTAGAGTAAGGGTAAGGGATGGGTAGAGTAAGGGTAGGGATGGGTAGAGTAAGGGTAGGGATGGGTAGATAAGGGTAGGGATGGGTAGAGTAAGGGTAGGGTAGGGTATATGAGAAGGGTAGGGATGGGTAGAGTAAGGGTAAGGGTAGGATAGGGTAGGGTAGAGAGAAAAGAAGAGTTGATTAGATTGATATATTTATTGTTATTATTGTTATTATTATTATTGGTTACATATATATACATACATATATATATATACACCTCTCACACTCTCTCTCACACACTCTCTCTCTCTCTCTCTCTCTTTCACACACACACACACACACACTCACTATCTCTCTCCCCTTCCCACACACACACAGATACACACACACAGACACACACACACCCACACCTCTCTCTCCCCCTCCCTCACACACACACACACACACACACACAGAGAGAGACAGATACAGACAGATACACACACACACAACACACACACAGAGAGACAGATACACACACACACACAAACAAACTAACCTGGTGGTGACTGAGGGAGTTTATCATGTACATCAGGTCTCAAAGTGTCAATAGGTGGTGCCAGTGGATTCTTTATACCGTGTCCTCCATTTACAAACTCGAGTGGCGTGTCATCAGGCAATCCCAGGCGCTGCTGTAGAATGGACACTCTCACTTGAAGCGGCACCTCACGCTGATTATATTATACACACATTATATATAGACATGTACTCACTGGTTATATACACACTTATTAATTAGGGACTAGATTTTTTTTAGTTATACACACTTTGTCACTAGTTATATACCTATTTATATATGTATACACACGTAGTAACTATATATATACCTATATACATATATATACACACGTAGTAACTATATATATACCTACATACATATATACCTATATATATATATATATATATATATATATATATATATATATATATATATATATATATATATATATATATATATATATAGTATATAAATGCGTATATATAAACTTAGTAACTAGTAGATACATAGATAGATAAATAGATAGATAGATAGATAGATAAATAGATAGATAGACAGTCAGATAGATAGATAGACAGTCAGATAGATAGATAGACAGTCAGTCAGATAGATAGATAGATAACTAAATAAATAGACCCTCAGATAGATAACTAACTAAATCTATAAATAATTAGATAAAATCAATACTCACCTGTAAATCATGTAACGGAGGCGACGAGGCATCCATAAGTGACGTACTGCCAGGTGAAGGTCGACTCGGATACGACGTCTGTAGGTATTGTGGTGGTGACATCGGGGACCTGTCACACCAACCCCCCTGTAACTCAGTAGACGATACTAACGGTACCTGGTGGCCAGAAGGAAGAACTATATAGTAGTGGTGGTGATAATAATAATAATAATAGTAATAATAATAATAGTAATAATAATAGTAATAATAATAGTAATAATAATAGTAATAATAATAGTAATAATAATAGTAATAATAATAATAATAGTAATAATAATAATAATAATAATAATAATAGTAATAATAATAATAAATGGTAGTGGTGTTTGTGTTTGTGTTTGTGTGTTGTTTTTGTTTTTGTTGTTTTTGTTGTTGTTGTTGTGTGTGTTTTAGTAGGAGGGGAAAAGAGGTATTAGTGTGTGTTTTTGTTTCTGTATGTGTGTGTGTGTGTGTGTGTGTGTGTGTGTGGCAGTGCATAACATATAATATAAAAAACAATATAGTATTTTCA
>JAWZYT010001911.1:205000-210715 GCA_034508575.1 Petrolisthes manimaculis
CCTTTCCTCCTTCTCTCTCTCCCTCCCTCCCTCCCTATTTCTTCCTTCTCTCCCTCCCTCCTTATTACTTCCTTCTCTCCCTCCCTCCCTCCTTATTTCTTCCTTCTTTCCTCCCTCTTTCTTCCTTTCCTTCTTCTCTCCCTCCCTCCCTCCTTATTTCTTCCTTCTTTCCTCCCTCTTTCTTCTATCCTTCTTCTCTCCTCCCTCCCTCCCTCCTTATTTCTTCCTTCTCTCCCTCTCTCTATTCTTCCTTTCTTCCGTCTCTCCCACTCCCTCTCTTCCTCACTTCCCCATTTCTTCCTTCTGCCATTATTTTTGTTATTTTTTTTTCGTTCATGTGGTTTTGTTTTTTGTTTTTTTCTTCAATGTAACAAAAGTGAGGTAAATTATATAGTCCCTAATTCACATATTGCCACGAAACACACACACACACACCTATATGGAAGGAGCCACACACACACACCTATATGGAAGGAGCCACACACACACACACACACACACACACACAAACACCTATATAGAACTAGCTCAAATGAAAGATAGAAACAAACAAGATACAAACAAACAAACACAACTTACAAGATAAATAAAACGAGGATATACATGAAAAAAAAAAAAAAAAAAAAAAAAACAACAGCATGTCTTTCCAGGCTTGGGGTGGGGGAATTGGAAGCCTGTCCCCTATTCCCGCACCCCCCAAAAAAAAAACCCACAAACCTGTCCATACTCCCTCCAAAACCCCCCACAAGCATGTCCCCTACTCCCTCCAAACCCCCACAAGCCTCGTCCCATACTCCCCCCCCCCAAAAAAAAACCCCAAGCCTGTCCCCTACTCAACACACCCCTTAATTAAAAGTTTCAATACAAATTTCGAATCATTTGAACCGATTATTATATTCGAAATGGTGGTTCATATTGACTCGAACTTTATTACTTATTTATTACTTATTTATTATTTATTTATTACTTATTTATTATTTATTTATTACTTTCTTATTACTTACTTGATTTGTATTTGATTGTATACGTGTCAATATTGTATGTATGTATGTGTGTGTGTGTGTGTGTGTGTGTCAAGTGGTGGTGTATGTATGTATGTATGTGTGTGTTAACTGTATGTGTGTGTATGTATGTTTGTGTCAAGTGGTTGTAATTGTATATGTATAGTGGTGGTATATGTATGTATGTATGTATGTATGTATCAATCACTGGTAAATGTGTGTGTATATATATGTATGTATGTATGTATGTATGTATGTATCAATCACTGGTAAATGTCTGTGTGTGTGTATGTATGTATGTATGTATATATGTATCAAGCACTGGTAAATGTGTGTGTATGTATGTATATATGTATCAAAAATTACACATACCTCTGTCATTAATGGTGAGAGATAGTGGTTCATCATTTGTATCATCATGAAGCCTGGATGGTGAATAGCGTGGAAGATGATGTGGATGATGTGGATGTGGATGTGGGTGGTGGTGGTGATGTCTGGAGGAGGAGGATGAAGAGGAGGATGTGGATGTATTCTTTCTATCTCCACTTCCACATCTATCCCCCACAACCACTCGTAAATCCAAGGTACTTCTCATTATCTCACCTCCCTAGCTAGTTCCACCAGTCTACTCTCTTCCACCACGACTTAGACGCTCCACACGAGACGACGAGGTGGAAGAGGAGGTGGATTGAGTGGTGGTGATGGTATTTACGAAGATCGAGACTGTTGTTGTTGTCTCTCTCGCTGCTGTTGTTGTTGTGGTTATTTGAGAGGGTCGAGTTGTGGGTATTTGAATGGGTCGAGTTGTGGTTATTTTGAGAGGGTCGAGTTGTGGTTATTTGAGGGGGTCGAGTTGTGGGTTGTCGTGTCCATATGTGATTCCCGAAGTGTGGACCGTATACTTCGAAGATCCAACGTAGAGGAAGAAGGTGAAGAAGTGTTGATAGAAGATGAAGTGGTAAATGGTGATCTGCCCACATCCACATTGTGACGGCTGTTGCGTTCATCTTCATTTGTTGTTCCAGCTTTCTGTGCTTCTAACCAACTTTGCTTGCTGTTGTTGCAAGCGGTCTTTGATAAGGAAAATTTTCGGCATTTTGGCGGCACTTTTTTTTTTTTTATTATATTATTATTATATCTTTTCAAAAATATTATTATGCCAATTTTTTTTTGTGTATTATCAACACAAATTTAGAATAATTAGTTTGTCTGTTGTATGGTGATTAAGAGTCAATATCATCGCATTATTATCTACACTATCTATCTATCTGTGTGTGTGTGTGTGTGTGTGTGTCACTGTTGATAAGCACCGAATGCGAGGTAACGTACGGTATAATGAATAAATAGATAGATAGATAGTGAGGGTGTGTGTGTGTGTGTGTGTGTGTAGGTGTAGCTCAACAACAACAACAACAACAACAACAACACAACACCCCAACCAAACAAGATACAACACTGATAATTGCCGCAGCGACTTTTCCGCCGGAGAGCTGTACGCGAACGCAAGTAGTGATCAGCCAGGTACAGCCGTAAATGTAGTATGAGGAGTGAAAGTAGAAGCTGGCACCCTCAACACAAACTCAAACCACGCATGCGCACTGACTATCAACACACATACACACACACACACCTACCTGTACCTCTGTCACCGACCTCTGTCTCTCTGTCTTTCAATTATTCTCTCTATTATTACCATCTTACCTTAATTAATACTATCTAGTCTAGTTAAACCAACCTATAAAATTATCTACATAGCCCAAACCTTATTCTAAACCACAACACACACACACACACACACACACAGGTAATATAAAATTTAATTCTTAACACAAAATATTCTGGCATCTATATTTCTCTATCTACTGTCCTGCGTCGAGTTGAATACGTGAAATAATAACACCATTACACCCAAAATATAAACAACAACAACAACAATAATAATAATAAATAAAAAACAAAAAAAATTGGTTTGTACAGAATATTGATTTTTTTTATTTGTTTTTTTACTGTGATTTTTGAAGTTGGGGAAATTATTTTGAATGGAAGTAAATGGCAACTGTTCTAAGGACCCGTTTGTTCGCTCCCCCCCCCCACGCCGCCCCCCGCCCCCTGCACCCCCCTATTTACCCCCCACCCCCACTCACTCTCCACCGCTCCCTGACTCTCCCAAATCCCCCCCCCACACTAACACTCACTCGTACCCCTCCTTCCCCTCCCCCTACTTCCCCCCATCTCCTCCTCCTCTTCCTCCTTCGCTATAAGCCTTTCTCGTTCCCTCCTTCCTTCCTTCTCTCTTCCTCTCTTCCTTCTCTCTCCCTCTCTCCTTCCTTTTTTCCTTCCTTCTCTCTCCCTCTCTCATTCCTTCTTTATCTATCTCTCCTTTATCTATCCTTCCTTCTCTCTCCCTCTCCCCTTCCTCCTGTTTTATCTATCCTCTCTCCTCCCCCTCCTTCCTCTCCCCCCCCCTCCTCCTCCTTTCTTCCTTCCTTCTTCTTTATCTATCCTTTCCTTCTTTTCCATTCCTCCTCTTCTCTCATTCCTTCTTTATCTATCTCTCCCTTTATCTATCCTTCCTTCTTTCCTCTCTCCCTCTCTCCCCCTCCTCTTCCTATCTCCTCCCCCTCCTTCCTTCCTTCACCTCCTTCCTTCCTTCCTTCTTTCTGTATCTATCCTTTCCTTCTTTTCCATTCCTCCTCCTCTCTTCTTTCCTCTCTCCCCTCCTTCCTTCCTTCCTTCTTTCTTATCTCATTCCTTCCTCCTCTCTCTCTCTCTTCCCCTCCTCCTCTCCCTCTCCCCCCCCCCTCTTCCACCTCTCCCTCCTCCTCCTCTTCTTCCTCCTCCTCTTCTTCCTTCTTTATTATTATTTCCTACAAGTCTGATCAATCCTCCAGACATTTCCCCTTTCATTCCGCGGGAGGGGGGGGGGGGGCAGAAGGGGGGCGTAGTGGAGGGGGGGGGGGGGCAGAAGGAGGCGTAGTGGGAGGGGAGGCAGAGTTCGGGGAAAATTTAGGAGTCATGGAAACGGAAGCAGAAATCCCCCCATTCCCTCTTTCTCTCTCTTTCTCTCTCTCTCTCTCTCACACACACACACTCTCTCTCTCACACCCGCACTCTCTCACTCTCTCTCTCTCTCTCTCTCTCTCTCTCTCTCTCTCTCTCTCTCTCTCTCACACACACACACACACACACACACACACTCTCTCATTATTATTATTATCATTAATATTTTTATTTTTATTATTATTATTAATACTAAAACTATCTATCTATCTATGTAAGTAGGTAGATAGATAGATAGATAGGTAGGTAGATAGATATGTATCTATCTACCTACCTATCTATCTACCTATCTATATATCTACCTACCTACCCACCTGCTCTCTCTCTCTCTCTCTCTCTCTCTCTCTCACACACACACACACACACACACACACACACACACACACACTCACTCTCTCTCTCTCTATCTCTCTCTCTCTCAATTTCTAGGGAATATATTTTGACTCAATCTTCCTTCCCTGTCTCTCTCTCTGTCTCTCTCTCTCTGTCTCTCTCTCTCTCTCTCTCTCTCTCTCTCTCTCAACCAGCCCAGTGGGGGGTGGGGGTATGAATGGAGGAAGGAATGGAAAGAGGGAAAGAAGGAATGAAGGAGGGAAATGAAGGAATAGAAAGAGGGAAGGAAGGAAAGGAGGAAGGAGTGAAGGAAGGAAGGAATGAATGAAGGAAGGAAATGAAGGAATGGAAAGAAGGAAATAGTAAAGGAAGGAAGGAAAGAAGGAAAGAAAGAAGGAATGAAGGAAAGACAGAAGGAATGAAGGAAGGAACGTAGGAGGAAATGAAGGAATGGAAAGAGGGAAGGAAGGAAAGAAGGAAATAGTAAATGAAGGAAAGAAAGAAGGAAGTAAGGAAAGAATGTCGAAATGAAAAAAGGAAAGAAGGAAAGAAAGAAAGAAATGAATGAGTGAAGGAAGAAAGAAGGAAATAGTAAAGGAAGGAAGGAAAGAATGTCGAAATGAAAAAAAGAAAGAAAGAAAGAAAGAAAGAAAGCAATGAATGAAAACAGAAAAAAATCACAAACCCATTTTTATTATTATATCCATATAAAAAAATACCCCCCCCCCTCTTCTCTCTCTCTCTCCCCCTCCCCCTCTCCCCCCACCCCCCTATAAAGCTACCCCCTCCCCCCAGTTGACCTCCGAATCGACTTAGGTCAGGTCAGGTCAGGTCAGGTCAGGTCAGAAAATTTTTAATGTGGTATATATTAGCACATTTATATATATATGTATATTTTTTCTCTCTCTCTTTTCTTTTTCTTTTTCTCTCTCTTTCTTTTTCTTTCTCTTTCTTCTTTCTCTTTCTCTTTCTTTCTTTCTCTTCTATTTCTCTTTCTTTCTATTTTTTTTTCTCTCATTTAATTCTCTTTCTCTCTCTCTTTCTCTCTTTTCTTTCTCTTTCTCTCTTTCTATTTTCCTTTCATTCTCTTCTCTCTTTCTCTCTCTTTCTTTCTCTTTTTTTCTTTCTTTCCTCTCTTTTCTTTCTCTTTTCCTTTCATTCTCTTGTCTCTTTCTTTCTCTTTTTCCTTTCATTCTCTTTTTCTTTCTCTTTTTTTTTTCTCTCTCTCTCACCCCTCTGGGAGTTGGAGAGAGACAGAGAGAGAGAGACGCACACATAGACACACTCACAGAAAGAGATACACACACACAAGAGAGAGAGA
>JAWZYT010001912.1:0-52500 GCA_034508575.1 Petrolisthes manimaculis
GAGAGAGAGAGAGAGAGAGGAGATTAAAGTAAAATCAGGGTTCAAGATCACACACACACTCACACACAAACACAAAACAGACAGATAGCCTAGACAAACAGACAGCCAGCCAGAGAGAAAGAGGATGAAGTAAGCCATGCAAGAGATAGGTAGGTAGGTAGGTAGGTAGGTTTATATAAAGGTCCATCCAGCTACACAGACAGCATCAAAGTGCCTCACCACCAATCCACACCCCACCTCACTTCACCTCCAGCCTGTGGACCGTAAAACAAGACCCGGTTCCTCAGATAAAACACTAAAAAGAGTTCAAAGGGAAGGATGGTGGAAGTAAGAAAGGAAGGAAGGAAGTAAAGTGGTTTCTGTTTCTGTTACACCTCTCTCTCTCTCTCTCTCTCTCTCTCTCTCTCTTGCCAGTATCTGCAACGAGGAGAACATTGATTTCATCAACACCTGGGATAAGTTTTATTTCGACAACTCGTTATTCTCAGATGATGGTGTCCATCTGAACCAGGTAGGATCGGCCCGTTTCGGACGTTTTGCTGAACGACGCGGTCATCAACCATCGATCAAAAAACGGACTACCCAGGTACGTCAAGGTCAAAGTAACGTAAAACAAATAAATAGAGTAAACCAAAATAGCTTAAAGGTATTTTACGTAAACGCTCGCAGCATCATAACAAATTTACAGATTTAGAGGAATTTAACTTTCACAGAAAATTATGATATAATCGGCATAACCGAATCGTGGCTAAATACTGAAAACAGAGATTTCCTAGCAGAGTATAAAATTCCCGGTTACACAATATTTGAAAAAAGGACGAACAAATAAAAGGGGAGGCGGAGTTCTATTATATATTAAAGACGATCTTAACTCAATCCTATTATCAAAAGCCACATATTGATAACGTAGATACACTAATATATACTCATTAGAAACAATTGTGGGGTGAAACCTTTTGTTAGCTTTATTATACCAGACCCCCAGCCCAACCAGTACAAACCGATCGTGATATCTATGAGCAATTAAACGAAATTATTAACACGCAACATTCCATAATTCTTGGTGACTTTAATTTACCAGTAACAAAGTGGGGAGAACCGTTATCAGCTCATTATGGTCAAGATCTTTACACCTAACTTACAAGAGAGCTCTCCTTATCCAATTTATCAACAGCCCAACTCGTGGAAATAACGTTCTTGACCTAGTATTTGCAACAAACGAAGACATGATTAGAGAATACTAACGTAGGTGAAGAATTTACCAATAGCGACCACCGCATAATCACTTTCAGTATAAATTTTAACAAAAGCGACATAAAAGTACAGCTACGAAAAAATCCCCGATTTTAGAAAAGCCAATTTCAACCAACTCAGAGCGATACCTAAAAGAAACCGACTGGAAATGTCTGCGAGACACTATTGACATAAAATACACAATGGAACTTTTTCACTAATGCGTACACAAAAGCGGTCAGGGATAGCATACCATTAAAAAACCGACGTTCAGCACAAAATTTAAAGCCCAAGTGGTGGAGTAAAGATATAGCCGACTGTTTACGAGCCAAAAGAACGCCCATAATAAAGTAAAAATCACAGCCAATAATGACGACCGTGCAAGTTTACAGACTTACGAAGAAAAGCCAAAAAGTTAATCAAACAGAGTAAAAAGGAAATTGAAAAACACGTTGCAAATCAGAGTAAGACAAACCCGAAAGAGTTCTATAGTTATATTCGACAAAAGAAAGTACTTACGTCAACTATCGGTCCAATTCTTGATGAAAATGGGGACTTTACGACAGATGAAGAGCGAATGAGTAGTATCCTAAATACTTTCTTTGCATCAGTCTTTACTATAGAAAACCCTAACGATATACCAGCTAAAAACAACAGTCCAAAATGAAAACACCGAGGTTTTAAATAATATCAGCATAACAGAAAATGACGTAATCAAATGTATTGATAAATTAAATGTAAATAAGTCACCTGGGCCTGACACGATCTCCCCTCGCGTAATAAAGGAAGCTAAAAGCGAAATAGTAAAACCTCTGACTCTGCTATTTAATTATTCTTTACACACTGGAACAATACCTGATGATTGGAAGCTCGCTAACGTAACACCAATATTTAAAAAAAGGCAGCAAATCTTTACCTAGTAACTATCGCCCTATCAGCCTAACCTCAGTAGTATGCAAAATGTTAGAGACAATCATACGAGATAAACTTACAAATCATTTAGAGGAAAATAACTTACTCAGAGACACTCAACACGGTTTCCGCAATAAACGCTCTTGCCTAACGAATCTATTAGACTTTTTAAATGACATTTTTAACGAATATGATAAGAGTAAAGCAGTAGACATAATTTATCTAGATTTCCAAAAAGCCTTTGACAAAGTTCCCCATAAACGTTTAATAACTAAATTAAAATCTCACAGAATCCAAGGCGACACCGTAAGATGGATAGAGAACTGGCTAAGAAACCGTAAACAACGTGTGGTAATAAATGGTAAATCATCTAATTGGACTGGCGTTACGAGCGGGGGTGCCACAAGGGTCAGTTTTAGGCCCAATCCTTTTCCTAGTTTACATAAACGACATAGATGAAGGCCTCTCATGCATAATATCGAAGTTTGCCGATGACACTAAAATTGCAAATACAGTACTCACTACCACACAAACTAAAGAAATGCAAGATAATCTCGATAAATTGTCGAATTGGGCGAAAACTTGGCAAATGTCCTTCAATGCAGATAAATGTAAAGTACTTCATATCGGACATCGTAACGTAACTGCAAACTACTCGTTAAATGGTAATCAAATTAAAAGCGTGGATCAAGAGACAGACTTAGGGGTCACAATATCAAGTAACCTAAAACCCAGTCAGCAATGTACAGAAGTAATTAAGAAAGCAAATAAAACTATCGGCTTTATTGGCAGAGCATTCGAGTATAAGTCTAAAGATACAATCCTCACTTTGTATAATTCCTTGGTCCGTCCCCTTATGGAATATTGTGTCCAAGCCTGGTGCCCGTACTACCAGAAAGATATAGTAAAATTGGAACGAGTCCAACGTAGAGTTACTAAAATGATACCATGTCTACGAAACAAAACGTATGAAGAGCGGCTAAATAAATTGAATCTATTCCCATTAGCACAACGTCGATTGAGAGGCGACTTAATCCAGGTATTCAAAATAATCAAAGGCATAGACAATATGGACTGCAACAAATATTTCAATATCGACCAATCAAACTACACGAGAGGTAATGGCTGTAAAATCATAGGTAAATCTTTTAACTCACACGAATCCAAGAATTTCTTTTTTAAACCGAGTTGTCAACTTATGGAATGGGCTTCCCCGTAACGTAATAGAATGTAACACAGTAGATAGCTTCAAACGTCGCCTTGATAAACACCCTTGCATCTAATCCCCGACTTTCGATGTTTACTAATGAATAATTTTTTACCCATTACAGGTGGCAAGTTAGCCAAATTTCAACTACTTTCTATCTTTCCTATAAAATTTCCTTGTGGAGTTTTCTCTAACAACTCCACAAGGTTCTGACTCCTAACTTTATTTCCAGTACGGCTCAGGCCGAGGGATTGGAGGGTGGGGAGAGAGCCTTCTACTTTGCTATCCTTACCTACGACTATCACTGGGGAGATATTCATTCTCTACCAGTAACCTTCTAATCAGATCACCCCGTGTGGACCGTAAGGTCTGTTGTGGTCTGTGATTCTATGTAACTCTATGTAACTCTCTCTCTCTCTCTCTTTGCGACACATGTATAGTTCATGCATTTTTCCTTTTACTATTCGTGTGTGTGTGAGAGAGAGATAGAAAACAGAGATAGAGATAAAGATAGAGATAGAGATAGAGATAAAGATAAAGATAAAGATAGATAGATAGATAGATAGATAAATAGACAGACAGACAGATAGATAGATAGATAGATAGATAGATAGATAGATAGATAGATAGATAGATAGATAGATAGATAGATAGATAGATAGATAGATAGATAGATAGATAGATATATAGATAGATAGATAGATAGAGACAGACAGACAGGAGACAGACAGACAGACAGACAGACAGACAGACAGACAGACAGATAGATAGATAGACAGACAGATAGATATATAGATATACAGACAGACAGACAGACAGACAGACAGACAGACAGACAGACAGACAGACAGACAGATAGATAGATAGATAGATAGATAGACAGACAGATAGATAGACAGATAGATAGATAGATAGAGTGAGGTGAGTTAGTTCTCGAGGCTAGCTACTTGCGACTACCTCTAAGACCACAAACTCTCCTCCGCTAATTTAGTTGGTAAACTGAGGCTCCAAACTTGGTGAGGCGCTGCCGTGGTGCTGATGGTGGTGGTAGTGGTGGTGGTGATGTTGGTAGTGGTGGTGTTGTTGCTGTTGTTGTTGTTGGTGTTGTTGTTGTTGTTGTTGTTGTGGTGTTGTTGGTGGTGGTATTGGTTGTTGTGGTGTTGTTGTTGTTGTTGTTGTTGTTGTTGTTGTTGGTGGTGGTGGTGATGTTGGTGGTGGTGGTTGTGTGGTTGGTTGTTGTTGTTGTGGTGGTGATGGTAGTGGTGGTGGTGTTGGTGGATTGGTATTAGTGGAGGTGGTAGTTGTTTTGGTAGTGGTAATTTGAGTGGTTGTTACTGGAGAATTTAGTTAGTGTAATAGTTGTTATGGTACACGTATCATACTTTAACGCCAACACAACAACCAATAACAATGAAGGAGGTTAGAATGATATCAATTTTATGGCAGGTACTGTACAATGATCCGAGAAAACTACACTATAATTAGCATATAAACACAACAACAACAAATATTTTCTCTAAACACAACAGCAGCCACCACCACCACCACCACCACCACCACCACGTGTTCAATAATGCCTCACCACTACTACTTACTCGACTGTAATATGGTGCCCAAACGTTCGTCCTCTCAGCTAGTCACAACAATAGGACTGAAATAATTCTCTGAGGTTCGAATGACAAAACACGGGTCGCCATCTATCTTGCTTCTGTTGTATACTCGATCTAACCACGGGTGATGCAGTTATAGTGTACATGGCTAGCTCAGGGAACGAGTACAAGATTTTAAAATGAGAAAAAAATAATAATATAAGACATTATATTACTATTATAATGTAAAAATAAACTGGTTCTAGCCCCTCCTAATAACTCTGAGCTTCTTGGCATCCCACACCACTACCACGTTTGTCTCTCAGTAATGGTCTCCTTTGGATGCAAATAGATATTCCATTCATTGCGCAGGGGAGGGAGGGAGGAGGAGTAGGAGAGGTAGCTGGGGAGAGGGAGGGGAGGGAGGAGTAGCAGAGCAGGAGGGTGGGGGAGAGAGAGGGAGGAGGTGTAGTAGAGGTAGCTGGGGTGAGGGAGGGGAGGGAGGAGTAGCAGAGCACGAGGGTGTGGGAGAGAGAGGGGGAGGAGGAGGAGTTAAGGAGGAGCAATGGAGACAAAGGTGTTAGAGGCTCGTAGGCCATTTGTTGTCATAATACTTTTGTGTGTGTGTGTGTGTGTGTGTGTGTGTGTGTGTGTGTGTGTGGGTCTTGGAAGTTTCGCACGAGTATAAATAGTGTGAACAAGGAACTGTCGACATATTACGTGAGTTTGGGCAAAAGGAAGGAGAGAAGGAAGGTTCATAAACATGAAAGAAAGAAGTTATGACGTAAATGAGGAAAGATCTATCTATCTATCTATTGCCAGACGCCTTAATCCCCGAAGGGGTGGCCACAATGAATTGACTCGGTCAGTCCGAATCCGAGGCAATTCATTGTTTACTGTTGCAGTCCTATTTTTTACGGGGGAGGGTCGCAAGCCCAACCGCCCAACCTTTTTAGTCGCCTTTTACGACACGCACAGGATACGTGAGGCATATTTTTCCCTTTCACCAAATGCGAAGGACCCCTTACCCCCAGGGGGGGCACCGAGATAGCGAGGTCACAACTCGACTTACGTCCCGTACCTATTCTCTGCTAGGTAAACAGGGGTTACACATTTAAGGAAACAATCCCAAATTGTCTCCACCCGACCGGGAGACTCTCTTGTTGATGAATTGGAAGGTCACTGATTCCTCCTAACTAGGCCACGAAACAGAGGCTCTCAATGGTACAGTCGGTAGCATAAGTTCGCTTCATTTTCACCTACGTATGTATTAGCTATAGTGATGTTGTAATATAATTTGAATGCAGAGATGACAGATATAGTTCTCATAAGACTCATATGGTAAATTACGTATGTTGTTGGAATAAAACCTGGTTCATAATGCAACTATCTGGTCATATTAGCACTATTAAGTACACGAAATGGACGCGAATTTATGCTGCCGGCTGTACAAATAGATTAATAGGGGCTCTGTTATTTCATGGCGTAGTTGGGAGGAATGAGAGACCTTCAATACTCACCAAAAAGAGAATCTCCCCTTCAGTACTCTGGCTGTAATACATAATAGCTTTTGCTTTGGGATAAAATTAAGTGTCTTCCCCGAGGGCAAAGTTTTCCTGGGAAGGGCTTACGGTACTTTGATGGTATTTTTGTGGACACGAGAGAGAGCGAGCGAGGAGTGAGAGGAGTATAGGAGGAGGAGAAGAGAGGGAGATGGTGAATGAGATAGGTGGAAGAGATGTAGGGGTAGAGAGAACAGAGGAGTGGGAGGAGGAGAAGGAGGAGAGAGGGAGATGAGAGTGGTGGGGGTAGGAGAGAGCGAGTGATGGTAGGAGAGAGCGAGGATGAGGAGGAGAAGAGAGGGAGATGAGAGATGTAGAGGTAGGAGAGAGAGGAGTGGAGTGAGAGGAGGAGGAAAAGAGAGGGAGAAGATATGTAGGGGGAGGAAGGATGAGAGGGAGATGAGAGAGGTGGAGGAGATATAGGGAGAGGGGAAAAGAGAGGGAAGAGGAAAAGTAGGGAGAAGATGAGAGAGGGATATAAAAAGGGTGAAAGAAGAGGAGATAGGGAGAAGGAGGAAGATGAGCTGTGGGGAGAGAAAAAGAGGAAGAGGAGGAGGAGTTAAGAGGAGTGGAAAGAAAATAATAAGAAGATGGAGGTGGAGAAAAAGAAAAAAATATAATGAACGTGAAGGAAGTGAAAAAAAACGAAGTAGGAAGAGGTCGTAATGTAAAGGAAAGGAAAAATTGGAAGAAGAAGAAGAAGAGGAGGAGGAGGAGAAGGAGGAGGAGGAGGAGGAGGAGGAGGAGGAGGAGGAGGAGGAGGAGGAAGAGGAGGAAGAGGAGGAGGAGGAGGAGGAGAGGGGGAAGATGATGAAGAAAAAGCATAAGGAAAAGAAAGACAAATGAGGAGGGGGCATGGGAGTGGAAAAGGGGGGGAAAAGCGTCTCTCGGTGGTGTGTGTGTGTGTGTGTGTGTGAGAAAGAGAGGAAGAGATAGAGAGACAGATAAACTAAACAGACAGACAAATACAAACAGAGTAAGTGGTGGGTCTCTCTCTCTCTCTCTCTCTCTCTCTCTCTCTCTCTCTCTCTCTCTCTCTCTCTCTCTCTCTCTCTCTCTCTCTCTCTCTCTCTCTCTCTCTCTCTCTCTCTTTCCTTCTAATAGCCGGGAATTTAATTTTGAGAATTCTCCGTGATTCAGGATCAAAGGAGGGATATTTTTATGGCACAAGACACGCCGGGGCATCTCACACACACACACACACACACACACACACACACACACACACACACACACACAACCTTCAAGGAATTTAGGGTTTGTTCTGTGTCGTGGGAGAGTTGGGAGTGTGAGGGGATGGGGAGGGGGGGGGTAGATGAATTATTTCCCCTTGTCTCTCACAGTACAGGGAAGGGAGGTTGTAATTATCCCTTGTCTCTTACAGTATAGGGAAGAGGGGGGGGGGTAGTAATTATCCCTTGTCTCTTACGTTACAGGGAAGGGAGGGGTAGTAATTATCCCTTGTCTCTCACAGTACAGGGAAGGGAGGTAGTAATATTCCCTTGTCTCTCACAGTATGGGGAAGCAGTACGTATTCCAGCAAAAAATACAACACTACCTAACTCATTAATTAAATGACCTGTAAATAAATAAGTAGTATAGAGGATCCCTGAATCACGAGAGACTTGGTAGTAAATAAAGTTAAGGAACGTATGATATTCCCACCAACTCTCCTCCTCCCATCTCTCAAACATTTCAGGGAGACAAGTGGTTGATTCGTCTCTCATATGTATAGAGGCTGTAGGGTGCTTTGGAGGCTACGAAAGTCCCCCTACAGGCAGATGGTTTGTACACACACGTTGTAGTCGAATCAGTACCCGAAGTAGATAACGACAGGTACAAATAATGGGTTTAGTGTGTGTGTTTGTTTGTTTGTTTGTGTGTGTGTGTGTGCGTGTGTGTGTGTGTGTGTGTGTCTCGCTCTCTCTCTATCTATCTATCTATCTATCTATCTATCTATCTATCTATCTATCTATCTATCTATCTATCTATCTATCTATCTATCTATCTATCTATCTATTTATCTCTCTCTCACACACACACACACACACACACACACTCGCGTTTTCTTTTATCACAGAATATGGAAATACACACACACACTAATGACCCTAATTAACATTCCAACATTAACATACGGTATTAACTAACGAATTAATTAACGTATCTCCGACTCTTAAAAATAAAATGACACAATAAAAATAAAATAAAGAAAGACACGTGTAGAGATTTCCTTTGAATGTAACAAGACGAGGGAGAGAGGGAAGGAAGGAAGGAAGGAAGGAAGGGAAGAGGAGAGATTAGAGGGTGGGAAGAGACGTTTGTTGAGGTGATGGAAGAAGGATTAGTAAAGAGAGAGAGAGAGAGAGAGAGAGAGAGAGAGAGAGAGAGAGAGAGAGAGAGAGAGAGAGAGAGAGAGAGAGAGAGAGAGAGAGAGTGAGAGAGAAAGAGTGTGTGTGTGTCTGTGTGTGTGTGTGTTGAATAGGAAAAAATGGAAAAGAAAGTAGAATCCACAATTGGTTGTGAAGAAAATTAAATGCTGTATAGAGCATTATTTTGTACCCCAGAGTCCATATGAATTCTAAAGAGACCGGTTGATGTTGTCAGAAAATTGGAGATAAACGAGTCCTTCAAATATTGCCAAGAAACACTCACGTATAATATGGAAGGAGCTTGTTTCGTGGCATGGTCTGGAGGAATCAGAAGAAGCCTCCAATATTCATACACGATCTGTACAGGGTCCTTAATTAAGTGAATGAGTGACAGTGTGTTGACTCCAGTAATAAATAAAAATAGAATGTAAACAAAACAAGAAAAAAAAATGTATAAAAATTCAAGTGCAGACAGGACAAAGTGGTAGCTGTAAAAAATGGAGCTACAGTTAAGATGTTTATCAATTTGTTGCTTGGTAATATTTTCTCATGGTTGGTGATTCCCTCTGATTCCTTCTGACCAGACCACCAAACAAGGTCCTTTAATAATGGTTGTTGTTTCGTGGCAATGTTTGGAGGAATCAGACGCCCCCTTCCATTCGCCGACGACAGCTAACCATCGACCCCCTTATGAGTATAGAAAATAGGAGAAGGAGGAGGAGGAGGAGGAGGAGGAGGAAGTGTGTTGTGTGATCGATCAACTAATGTACTGTATATACTTGTCCTTCACTCATCACCCCTCTCCCACTCGTTCACCCCTTCTCCCACCCACTCTCACCCCTCTCCCATTCGTTCACCCCCTCTCCCAGTCCTTCTCACCCCTCTCCCACTCGTACAGCCACTCTTTTATCCTCTCCCACTTGTTCACCCCTTCTCCCAGCAACTGTCACCCCTCTCCCACTCGTACAGCCACTCTCTCACCCCCTCTCCCAGCCACTGTAACCCCTCTCCCACTTGTTCACCCCTTCTCCCAGCAACTGTCACCCCTCTCCTAGCCTGGCTCCTCCCACTGTTATTACCCCTCACCTAGTTTCTCTCCCCCTTTCTCCACTCACTCCCCTCACACTCCCACCCCTTGCTCCCCCTCTCCCAACTTGTCCCGTCCCTCTCCCTACCCACTCAATCCCCTCACACTTCCACCCCTTTCTCCCCTTCTCCCACCCTCTCTCTCTCTCTCTCTCTCTCTCTCTCTCTCTCTCTCTCTCTCTCTCTCTCTCTCTCTCTGTAGACGTCATTCTACTTCCAGCCTGCTCCTATCTGGTCTCTCTCTCTCACACACACACACACACACACACACACAGTCAGTCAGTCTTACTCCACTAAGCAAGGTGAGTGTTGGCAGGTCCAGTGTTTTTTTTTTTTTTTTTTTTTTTTTTGTGTGTGTGTGTGTGTGTGTGTGTGTGAAATTTAAGTTGACCTGAAAAAGAAAAAGAAAGAGGAAAGTGGACCCTGTAATATAAATGAAAGAGAGAGAAAAAAAAAATCAAGCACGAATAGCAGAAAAAAGGAAAGATGGGACAGTTGAAACATTGAAAGAAACTGACCTATTACTTCCTCGTTATTTCTCTGTTATCTTTCTGTTATTTCATATGTCTTTATTATTTATCTGTTTTTCCTTGGTATTTCTTTATTATTTCTCATTTCTCTATCATTTCTGTGCTTTTCCTTGGTATTTATCTATTATTTCCCATATCTCTATAATTTTTCTGTTTTTTTCCTTGGTATTTCTCTATTATTTCTAAAAAAAGATTGTCATTTCCTATCCTTGTTTACTATTTCCCTATATTATTTCTTATCTCCCAATCATCATAATTACTATCCTATTTCCCAACATTTTATTCCTTATTTCCCAATCATCATAATTATTATCCTAATTCCCTTTTATTTATTCCTTACTAGCAGCGATACCCGACGTTGCCCGGGTAAGTATCCTACATGTGGTTTTGTCAATAAATTTCCTCTAATCATTTTTATGTGAACTTATTAGGAGGGTGGGAGGAGTCCATTATCCGGTGTGGTTGCTGGTCCCCCAGAGAAACCATGCCAGCTTTACATCCACAAAAGTTATTCATGACGCAACTACAGCAGAAGGTGGCATTGTAACAGCCACGATTAAATAGCAAGGCCCGAGTGGCGAATTGAGCTGCAGGGGTACTCGGATCGAACCCCTCCCACGATTGGTCATGTTAAAACTTTTTTGTCACTATCCTTAGATTTAGTATTAAATTTAGGTGTTCAACATTTTGTGGTTTAAATTAATTCCTAAACTGGGCATGCAAGCCAGGCCTGCCTGCATCCTTGATGCCTGAGACCATAGAGTCTATGTTGAGAAAGCCATAAATCTTTGGTTGTTTTAAGCTGATAATATTTTTTTATTCAAGAAACACATATCCACCCAAAATTAAATTAGACCGAGGACATTCCCGGGACTACACCGGACAGAATGGTGTATCATTTGTCAACAATTTTTTTTTTTAAATTGTACCGGGGATTTGAACCTGGAATCTTTCGGTTGAGTCTTGGGCTGCAGTGTACTGGGACCGAACCCCCCCCCCACCAATCCCCCATTGGTCATTTAAAAAAAAAATGTAGGCCGAGGACACTTCACAGGCTTCACCGATCACAATGACGTATAACTTTTTACTCTAGGTTAAACGATGCGGCCGTGCATAGCTGCTAAATAGACACACAGACAGACCGACTGAGTGTTTTATATAGAAAGATTTCTCCATCATTATTTCCTATTTATCATTTCCCTACTACAAAAAAGAACAGAAACTCCAATTTATTACGAAAACCCATAGACTCATATATCTATCAAGTTGTGTTGTATCAAATATTATATAATTACCGAATATATTGGCCCCCGTTTGCCAATATGTTGCTGCAAAAATAATAATAATAATAACTCGAGTGTTTTCATTTCATAAGGGAGGAAAATATCATGTGTGTGTGTGTGTGTGTGTGTGTGTGTGTGTGTGTGTGTGTGTGTGTGTGTGTGTGTGTGCGTGTGTGTGTGTGTGTGTGTGTACTAATAACTCAAAAATGTAATCTTATGCATTTTTATTATTTAATATCATTTTATTTTTCTATTATAAATGTTATTACTATTTTTTTTATATCATTATTATTACTATTATTACCATTACTATTATTATCATTATTTTTATCGTTATTATTATCATCATTATTATTACCATTACTATTATTATTATTATTAGCCAACTAGTGATGGGTTTAATCATTACCTCTCTAGTCAGTATGTGTGTTATCATGCTTGGGACTTTTTAAATAGTATGAAGGAAGGAAGGTCAACCAGTGTGAATGAATTATGCAGTATGTGTTTATACATAATTATATATATACTGTATTCATGGTTCGTGATTAGGTGATTAGGTGATTGGTTAATTGTTTGGTTGGTTGATTAGTTAGTTGTTTGGTTGGTTGATTGGTTGGTTAATTAGTTAGATGGTTGGTTAGTTAGGTGGTTGGTTGGTTAGATAGTTAGGTGATTGGTTAGTTAGATAGTTAGGTGGTTGGTTGGTTAGATAGTTAGGTGGTTGGTTAGTTAGATAGTTAGGTGGTTGGTTGGTTAGATAGTTAGGTGGTTGGTTGGTTAGATAGTTAGGTGGTTGGTTGGTTAGTTAGTTAGTTAGGTGGTTAGTTAGTTAGGTGGTTGGTTGGTTAGTTAGTTAGGTGGTTGGTTGGTTAATTAGTTAGGTGGGTGGTTGGTTAGATAGTTAGGTGATTGGTTGGTTAGTTAGTTAGTTAGGTGGTTAGTTAGTTAGGTGGTTGGTTGGTTAGATAGTTAGGTGGTTGGTTGGTTAGTTAGGTGGTTGGTTGGTTAGATAGTTAGGTGGTTAGTTAGGTAGGTGGTTGGTTGGTTGGTTAGTTAGGTGGTTGGTTGGTTAGTTAGATAGTTAGGTGGTTGGTTGGTTAGATAGTTAGGTGGTTGGTTAGTTAGGTGGTGGGTTCGTTAGTTATGCACTGGTGATCAAAGTTTCGAACACTGCCCTCAACTTCAGCATGGATGGGGGGGGGGGGGGAGGGGGGCAATGGGAGATTTCATGGGAGAGTTTGGAGGACACAGAAAGCTAATGTAGGAGCTTCTATTGGGAGTAGCTAATAAAATAAGGAAAGTTTGGAGGGAGGAGAGTGTGGGAGGGGTAGAATATAAGGAGAGTTTTGGAGGGTTAAAATATAAGGAGAGTTTTGGAGGGATAGAATATAAGGAAAGTTTTGGAGGGTAAAATATAAGGAGAGTTTTTTAAGGGATAGATAATAAGTAGAGGTTATGAGGCAGAAAATAAGGAGAGTTTTGGTGGATGACAGGAAGTAAAGAGGAGGAAGATAACAATTAAGGAGAGTTCGGCAGGAAGGAGAAAATGCACCGAGGGAAGGATGAAGGAACAAGAGAGCAGCACCAAGAAGGAGAGTTTGGGAATGATACAGCTGGTCTCAAACACAAATCTATCCACTCTACGACAGCTCCTTCAATCCAACAAGTGAGTGTTTCTTGGTCAAACTGTGTGTGTGTGTGTGTGTGTGTGTGTGTGTGTGTGTGTGTGTGTGTGTGTGTGTGTGTGCGTGTGTGTGTGTGTGTGTGTGTGTGTGAGTGTGTGTGTGTGTGGATTGATCTGTAAATATATCGTTCTTATTATTATTTTTTTTGCTAACTCTTGGCCCGTCCCATAATGATATCAGATCTCAATATTCCTCCTCCTTCCCCACCTCTTACTTTGGTCCGTGCATTCCTTTATTACTGTTTAATAAGAGGATAGTATACTTTTGGTACATTGGAGCGCCTATATTCCTCCAAAGTATGCCAGGAAACAGGACCAGATTAACAAAAATAATGGTGGCCTGTTGCTGGGAATAGTTTGGAGGAATCATTATCTCCAAAAATGCGAAAACTATACCATCCCCCTTAACCTTCTAATATAAATCCCATTATTACACTCCACCCCACTTCCTCTGTCTGGGCCTTCATTCAACTAACTCCTCCTGTCCCCTTCCGTACGTATATAATATCCAATTACTTTTTGGCCATTCCATATATTATAATCCCATTCCTTTTTACCCATCCCACATAAGAGCTCATTACTTTTTCCCATTTCATATATAATTCCATTCCTTTTTACCTATCCCACATAATTATAATCCCTTTACACTCGACCCCTTCCCCTGTATGCCTTCACTCAACTATTACTCCTCCTGACCCCTTCCAATGCTTCCTACTTTACCAAGTAAAAGACCTCATGCCAAGAAATGTTCTACATATAATGTATGATACCCATGTATTACCTCACTTTCAGTATTGTACACCGATTTGGTGTAACACGTATCCCACACACTTACTTCCTTTTTTTTCGTTTGCAAAAGAAAATAATTAGGATTATTACAAATCATGCTTATTTTGATCATCCACAACCTCTATTAAAAAAACATGAACATCCTAACACTTTTTTATATATTAACAAACTTCAAATTGGCACATATATGTACAAATCAGTTAAAATAGGAAATACAACTGCCTTACTACCTCAGTACAATTACCCCACCCTCACCCGTGAATGTCTCCGTGTTCCACAACATAACCTGTCTCTAGTCCAACATTCTCTAGCTTATTCTGGTCCTAAAGTTTGGAATTCTGTGCCCATTTGCATACATGAATTACCTACACTGCATACATTTAAAAAACACTATAAACAGTTTATACTTGGTCTGTATTAGTAATGGTTAACCATGTCTTTGTATAATGTCTTTGTATATAATATCTTTGTAAATAAAGTCTTTGTAATTAATGTCTATGTATATAATGGAATTGCATGAGAGGTAGGAGTGTTTTACATAATAAAGTGTCAACATTATTATATGTTCTATAGGCGACAAACAGCTGATTCACACGCATGTTGTCCGAAAAGCAAGTTTAGCTTCATATGGGCTGCTTACAAATGTAGGATCGTTACTAATATTATAAGACATAAATACTATGTAATCACAATAAAGTGTTTCAAGTGTTTCAAGTGTTTCCCCTGGTGGGTGTTGTGAGCAGAAGGAGGTGGTTTGGTCCCTGGCTTGGTTGGTGGTGATGCTGGGACTACTGCCTGGGGGAAGGAGAGGACCTCAGCCTACCCTTACTTCGGCAGTGATGATCGGGGTGTCACTAATCTTCACTTTGACTCTAGGCGGATTTTTCATTGTCTGTGCACACCGTAAGTTGGCATACACGAATGTGTGTGTTTGTTTGTTTGTTTGTTTGTTTGTTTGTTTGTTTGATTGTGTGTGTGTGTGTGTGTGTATGTGTGTGTGTGTGTGTGTGTGTGTGTGTGTGTGTGTGTGTGTGTGTGTGTGTGTGTGTGTGTGTGTGTGTGTGTGTGTGTGTGTGTGTGTGTGTGTGTGTGTGTGTGTGTGTGTGTGTGAGAGAGAGAGAGAGAGAGAGAGAGAGAGAGAGAGAGAGAGAGAGAAAAAAAAAAAGAGAGAGAGAGAGAGTGTGTGTGTGTGTGTTGTGTCGTGTTGCATTGTTTGGGAGAATCAGTTTCCTTCGAGTTCATAACACGCTCCAAATAAATTACCCCCTTAACGTGTGTGTGTATATTATAATATTTTTTCCCCGGCAGGTTTCATTCTCCCGTCGCCTTCCCTTGGTGAAGGTCCCATCCAGTACGTGAGTGAGGCCATCTTCATGTGGTGCGTCAGCCTGTGCTCGTGGGTCACCTTAGTCAGCTTCTGGTCCAAGTCTGGCGCTCTGGTCTCGCTCTTGGACAACCTGGAAACTGTCCCCCTGTGTACCATCAGCCACACTGGATTCGCCTGGAGAGCAATAGCCGCCATGCTCCCAAATCTGGGCTACTTTATACTCCACTGTAGTTTCTACGTCTTTTACATAATTCAGTATTCCAGCGTCTGGGTGACCAGTCTCTTCGCAGCTTCCATGTTCTGGATCACTGTGACGCCGTCCGTGCCGGCAGTGTTTGTGGTTGTGCTCTTACGACTCGTCCACGACTCTCTCGTCACCAACAACGCAGCTCTGGAGCGTGTCCTGGCTGGAAATCCCACGACAACCCGAAAAACCCTGTCTGTAAACCCAACTGGAAACCCAACATTCTGGCAAGGAAGTCCAAATGGAACCCTAACATCTGTACCTGGAAACCCAAATGAAACCTCAACAATCTGGCCAGAAAATCCAACTGGAACCATAACAGCCTGGCCTGGAAACCCAACTGGAACCACAACAGCCTGGCCTGGAAAACATATAAGAAGACCAGCTATATGGCCTGGAAATCCCAATGCAGCCCCGACAACTCCGACTGGAAACCCCAATGAAACCCTAACATCTGTGCCTGGAAACTCCAAGACAGCTCCAATAAATACTATAATGGCCTGGAACCGCAACACCCCAACGACCTTAATCCAAGTTCACGCGAGAAACCTGGAACTGCGAAGGCTGTACGAGGACCTGGAGCGAGTCCTGTCCATACCACTGCTCTGCTACGACACCCTAGCTGTCTACACTCTAATCAACAGCTTCTTCTTCATCATCGCCGATTACAACAACCTGATGAACGGTTCCCGTTTGTTGTTCTTAGCGGTGACCAATTTCTTCACGCTGGGTGTACTCGGCAGCATTGGACTATTGGCAGACAACATCAGGGACAAGGTTGGTTGGTGTTCAGTGTGTTTGGTTCTCGAATATGGTTTGGCAATGATGAGTGTCATTAAGCTTAGAAAAGTTCTGCAAAATTGCATAAGTGTGTATTATATTTTTTTATCAGCTATATATACACTGGCATAACAAAATTCATCTAACTTACATAAATCTTTTATGGTACTCTACAACTCGAATAATTATTGCCATTCCAATAACTCACATACTACAAAATTACTCATCAACCAATTTCGCACATGATAACCGGAGTACCGAGCAAAATTGTTTAATCTTACCCCTCTCTCTCTCTCTCTCTCTCTCTCTCTCTCTCTCTCTCTCTCTCTCTTCTTTTCTTTTAAGGCTGCGGCGCCAATGACCATCCTGGCAGAGAGTCACCACAAAAACACTCCTTCCACTGGTACCTGTGTTGTTTGGCCACAAGATCCACAAAAGGTTGGTGTACTGAACTGTAGGATGGGAAAGGAGGAGTATTAGGTCTGTCTGTCTGTCTGTATGTCTGTCTACCTGTTTACATTCCTACCTTCCTACCTACATACATATTTCGACCCACATGTCTACCTACCTCTATGTCTTCCTACCTACCTATCTACAGTATATATCGACCCACTTCTCTGCCTACCTATCTGTCTACCTACCCACCTACCACTATATCGACCTGCATACTTATCTGCCTACCAGTCTACCCACCCACTTATATAATAGACTCACTTCTCTGTCTATCTATCACCTTACATTCCTACCTACCTATCTACCTACCTATTTATCTGTCTACTTATCTATCTACATAACCACCAATCTATCAACCTACCTACCAACCCATCTACCAATTATCAACCTACCTACATCACCACTACCAACCTCCAAACCCACCTACATACAAACAGAAATATATACCTCCCAAACCACCTCCTAACCTACCCACCTAACCACCAACCTCCCAACCCACCTCCTAACCTACCCACCTAATCATCAACCTCCCAACCCACCTTCTAACCTACCCACCTAACCACCAACCTCCCAACCCACCTTCTAACCTACACACCTTACCACCAACCTCCCAACCCACCTCCTAACCTACACACCTAACCACCAACCTCCTTACCTACCTTCCAACTTAACCAACCACTTCTCCGTGTTTCAGGTGGTGATTTACAAACTGACAGAACGTCCTCTAAACCTCAGCGTAGGGGGTCTCTTCCCTCTTTCTTTCTCCAACCTAATAGGCGTAAGCATTTCATTCCCAATACTTTATTTTTTATTTTACTTTTATTTTAGCACAAGACGTACAGTTGGCAAAAAAAAGTTTCGTTACCATCCATTTAACAGTGTGATGTAATGTTGGTAGGCCGGACTGGCGAGTGAGGCGTGACGCAAGTGTCTTATATACCTCCGTCTGAGTCCGTCACCCTCTGTGCTCCACAGTGTCTAATGGGCACGGTAGTAGGAATGATGTTCTTTCACCTAGTGCTACTTTTTCTGGGCATTTCATGTTCTAAAATACTCAAACGCATTTCCTTATGTTTAATAATGAATAGTTAAATAGTAAGAGTTCTTCAACATTCAAAGGTTAATTAAAATTCAGCTAAACTTTTGATATAAAAAAGTTGTCACTGACACGGCCTGAATATTATAGTCTGGGGCGAAGACAATACCAGTCTCAGATGAAGAGGCACCAGCTGCCCAGTCGGCGGAGTACCAGCCCTACCGAGCTTACCATTGGTTAAAATTAACATAGGGGTGGTAACGAACCTTGTTTTGCCGTCTGTACACATCATCTCCCTATTGAAGGCCTTGATTTTTTCGGTGAATGTAATGCAATCCAAGTCAAATTTACACCATTCTTAACACTACTAATTATCGGTACACTATCTGGAACATTATAAACACAGGCTGGAATGTATATAAAAGACGTGTATCACATGTTTACACCTAAGGCTACTTCATCTGGAACTTAAGGGGAGCATAAACTTTGGGTACATTGCAGTGCCTTGATTCCTCCAAAGTATACCAGGAAACGGGAACAGATGACAAAAATAATGGTGTTCTGTTGCTTGGAATAGTTTGGAGGAATCAGTTACTTTAGATTTGCCAATACTGTACTCTCCCTTACTTAAAAAAACACTGGAATGCAAAGTTGCTGACATAAGAAAGAGACACACATCATACGGGCCCGGGCCTCAATGAGCATAGATTAGGACGAGCCCTAAGCAAACAACGTCTTGTAGTGTGCATACACATATTTGTATTAGTAACCCATTTCAAGATATACATGTTTTAAATTAGTAAGCCCTAAAATGTATCGGGCAGGAATCCATTCTCTATCAGGTAGAAATCAAAGCACCTATGACCTGACTTACCCTTGACCTATCACCTATTTTGCAACTTGCATGCCTGCTCAGCTGCGACTGAGCAAGGCAAATCATGATTCATTTTTATCACCAAATGTAAAATCAAATACTCTTTCTAATGATAAGCAACATGTACAGTCTCCTCCACTCCTGCTTTCACCAGTTCAGCGTTGCCATCGTATACACCCGGCATCGTGTGAGCTACCAGATTCGACTCTCGCATATGAAACACCTGCCATCAACCCTTACCCTTACTGGCAGGTGGTTCGGATGCGAGAGTCGGAATTGGTAGCTCACACGATGACTGATGTATACGATGGCAACGCTGAACTGGTGAAAGCAGGAGTGGAGGAGACTACATATATTTATTGTTATAATTAATTGTTACTATAAACTCTCAGGAAGAACAATTTTATACACGCATTGTAAATAACACTACTCATATACCCAGTGTGTAAAAAAAGAAGGGGTGCTGATGGTGTCATGATTAGCACACTCGCCTAGCACGTGAAAGATCCCGGGTTCGATTCCCGGGTAAGTGGAATTGTTGGACAATTTTCCTAAGTCCCTGTTCACCTAGCAGTAAGTAGGTACCTGGCTGTAAAAACAAGGATAGCAACCTTGTAGGCTGGGGGAAGATATGTTGATGTAACAAGACTGACTGCCTTAATGAAAAACACCATGAGTCGATAGGCATAAACCCCTAAAATCTTCTTCTTCGTGTAAAAAACGAGGAAATACAGCTGCCGCTGAAAAAGAATGTTTTCACTCATCCTACCATAGCAACTACGAGATGCACACAAACTTCTCACAGTTCTTGCACAGGATAAAAGGAGACAACCTTAGTTGCACTCGCAACAGTCTCATCCTACCCTATGCTCAATGAGGGGCACAGATTTCAGGTGTGTCTGTCTCGTGTGTCCTCAACTGTACACACAAAATCACGTGTATCTTATCAGATCATATAACACGGTAATCAACTTCTCTGGACACGAATATTTTGTACTTCTGCATAGGGTAGGACGAGACGTTTGTGTGTACAGAGTGGGTCTAGTTCTAGGTTTGATTGATAAGAGGCATGTCTGAAGTGTATCTGTTTCACGTCGTGTATTTAATTAATAAGGTCATGTCATCAATTTCTTCAGACACGACGATTATTTTTTGGGGGTATCTCTCATTCTGACCGTGTGTTTGTTTACTTCTTTCTGCAGATGATGGGAGCCGCCAGCACATACTTGGTCATCTTCCTACAGTTTGAGACCAGCCAGTAGCCTAGTGAAAGTTGGTTAGTAATTGGTTGGTTGGTTGGTTAGTCAGTGAGTTGGTTCGTTTGTTTGTCGCTTGGTTGGTGAGTTGGTTGGTTGGTTGGTTGGTGAGTTGGTTGGTTGGTTGGTTGGTTGGTGAGTTAGTTGGTTGATTGGTTGGTTAATATTTGGTACATTGGCTTGCCTTGATTCCACTAAAGATATATGTCAGGAAACAGGACAAGAATAATAAAAAAAATAATGGTGGCCTGTTGCATGGAATAGCTTGGAGGAATCAGTTGCTCCAGATATACCAGCACTGTACTTACTATCCCCTTGAGGAAATAATTTTGTTTTGGGTGTTTTAGAGGAAATGCTGAATACTCCAAACAATGCCAGAAAACAGACCAGTACCTCAAGTATACATACGAGGAGGACATCTGATTTAGTATTGACTACAAAAAAAATGTAATAATAAAATAAAGTAATAATCACTTATCACCTTCAATATCACACACAGCAGAACAAAAGACAGACGTTGTTTACATACTTGTAGGTATACATGTACGTATGTGTGTCGTGTCTGTAACCCGTCAACTTTTGCAAACGACTGTCCGCACCCCCTCCCCCCCAAAAAAAAAATATTAATAATAGTAATAATATAATATTATTAATAATAATAATAATAATCATAATAATAACAATAACAAGAATGATAACAACAATAATAACAATAACAATTACAATAATAACAATAATAATGATAATAATAATAATGATAATAATGATAATAATAATAATAATAATAATAATAATAATAATAATAATAATAATAATAATAATAATAATAATAATAATAATAATAATAATAATAATAATAATAATAATAATAATAATAAAATTATTAAAATAATGATAAAAACAAATAATGAAAAAAATAAACAACAACAGCAACAACAACAACATTAATAACAACAACAACAATAACAACAACAACAAGACCAAGAAGAAGATACAAAAATTGATGGATAAATTTGATGCTCGTCGTAATCAGAATTGTAGAGGTAAAGTTATTGTTTGTTTTATCTAATTTATAGAGTAAAATAGTAGGGAGAATATTTTTTCTTCCCATTAAAGTTGTAGAGAAATATAATGTGGAGAGTCATGTTTTCCTCCCCATTAAACGAGTTGTAAAAGTAGTAGGGAGAATAATCTTTCTTTTTCATTAAAGTTGTAAAGAAAAATAATGTGGAAAATTATTTTTTTCATCCCCAGTAAGAGAGTTGTGAGAAGGGTATTGAAAGTCAAATTTTGTCCCCCATAATCCATCTGATATATATATTTATAACAATTTATCATAACGCTTGTAACAATATAACATAGCAATATTTAATAACAACATGTACAATCGGCTGAAAAAAAAAGTATTGAAACTCGCTTATGGATGTTACTAGTTCATTTCAGTGTAAGGAAGGTTCCAATACTTCTTCTCCCGATTGTACACTGGCTACTAGAATTATTCATACGTACAGCCACAATCAAATATCCACCGACACTTTCCTTCCATCCTAGTAA
The DNA here is from genome assembly GCA_034508575.1 of Petrolisthes manimaculis. Lineage (NCBI taxonomy): Eukaryota > Metazoa > Arthropoda > Malacostraca > Decapoda > Porcellanidae > Petrolisthes > Petrolisthes manimaculis. The sequence goes on from JAWZYT010001912.1 coordinate 21,772, forward strand.
ATATCTTGGTAATATAGAACAACACGTGTATGAATTTGCAGCACCTCATAATAATAATAATTGAAGGGGTTGAGTTGACATAAGGTGTTGTATGGTTATATCTTGAAATGATACTGATATATTGGCATGATGGAAGGAAAGTGTCGTTGGATATATTATGATTGTGGCTGTACATATTAATCTATCGCTGTATCATTTTCTTCTTAGCTTCTATAGTGCATGTTAATCCTTTCTGCAGAATATAGAAGAATATATACACAGGATCCTGGTGGTTTCTGGCTAAAATATTTCCTGCATAAAAATATAGATCATAATATTTACGACCAAGGAGGAAAAAATATGTTTATAAAAATGTTCCCGAGAGACTGTGGAATTTTAACTGTGTGTGTGTGTGTGTGTGTGTGTGTGTGTGTGTGTGTGTGTGTGTGTGTGTGTGTTTCGATGACCGGGAGGCTGGGCACCACTTAACATCTCTCCTTTCACCTCACCCCCCACCACCTCCCTCGCCTTACTGCAACACACACACACACACACACACACACACAAACACACACACACACATATCCAAAAGTTATTGTTCATCCCTATTACATCGTACGTGTTTCACAGAAAAATACTTAGAATGTCTTGGTGGCGAGGTCAAATGTCCCAATGGATTTGTGTGTATCAGTGTACCGACCACTGTGGAGGGATGTGCCAACTTTTATAACGAAGTTGAATTATTTTTACGCATAGTATTTTACGGAGAAGAACTACATGGGCATTTACATCCTTGTTAATTGGAATATTGTCCATTTATGACTTGGAAGTAGCTCAGTTGTGAGTCAGTTTGTTAATATTATGTATATATTCCTTTTCATAATTATACTCCATTGATAACTAAACCTACATGGGTGACTGACAATAGAGTTACAATTATAGATAATAATTATTTGGTCGACTGATGTAGAACATAACGTTAGGAACTGTATTTTGTACACAGACATCACACACCATTTTCAGATAGTGTCTTATTTTTCTAGCAATAAGAATACCACTGATGAGAAGCAAATAATTTTTAAAAGAAAATTTTGTAACACTAATATAGATAAATTCCTTTACATGATCTCTAACACTAACTGGAATGATGTTTATTGCCATAGCTGTACAAATAAGACATTCGATGTTTTTAAAGAAAATTATTTTGAATTATTTAATTATGTGTTTTCCAGTTAAAAATGTCTGCATTATCAAGAAAGAAAAAACTTGTCCATGTATTACTTTAGGACTTAAAACTCGTATTTAAGGAAAAGAAACGTCTGGAAATGCTTTCGGTAAAGTGGTCACTGTAGTTCAAAGAAAAATATAAAATTAAAAGAAGTTAACTCACCCCCTTGCTACGACTGACTAAAAATATATATTATAAGGATCTCTTCAGTAATAATCAAGGCAATACAAAGGAAACATGGTAAATTCTAAATACCATTCTTGGGAAGCAAACACATAACCAACCCAACTTCATTGACATAGGGTCGATTCCACAGTGGTTCGTTGTGGTTTGTTTGCACGCAAACGAAAGAATGTTAGCTGTTTAAATGACCTATGGCTGAATTATTTAATGAATATTGTGAGTAAATTATGCAGTGATCACCATTCATTTATCTTACTGTTGGATACATTTTGTGAATGTGGATACTCTTTGGATAGCTTTTGGAAAATAATGAAGCCTTACAAATGTGGTTGGTTGGTGATCTAACAAACGAATACCACTGTGGAATCGACCCATAGACAGTGATGGAGAAATCATTACATACGGGTTCAACAGACACTTTCAGGGGAAGGGGCCGAGTACAACGAGGCGGGCCGTGTAGCGCCTTGTATTACTCACCACCAGTACTGTACACTCGTGATATGTAGGTACCCCTGACTCTACCCCTGACCAGAGACGAACGGCAGGCACCACCCATATGCTACCCAGCATTCGAACTCAGCCCCTATAGGTGTACTGACTGGGTGGGGAACTGAACAAGACCAGAGGCTATTCAAGGCTTTATGCTCATCACACTCTGGTCAGAAATTATGTATCACGAGTGTACTGTACCTTGCTGTTGCTCACAATGTCTCTCTACCTGACACCAATAACACAACAAGATTTTAAGAATATTTTAGATCATTTTAAATGTACTGCTGCTGGTATTGACAAGTTCCCTCCTAAATTATTGAAACTAACATCCAGTATAATTGATTCTCCTCTTTCGTATTTAATATATTTAGTTTTTTTCTCAAGGTGTCCTTCCTATTAATTTAAAAATGGCAAAGGTGTTTCCAATGTACAAAAAAGGTGAGAAAAAGAATGTAGGAAATTAATTATCAGTAAGTTTCTGTCTTACCAGCATTCAGTAAGATAATTATATGAAAAAGTTATATCACATCGTTTAACAATTTTTCAAGAGCATAGCAACATTTTAACTGAGTGTCATCATGGATTTAGACAAATAGGTCATCTGAGACAGCTTTGATACAATTTACCTAGCATATTAAATTTTATAAGTATTTTGATACAAAATTTTATATAGTCGGTATATTTGTTGATCTGTCCAGGGCATATGACTCTTTACACCACCAAATACTGATAGATAATTTATTTAATGTGGGAATGTACTGGTTGACGGTCGTATACAAAGTATATAAAACAATAAAATGGATACTCCTGATCATGGAGATACCAATATTTATCCCATAGTAGTTGAAATTCACGAAAAATAAGGGTAAATAAGTGGTGGAGAAACATCGTACCTCACACTGTTTCGTGACGTCACCAGCCACAAATGTACCGACAGCTACTACAGACTTACTACACACAACACTAATATATCTCTTTTCTGGTGCGTTTCTATTTGTTTTGTTTTTTTGCACTTTAGGACAAAACACCATTGTTGGCTAATGGCTGGCATGGTGAATATGAAGTATATCCTCCGTAAAAACACAATAACACCGCATAACTCCCCTAGACATCACAATATCTTTCTTTCAAAGGTAATAAAAAATTGGCGAGGTCTGTGTGTATGGCTAGAGACGTCACGTATGCACAGCCATCAACTTCCATAATGTGCAACTTTGATGGCTTTTATATGACAAACAATATTATTCTTTGTCAAATAAATTACATAGCAGGACAATTCAGCTCATTTATTAACGATGTAAAATATTTAATAGAAAAAAACAATTGACCGTCAACCAGTCCATTATTCATGAGTTAAACAGCAGAGTACAAACAGTGTTCTGTCATAAGGAATATTCGTTTTTTTGGAAGCATTAGGGGGGGATTCCTCAAGGATCAAATTTAGACCCAACCCTGTTCTTATTTATTAGCAATGACTTAGTAAATGTAAGTAATAGATGTGCTAATGTTATCTTTGCTGATGATACCACTTTGCTTTTTGCTGATAAAAATATACCTTCATTACATATTAAATTAAAGAATGGACTCGAACTTATAAAACAGTGGATGACACATAATAAATTAAATCTTAACATAAGGAAAACAAACATAGTATTCTTTTTAAATTGGTCAGACAAGAATGAATTTCCTTCTGTTATCGTAGAAAATGAAAATATTCAACAAGCACAACATGCTAAATTTCTAGGAGCATTTATAGATGAGCATCTAAATTGGAAGGCACAAATAAATTCTGTGATTATGAAAAGTATCAAAAGCAAGTAATATATTTTATAGAGTGAGAAACCAACTAACAAAAAAAGCATTGTTGAATGTATATTTTACTTTATGCTACTCTCATATTATTTATTGTGTGTCTGTGTGGGGATGTATATACGTGTACCTGACCTTATTTTGCCCAGAAAAGTGTTCTATGAATTATGTGTTATAAAAGGAAATATGATCATACAGTAGATTTATTTTAAAGACTTTTTTCTGTACACAAATACTTTTCACTTTAGGCTATATATAAATCCATGTACACACACGTAAATTCCCAACAGCAGTATGAGTGTGTTGTCACGCACTGCGCACACTCAGTACACGAGGGACATCGTAACCAACCTGGTGGTGTGTCCACTGACATGCACTATACTCTGTGTCTCAACAGTGTGTTGTGTGTCGGACCCCAACCTGTACAACACGCTCCAACAACAATTTAAACTACCACAACCATTTATTCATTTAAAATACAATTAAAGAACTCCTCTTTTCATTGCAGTAAAAATAAAAATATACTAATCCAAAGAGTAAACATAAAGGTACTGAAAAGAGATGACTGTGTGGGGTTTATATATCTGTATGTATAATAGTGTATACACTGTGTAATTGAATGTTTTTGGTGAGTTACTGTCTGTATGATTTGTGCATAAATAGTGTGTGTGTGTGTGTGTGTGTGTAGGGGAGTTGTATGTGGGCATGAGCATGTGTACTTGTGTATGTGTTCTGTGCGAGGGCTATAGTGTTGGTGTTTGTTTATGTAATGGATCTGTATGAAGGGAAAACAAGAAATCAGGATGACCTGATATTTGTATATATACTGTATGTGTGTGTATTTAGTTCTGAGGCTGATCATTGTTTAGTGTACTGTACTAGGAAAATTATGTGTGTATCTGTTCGTTTGAGTGGTTATGTGATTTTTTTAATATACAGTGTGTGGTTATGGTGTGTGTGTGGTTATGGAGTGTGTGTATGTGTGTGTGTGTGTGTGTGTGTGTGTGTGTGTGTGAGTGTGTGTGTGTGTGTGTGTGGGTGTGTGTGTGTGTGTGTGTGTGTGTGGGTGTAAGATTATGATATTTTGTGTCTACATATGGACGTATACATATGTGTGCTTGTGTATGCATAATTTATATATGTCTATTATTTATCTGCTAATGGTGCCATCATGTGGGGTGACTGCTGTGGTTGTATAAGTTTGTATTAAGAGGTGATGCTTTAATATGTAAATAAACAAACGTCAAGTGTATGTCAAACATTCTGTTTTAATTAAGTTATATTATGTGTACTAAGGAGATATTTATGGCTCGGCAAACTGGGCCATGTATTGTTTATTTTTTTGCTTTTTAATAATTATGTATTGTTGTATGATATATTATGGCAATAAAAGCAAATAAATAACAAAATAAAATAAACACACATCCACACACCGCTGCAAAAGAAATAAAGCAAAAAAATATATATTCACACACACACACGTACACACACAAGATTGCAGTACCGTGGAACAGTTGCTGGAGAGTTTGTATTTGTGTTGATGCTGTTTCCGACACGACCACAACACAACACAGTACAACACACACAGAGAGAGAGAGAGAGAGAGAGAGAGAGAGAGAGAGAGAGAGAGAGAGAGAGAGAGAGAGAGAGAGAGAAAGGGCAGTGTTGTGGGGGTAATTGTTGTTAGTATTGTTAGTTAGTTCGTTAGGTTGTTAGTTAGTTAGTTAGTTAGTTAGTTAGTTAGTCAGTGATGTTGTTAATTAGTTAGATAGGTTGTTAGTTAACCTAGCTGTGTGTGCTGTGAGGTATAATCATTGCTGAGGAACATTAGTTAGTCAGTCATATAGTTAGTTCGTTAGTTAGTTGGTTAGTAGGTTAGGTTGATAGTTAGCCTAGCTGTGTGTGTTGTGAGGTATATAATCATTGCTGAGGAACATTTGTGGCCTGATATGGTTTGGTCTGATAGGATTGATGTGATTTGGTCAGGTCTGATGCAATGTGCTCTGGCTTGAAGTGGTTTGATATGATTTGGTCTGATGTGGTTTGGTCAGATTTGGTTTGGTTTGGTGTGATGTGGTCTGGTTTGGTCTGGTCTGTAGTGATAAGGTCTGGTTTGGTCTTATCTAGTGTGATGTGGTGTGGTTCGGTTTGGTCTGGTCTTTATGCATGAGAGAGAGAAAATAAAAGCAGCGTCAAGAATGTGAAGTTTTAATGGAGTTATGAACTAAGACATCTCAACCAACAAATTTCCTTTATCAGCTTATCATAACATTCAGAACGAAAGGAAGGAAGGTAGGTAGGTAGGTAGGTAGGTAGGTAGGTTGGTTGGTTGGTTGGTTGGTTGGTTAGGTTGGTAGGTAGGTAGGTGGGTAAGTATTTAGGTAGGTAGGAAGCAGGGTAGATAATTTTTAGACAGGTAGGTAGGTTAATAGGTCAGTAGGTAGGCAGGTAGGTAGATTAGTAAGTAGGTAGGTAGGTAGGTAGGCAGGTAGGTAGATTAGTAGGTAGGTAGGTAGGTAAGCAGGTAGGTAGATTAGTATGTTAGTAGGTAGGTAGGTAAATATTTAGGCAAGTTGGAAGGTAGGTAGGTAGGAAGGAAGGAAGCGTGTGTACCCTCCCTCAAGTCTTAGTTTATGGAGAGACTGACCCACGTAAACAGACCCTTCACTCCACACTGTGTTGGTGCCTTGGTGGTGGTGGTGGTGTTTCCTGGACTCTATATAAACACCAGCCACACACAAACACATATATACACACACACACATATATATAAACCCCAGCCACACACACACACACGCATATACACACACATATATATAAACCCCAGCCACACACACACACACATATACACACACATATAAATAAACCCCAGCTACACATATACACATATATACACACACATATACTGTACACTCAATATCACTCACACACACATATATATTTACACACATTATCACACTTACACACACATATACACACACTATCTCACTCACTTGTACATACACACACACGCTCTCTCTCTCTCTCTCTCTCTCTCTCTCTCTCTCTCTTCTCTCTCTCTCTCTCTCTCTCTCTCTCTCTCTCCTCTCTCTCTCTCTCTCTCTCTCTCTCTCTCTCTCTCTCTCTCTCTCTCTCTCTCTCTCTATGTGTGCCCGAGGGTGGGAAACATACCACCTGAACACCAGCATATGTACAGTCACGAGCACTAATAAGTATCCAGGTGTGCTTCAATTACCTGTAAAGACTTCGTTGGTGAATTGTTGGACTGTTCAAAGCTTCAACCAAAGCTATTGTATAACTACTTATTAGTGCTCGTTTCTGTATCAACCAACTAACCAACAAACTAGTCAACCAACCAGTTAACCAACCAACCAACCAAAAACAATCAACCAATCAGTCAACCAACCAACCAACAAACAAACTAACCAACCAACAAACCAACAAACCAGTCAACCAACCAACCAACAAACAAATGAGTCAACCAACCAACCAACAAACAAACTAACCAACCAACAAACCAACAAACCAGTCAACCAACCAACCAACAAACAAATGAGTCAACCAACCAACCAACCAAACAACTAACCAACCAACTAGTCAACCAACCAATCAGTCAACCAGCCTACCAACCAACCAGTCAACCAACTAACCAGCCAATCAACCAATCAAAAACCAGTGAACCAACCAACCAGTTAATCAATCAATCAGTCAACCAATCAACCAACCAACCAGCCAGTCAGCCAAAAACCAACCAATCAGCCAGTCAACCCAAAACAATCAACCAACCAACCATCATGCAGAATAGAATGGTCAGGTCCACTTCTCTGTTAGTTTATAATGCACTTTTACACCCGATTCCCTTCTGAGAAATAATTATGAACGTAGATTTTTCTTCTTCCGTTTCTTTTCTTTTTGCAGTAGTGAACAGTCGTGGTACATCATTTCTGACCAGAGTGTGATGATCAGAAAGCTTTGAATCGCCTGGTATTACTCATTTCCCCATCCAGTACACCTATAGAGGCTGAGTTCGAATGCAGGGCAGGGTATGTGTGTGTTTGGTGCCTGCCGTTCGTCTCTAGTCAGAAATTACGTATCACGAGTGTACAGTGTATACATGAAAGACTGAGAGAATGGGTTAATTCTTGCACTGGGGAGTTAGCTGGGCAGAAGAGGGAGAGTGTTTTGGGGGGATGAGAGAATTGGTTAACTATTGCACAGGGGAGTTAAGTTTGTTGGACAGAAAAGGGATAATGTTTTGGTGGGTCAGCACACGGCCGGCGGGAAAAAGAAATGAAGCTACTAATTATTCCTCCGACTGAAGCCACGCAACATACGTAATAGTAAACACTGGGACACATTTATTAGGCACGCTACTTCTGAAGGATAGTTAACACTTAATTAGGAGGAACTTGAAGTCTCCAATACACGTATGTACTGTAAACTCGTAAACCTAAATTTGTATCCGGGTCTTGTTAGAGTTTCGAATCATTTGACACACTAGTGAACCAATTACGAGCATAATTAGCCTGTTTCATATTTTCTTGAGCTTGCCTAATTCTCGATCAGGCTATTCGAAGCAAGTTTGGATACATGCATTGGATTCCGAGTGTAGTTTCTATACAGGAATTTGTGGTACTGTCCAGGTGGAAGATGTTCGTCCCTTTCCAGTAACTAGTGCCCGTATTCACAAAAGCAAAGTTCACTCCTAACTTACAATTCTATTCGTAAGCATTCATTCATGGCGAGGACAAAGTACCCGACACTGCTTCGAAATCATAACAATAGCTCATACAAACAGAATAGCAAAACCATTCACTGCTTCGAAATTAATCCGAAACACTACGGTGAGGTCAGTATTGCAAACGTACAAACAAATCCAAACTCTAAGATGTTTTGTGAATACCAGCCCTGGCAGTGACTTTATTACTCCTGGACGTATTATTTCCAACTGTATAAAGAAGAAGATAAACAGGGAGTGAGGGAGGTAGAGAAGAGGAGTAAACAATAAAAAGAGAAGGAGAACAGACAAGGAAGAGAAAAGATGGGGGAGGGAGAAAAAAGAACGAGGAGAAAGAGAAAATAAAGAAGAAGATAAACAGGGAGTGAGGGAGGTAAAGAAAAGTAGTAAAAAGTAAAAGGTAAGTAGAATGGACAAGGAAGAGAAAAGATGAGGAGGGAGAAAAAAGAACGAGAAGTAAAAAGAAGGAAGAAATAAGTATATAGATGAGGAGAGAGGGAGAGAAGTCGAGTCAAAGAAAATTAAAAAGTGTGCCTGGGGTTAGTTTATCTGGTGGTAATTTCATCACATTGATCAAACACACACACCAACCAACCAACCAAGCAATCACCCACTAACCAACTAACCATCCACCAACCAAGCCACCAACCAACTAACCATCCACCAACCAACTAACCAACCAACACTCCCACCCACCCACCAACCAACCAACCAACTAACTAACCATCCAACCAATCAATCCACCCACCAACCAAGCCACCAACCAACTAACCATCCACCATTCAACCATTCTTTTTCCTTTAAAATATGTGCATATGTTATAACCACTTTTTTCTTGCATGCATTTACTACTTCCTTTGCCTGTTCCATTTTCACTTCAATTTCTTCATTTTCCTCTACTATGTTACTGGAATTGACCAAAATATCTGCTTTTTTGTTTTATTTTGTTTATATCTTTCTCCTGCTCTACTAAATTTCCTCATATTTCATTAGTTTTGGATTTTACTGTTTTTAGTCCAGCTGACATCTCTTCCAATGCTATATCTCTCCTATTCATTTCTTTTCTTAGCTTCTATTAATGAATGCCTCTTTTATTTCCATTACTTCATTCTCCAGTTTTTTAACTCTTCTAATTACATTATCTAAATAATCAAACTCTACTAATTTACAAAAATCATCGTCTTGTTTTCTTCTTTTGTCCCTCTCTTCTTGACATGTCGAAAGAAAACCCTCATGTTTGTTTGTTTTTACTTAGAGTTGAGAGTTGACATCTTGCTGGTGTGGTGGTTGCCTCACCCATAGTGGAATCTGCCCACCTCAGCATCTGTTATGTCTAGATCTGATCCTGGCAGTACAGTTACCAGAGTCTTCCTTTTATTCTCTCAGTATTTACATTTTTTATTACTTTATCATTTTATTCACTGCACTTTTTCACTCATATTTTCGTCACTTAATTATAGGTAATGAGGACTTCTGCTCCTTCTTTGAATTCCTGTGTGTGTGTGTGTGTGTGTGTGTGTCAGCCTTCCCGACTCCTTGTGTGTGTGTATGTGTGTAGCAAGCCTTCCCGACCCTTTGTGTGTGTGTGTGTGTGTATGTGTGTGTGTGTGTGTGTGTTTTGAGTGACTGAGAGACAAAGGAAGAAATAGAGAGATAGACTGATAGTGAGCGTGTGTGTGTGTGTTAGCAACTCTCTCTCTCTCTCTCTCTCTCTCTCTCTCTCTCTCTCTCTCTCTCTCTCTCTCTCTCTTCAATCGTTAAGAAGGCAGGGATAACAAGGAGTGAGATGCTGCCTAATTTTCCACACTGTGTGACAATAATAATGAGAGAGATGTTGGTGTTGCTGATGGTAGGTAAGTAAGTAGGTAAGTAGGTAGGTAGGTATGTAGGTATGTAGGTAGTAGGTAGGTAGGTAGGTAGGTAAGTAGGTAGGTAAGAAGGTAGGTAAGGTAGGTAGGTAGGTAGGTAGGTAGTAGGTAGGTAAGTAGGTAGGTAGGTAGGGAAGTAGGTAAGAAGGTAGGTAGGTAGGGAAGTAGGTAGGTAGGTAAGTATGTATGTATGTAGGTAAGTAGGTAGGAAAGTGAGTGAGTGAAATAGTAGGTTTCGTAAGTGAGTAAGTAGGTAGATAAGTATGTGAGTGAGTGGGGAAGGAAAAAGATAAGTAGGTAGGTGGTTAAGAAAGTGAGTGAGTGAGTGAGTAAGTAAGTAGGTAGGTAGATAGGTAAGGTAGTAGGTAGGTAGTTAAATAGGAAAGTAAAAAAGTAGCCTAAATCAGGGAGTGAGGAAGGAAGGAAATATCAATAACAATAACAATAACAATAATAAAAATTATGATAAAAACAGAAAAAGGGTGGTAATAAAAAAGATTAAAAAAAAATACGACATGGAAATCCGAGAAAGTTAAATAAATCATAAAAACTAACTCGGTAATCATTAAGAAAACATGAGAATAATAAACTGTAACTATGAAAAGAAGAGAATATAAGAAACTGAATATCAACCACCGGAAAAGTAATGAAAAATGAAACTAACTCTGTAATTACCATGAAAACACAAGAATGATCAATAATATTTCCTTCCCTGAAACACTTGGCCCAGAAAGAGGACCTACTAACTGACTGACCAATCAACCAACCACACAATCACACAACCAACAAACAAACCACACAACAAACCAACCACACAACAAACCAACCACACAACAAACCAACCACACAACCACACAACCAGCTACACACACAACCAACCACACAACCAACCAACCAACCACACAACCACACAACCAACCAACCAACACCAGGACCCGAAAATAAGTCAGAAAGCAATATGCCAATCTGAAGGAGTGAATGGAGGTAATTTGTAGGGCTGTCTTGGAGGTGGAAAGAGAGAGAGAAGGGAATAGGGAGAGAGGGAGGGTAGGATGAGAGGGAGGGGAAGAGAGTGAGGGGAAGATGGGGAGGGGGAGAGAGTGAGGGGGAGAGAGTGAGGAAAGTAAGAGAGAGAGAGAGAGAGAGAGAGGAAAGAGGGAGGGAGAGTAAGAGAGGAAGAGAGGGAGGGAGTAGTAGATGGGGGAAAAGAAGGAAGAGAGGAAGAGGGAAGAACGAGAGGAAGAGAAGTGGATAGGAAATATAAGGAGGAGGAGAGGAAGAGGGAAGGAAGAGGAATAGAAGTGAATAAGAAATAAGAGGAGGAGGAGGAGGAGGAGGAAGAGAGGAATGAGGAGAGAGGGAGGAAGAGGAGTGGATGGGCACTTTCCCTCATTTCCCTTTGTTTCCTTGGTGCTTGCTGTCCCACCTCTCTATCACCTTCTCCCTCCCTCACTCCCTCCTTCACTCCCTTCCTCTCTTCCTCCCTCCCTCACTCCCTCATTCCCTTCCTTCATTCCCTTCCTCTCTTCCTTACTCCCTCACTCCCTCCCTCACTCTCTTCCTCCCTTCCTTCATTTCCTTCCTCACTCCGTCCCTCCTTTCATCTCCTTGCCTGCATCTACATATTTACGGCTGCACTTCGCATTTCACTAATTCACCCGTGACTTCGTTCGTTTGCTTTCACTCCTCTCCTTGGTCCTTCCTCCTCGTGTGTGTTTGTATGTGTGTTCGTGTGTGTGTGTGTGTGTGTGCGTGTGTGTGTGTGTGTGTGTGTGTGTGTGTGTGTGTGTGTGTGTGTGTGTGTGTGTGTGTGTGTGTGCGTGTGTGTGTGTGTGTGTGTGTAGTTTAAAGAAATATCACCTTGCTATCTATTTACAACCCAAAGGAAATAAAAACGTAAAAAATAATATGAATTAAAACACAACACCTTCACAAAAAAAAATAGTTAAAACAAAAAATAAAGAATTAAAAAAGAAACTTAAATTTACAACTCCAGTATCCTCGTATGTAAATTTCGCATCATGTCTGACCAAGAGGGAACGAGGAAATATTTTAGGAGTTGGGTCTTATGATTTCATTGGTGTTTTGGAAGGGGAAGGGGAAGGGGGTCGATTTCAGGTCCGGTGGCCAGGCAATCCATCACAACACGACCCCCTTTCATTTGTCATCAATCTATGTGTGTGTGTGTGTGTGTATGTGTGTGTGTGTGTGTGTGTTTCGTGGCAGTGTTTGAAGGACTTTTCAACCTCCAATTTTTTTGTTACACATGCATCACGGTTTCGTCCTTAATGAAGCGAATATAATAGTAAAATTAACAGTGTATCTTCTGTATGTGGTAAGAAGATATAAGAGGGTCGACAGTAAGTTGTGTTATTCCCACTACAGCTGTTGGTACTGTTGTTGTTGTTACTACTTCATCTGCCACTTCTACGGGTAAAGGGTATATACAGAGGGACGGGTTAGAGGCAGGGAGAGAGGCAGGTAGGCAAGTAAGGAAGGGGCGTGTGTGTGGCAGGGGATAGGAAGGAACGAAGCAAGGCAGAAGAATGATTGAAGAAAGGGAGAGGAAGGAAGGTGTGTGATAGAGGCAGGGAAGAGGGAGGAAAAGGAAAGAAGGGGAAATAAAGGAAGGTTGTATGATAGATAAAGGAAGGAAGGAAATAAGAAGGAAAGGAAGGAAAAGGATAGAAGCAGAGAAAACGAAGGAAGGAAGGAAGAAAGGAGAATCATGGAAGAAGGGGAAAGGAAGGAAGGAAAGAAAGGATAATCATGGAAGAAGGGGAAAGGAAGGAAGGAAAGAAAGAAGGGGCATGATAGAGAAAGGAAGGAAGGAAGGAAGGAAGGAAGGAAGAAATGAAAGAAGGCAAGGACATGATAGAGGCAAGAAATGAAGGAAGGAAGGAAGGAAGGAAGAAAGAAAGAAAGAAAAGAAGGAAGGGGCATGATAGAGGAATGAAGGAAGGAAGGAAGAAAAAAAAGGATAGGAGGTAGGTGCATGATAGAGGAAGGAAGAAAGGAAGAAAAAAAGGAAGAAAGGAATGAAGGAAGAAAGAAAAGAAGGAAGGGGCATGATAGAGGAAGGAAGGAATGAAGGAATGAAGGGGCATGATGGAGGAAGGAATGAAGAAAGAAAAAAATGAATGAAGGAAAGAATGAAAGAAGGAAGGGGTATGATAGAAAAATGAATGAATGAAAGATGGGGCATGATAGAGGAATGAAGGAATGAAGGGGCATGATAGAAAAATGAATGAATGAAGGGATGTGTGTGTGTGTGTGTGTGTGTGGTGTGTGTGTGTGTGTGTGTGTGGCTACGTGCTCTGCTTCCACCATCCTATTCCCACATTCACCGCATTTGTCTGCCTTTCTACCTACCTACTTGTCTACCTACCTACTTGTCTACCTACCAACCTACATGGCTACCTACCTGCCTTTCTACCTACCTACTTGTCTACCTACCTACCTACCTACCTGGCTACCTACCTGTCTTTCTACCTACCTACTTGTCTACCTACCTACCTACCTGGCTACCTACCTGTCTTTCTACCTACCTACTTGTCTACCTACCTTACTACCTGACTATCTACCTACCTACTTGTCTACCTACCTACCTACCTGGCTATCTACCTACCTACTTGTCTGCCTTCCTACCTACCTACCTGAGAAATACCTCTCTTCCACAGAAACACTTACACACGCCAAAACTGGACCAAAAAAATAATTCTTCTCTCCTCGTCAGCACTTTTTTCTGTGCTTGGCTTCTCTTCCTCTCCTCCTCCTCTCTCTCTCTCATCTCTCATCCTCCTCTCCCTTCTCTCATCCTCCACTCCCTTCCCCCATTCCCTCATCACCCCCACTCCCATCTCACACACACACACCCCACTCCCCACTTTCCTTCCCTTCCCCCCTTCTCTCCGCCCCTCCCCCCCCCCCTGGTGCCCCATTGCCAACACGGTCTAATCCCTATGACTGTTTGGTTGGGTGTGATGTGTGTTGGGGAGATCAGCAGACCCCTTCAAACACTTTCTTTCTCCTCTCCTCAACATTATAGAAGCAGATTTGACCCACGTAGCTAGTTGATGTGCTGATGTTGATGATCTCTCTCTCTCTCTCTCTCTCTCTCTCTCTCTCTCTCTCTCTCTCTCTCTCTCTAAAAACATTTATACCACTATATTCTTAACCCAATTCTCTCTCTCTCTCTCTCTTCTCTCTCTCTCTCTCTCTCTCTCTCTCTCTCTCTCTCTCTCTCTCTCTCTCTCTCTCGTTTCTTTTCGCCCCTCCTCTGGTCCACTTGAAGCACGGTCTGGGGGACTAATTAAGACAGAGCGGAGTGGTCCTTTAACACACACACACACACACACACACACACACACACACACACACACGAGGCTTGGCGCGGGGAATGACACGTGCAGGATCCAGGTCAGCTTCAGGTCACGTCAGGTTAGGTTTGGGAAGTTCAGGTCACGTTAGGTTAGGTTAGATCTGTTCAGCTTAGATTATGTAAGGTTAGGTTAAGCTAGGTTAGGTTAGGTTAGGCTAGGTTTGGGAAGTTCAGGTTAGGTTTGATTAAGTGAGCTCACGTTAGGTTAGGTTAGGTTAGGTTAGATTAGATAAGGTAAGGTCAGGTTAGATTATGTAAGGTTAGATATAAGAGGAAAAATATATGTGATGGATTACAGGTTGGTGTTGTTGGTGTTGTTGTTGTTGTTGTTGTTGTTGGTGTTGTTGTTGTTGTTGTTGTTGTTGTTGTTGTTTAGCCTCCATTATCTTATTTTGCTCGTTACCGTAATTTGTTGTGGTCCTGATTCGGTTAGGTGAGGTCAGGTAAGGTCAGACTAATCCATTTAATGCATTGTAGTGTATTTTTAGACGAATTTAGTTCAAATATGGCGAAAATGAAGTGTTTATGGAGATTGGGTTGTGGGGGAGTGGGGAGGGGTGATATCTCCCAAAACATTAATTTGTGAAGTTCTTGAACAATAAATGCGTTAAAAAAAAACACTATAAAACATTGCAATCTGAAAACCTTCAGTCCAAACCAGATTATGGTCCAACACTTGACTATTACACTTTTCCCTTCAATGTAGTCCTGGGAGATATTGGATTTTTTTTCTTGACCAAAAGTGTAATAAAATAAGAAGGTGAAGAAGGAGAAAATGTGGTAAATTTACAGTAAACCTGGGTTCAGTAAAACGTATATATTAGTATGTTTTACCACTAATTAGGACCATTCTAAGACTATTTTATTCAATGGTGTTTCTCTCGGAAATGCCCCGTTTTCGAGATATGCCCAGTTTTCATACCCCATACAAACTTGGGGGAGAGCCTGGGAATCCGGGGTTTTGGGTGGGAGAAAACATGCTGTACACTATGGCGTTGCCTTTATAATATGTAATTGTCTTAAATAAACACTTGAAACCGGAAATAAAAGCGAAATAACAAAGTTTTCGAGACCGATACAATAAAATACAATTATAGCTCAAACAGCAGCGTTACAACACGTGTTGGCTTGGGTTGGGCTAGATATTCAAATCAAATGGTTATTTTGGGAATTAGTATTACCTAACCTGACCTAACCTAATCTAACCTAGACCACGACAGACTACCGGGACCTAACCTGGGCTAACTACCGGGCCTAACCTGGGCATAAAACCGGTATAACAAATAGAAGAAGTTACCGGGTAAATATCCAAGAACGTAGATGGATACAGGACGCTCAAACACAGTATTCCCAAAACAAAATATAGCCAATACAGCCACAAGTGGTGTGAATATTACAACATTAGCAACACTGATAGTGTTTTCCCCCACCCAAAACCCCGTATTCCCAGACTCTCCCCCAAGTTTGTATGGGGTATGAAAACGGGGGCATACCTCGAAAACGAGTCATTTCTAAGAGAAACAAAGTTAGGAAGTGTATTATAAAGGCAACGCCATAGTGTACAGCATGTTTTCTCCCACCCAAAACCCCGGATTCCCAGGCTCTCCCCCAAGTTTGTATGGGGTATGAAAACTGGGCATATCTCGAAAACGGGGCATTTCCGAGAGAAACACCATTGAATAAAATAGTCTTAGAATGGTCCTAATTAGTGGTAAAACATACTAATATATACGTTTTACTGAACCCAGGTTTACTGTAAAAATACCGAAAATGTAATAGAAGGAACAGGAAAAACTAGATCAGGAAGGACGAGGAACAGGAAGAATAAGGAGGAAAAAACAGGAAGAGAAGGATCAGGAGAGGCTGGCTTTAACAGTTAAACGTAGTATACCTCTAAATACATAAATTTTTCTCTAAAGGAACCTGGTACGAAGTTGAAGAAAACGAGCATATACAGAATAAATTAATGGGTAACTCAATTTTTTGCAGGAATCAATAAACACGATAAATAAATGTATATATCCTGGTGGAAACATCAAACATGTAGCAATAAGAGACATATAAACAACTCATTTTTAACTTAAATAGACAACAACAACAACAACAACAACAACAACAACAACAACAACAACAACAATAACAATAATAATAATAATAATAATAATAATAATAATAATAATAATAATAATAATAATAATAATAATAATAATAATAATAATAATAATAATAATAACAATAATAATAATAATAATAATAATAATAATAATAATAATAATAATAATATTCTACTTACCTTTCCATTTGTTTCGAAGCAGTGAACCAATTTTTCTCCTTCTTCACAAAAAGTTCGAGTCTGTGTTATGGTTTCAAAGCAGCGAGATTCCGACACCACCAAGCGGGACAAAGCAATATGGCGGCCGACACACACACACACACACACTTCTCCATTTCACATACACACACACACATTCCTTCCCCCCTTTCACACACACACACACACACACACACATTCCTTCCCCCCTTTCGCACACATACACACACTCACAGACTCACTCACTCCTTCCTCCTTTTACATACACACACACACCACTTCTATCTACTTGTCGGTTCTTGCTACATACATACACTTCACTTTATCTGGTCTATTAATACACTTCACTACACACCACAATAAAAAAAAAATCCGCACATTTATTATCTCTATCACTAAATGTTATGGTAATGTAGGCTATGGGAGGAGCAAAGGACAACAACCGCCCACTTCGACTTTATGAAGGGTGACTGACTGTGGATGGGAGGGGTGCCTGCTTATAAACAAACATGTCTAATAATTTATAAGTACTGTATTATAGGATCATATTTAAGGACATTAATTTTGTTTTGGTGTGCATACGATGGCCTGGTATTGGTAACGATGGCCCCATAGAAAAACAATAGAGCCATCGTACCGGTACCACACCATCGTAAACACCACGGATGGTCTTGAATATGGCCCCTATTATTCCGAAAGGCAAAAATTAATTTTGTCTCCCGCCGAAAGTGAATATTTACGATGTCGTTAAAAAATTGGAGATAAAATAAATCCTTCAAATATTGCCACGAAACACACACACACACACACACACACACACACACACACACACCTATTTACAGTATAGAAGGAGTTTATTGTTTCGTGGCATGGTTAGAAGGAATCAGAAGCCTCCAATTTTCATACACCATCACAGAGTCCTAATAAGGGAGGATATAATATTCCAGTGTTGGTGTTATACGTATAATCTGGAGTAACTGATGATTCCTCCAAACTATTCCAAGCAACAGCAAGCCACCATTATTTTTCTCTTGCTTATAATTCTGGTGCCGTTGTTTTCTTGGCAAGTGTAACAAACCCTTTCGGGGTTTATCAACAGTTATTTAATTTTGAGGGTATCTACGATATATATGCATTTTAATTCCCACGTACTCACCTTCTCTCACGAGTTAGTTAGGTTTAAAAGGAAACTCTCCCTTTTCACTGTTTTTTTTATTTGGTAAAAGGTTTGAGATCAAAGGTCAAAAGGTTAAAAAAGTGTCGTTTCTTCCACAGGTTACAATTTGTATATGTATTTCATAATTAACCTGGAAAGTAACTAGGAACGTTACATAACTTCCTAATTCTTACATTATAATTAAAGTAGTGACATCTTCTATCCAATAGTAAAGATGTCACTAAACATAAAGACAATAGTATGGATGTGTAGCAGAGATATTCATCGCCCACTGCATATAAAGGACGATGTAATATGGTAGTGAAGATATTATCTTCCACTTATCTCTGCTTCACATTGGGTAATATGTCATGAGTCAAATTTTGACTCGTGACATTTCGCACACACAAAAAAAACATTGCTACCAAGCAATGTTTACAGACTCGTGACGGCTATGAATAATCCAACCTCGCTGTTGCTTCAGGTTGTTAACTTGAAGCTTGCGTCCAACTGCATTCCCTGTTCTAGAAATGGTCTACTGACTCTTCTGACGTGCTTCAACATTCCCTCATAGCCTATATGAATCATGAATAGAAGAACTGCTTCATTGACTCCCTTCCTAATGTCTGCATTACGATCCTCCAGAACCATAAACAAGTACTGAGTGCAGGCGTGGACCTCCTCTTTGTTTATACTTGTAGCGGCAACCTACATGACATTGTATGCCATTGAACATATTCTAGGTTGGATACAAGAAGCTAATATGTAATGTAATATAATAGGATAGATACACACACTCGACACACACGAACACTAACACACATTAACAACACTAACACTGACACCAATAAACCTTACACAAACCACCCAACCTTGTTTGCCATTGACCCTCAAAGTGAAGATGACCAAACATCTTCACTACATGTAACCTCGTGTTATATACTCTTGGGTGGAGCATCCCTTAGTTTCTCCGCCATACACATGAAGAGTTCCGACTTGAGGAAGAGTGAGCCTGATTCGAGTGCATCTGCAAACACCTCACCATCAACAGTCTTCTTCAATCCAACCTGTTCCTCAATTTTCCATGTTCTCCTCCTCAGTTAATTTTTCCATGTTCACATCATAAATTATCACTCGTCATACCCACCTGCAATCATGAGCGTTGATTCCAGCTATGAATTTGCAATGATGGTCGAGAGTGACTATTACGTGTGCTTACTGAGGAGTTACATTTCCCAAACACTGTCTCTAACACAGAGACACCAGGACATCTGTCCTAAATTTCACATAGACAACTGTGGTCGTATGCGTAGTAAATATTATATTGAGCATCTTGCTCTGTCTCAACATCGAGACACCAGGACACCTGTCCTAACTTCCACATAGACTCACGCTTTGGACATATGTGTAGTAAATATTATATTGAGCATCTTGCTCTGTCTCAACATCGAGACACCAGGACACCTGTCCTAAATTCACATAGACAACTTTGGTCATATGTGGAGTGAATTCCCTTTGTTCTGGGAACCACTAACATGACAGTAGCATTAGTCATGCCTACCGCTAAAAAAATTGGCCACGTACTAGGCTTAACAATTCACGCTGCTCTGAGGTGATGTTACAACAACCTGTACAAACTGTGGTCATCATAGAAGCACATCATCTGTAATTTCCAAAGTCACACACACACGGCACTCGTTTTCTAAGTTACATACATTATATCAAGCAGGATGCAGAACACTACTATTGATATAAGACCTTACCTCGTATCATTTGCTTTTCTGTTGCAAGTAACGACAACAAGAGTGACTCCATGAAGCACTGGAGAATCTGGTGGATCGCACCGAGAATTCTGGCATTCACTGTCCCCCTGATGTGTTACGTTACGAGACGAGAGATCGAGAGAGCCTGTGTTGTGTTACGAGATGAAAGCGAACTCAGAGCTCAATTCATTCACGTATGAGAGTTTTCCATACTCATACACGCATTGTCTTCCCACTTGCAAATTTTCAATGTCCAAACACACACCCGGCACTCGATCACGAATCATTAGTATGAAGAACTAAATGAATTCGACCTTTAGGCTGCTACCCCAACGAGAGGTTGGAGAGCCACGAGAACAAGGTGTTGTGCTTATGCAAGTAGGAGATGAACTGCTTTTTTTTCTTTTTCTGTCATTTCTATTGCCTTAATTCCTGGACAATTTTTAGCCTAACTAACTCGTGAAGGTGAGTACGTGTTGACTGGAATTCAATGCAAAAATCGAGTCCCCGTTCGGGCGCCAATGTAACAAACCCTTTCGGGGTTTATCAACAGTTATTTAATTTTGAGGGTATCTACGATATATATGCATTTTAATTCCCACGTACTCACCTTCTCTCACGAGTTAGTTAGGTTTAAAAGGAAACTCTCCCTTTTCACTGGTTTTTTTATTTGGTAAAAGGTTTGAGATCAAAGGTCAAAAGGTTAAAAAAGTGTCGTTTCTTCCACAGGTTACAATTTGTATATGTATTTCATAATTAACCTGGAAAGTAACTAGGAACGTTACATAGAGAGAGAGAGAGAGAGAGAGAGAGAGAGAGAGAGAGAGAGAGAGAGAGAGATGAAGGAAGGGAAAGAGGACACCAGGGGATGAATAGGAAATGAAACATGGCTCATTTCCTTGTATTCGTTCACCTTTTATGCATTTCTGATCTCTCTCTCTCTCTCTCTCTCTCTCTCTCTCTCTCTCTCTCTCTCTCTCTCTTAATGGCGTGCTGTTGTTTACACCTGGCTCGGGAGCTCCACATATATTTCAAGATTCTCAGTGGTTCCAGACCTGCAACCAGCCGAGGATTTGAACTGCAAGTTAATGAGAGTACATTTGCTTAGCCAGGACAAAAGTAGCTCAACAGTGCAATTGGACTGAGTTAAAATAGCCAGGTGAAATCATAACCTTACTGGTAAAACTCTCCCTGGTCGAGAACTCCTTTCCTGCGCATGCGCATTAAGACTCCTGTGACGTCACACTTCGTCATCACTACTACGTCATTACCATGGATTCGTCGCTTCTAAAAACAATGCTCGAGTCACAAGAACGAGCATACAAGACAGCAATGGAAATGATCGTGAACCAGATGAACGATCAAATAAAACAACTAGAGGGAAAAGTCTCGGACCTTACAGTGAGCCTGGAGTTTACCCAACGGGAAGTTGATGAACTCAAGGCAGATCTCAAGGAGCAAACTAAATCATCACACGAGAAGATGAAACAACTAGAAGAAAGGATTAATTATCAAGAGGACTACAGTAGAAAGAAGAACGTGAGGATCAGTGGTGTAGAGGAACGTGACGGCAATGAAACATGGGAACAATCGGTGAAGACGGTGACTTCCTTGCTACAGGACAAGCTGCAGCTGGAGGGACTCGAGTTGGAGCGAGCACACAGAGTTGGAGTTCGACGGGATGCTAAGCCTCGCACTATCGTGGCACGTTTCTCTCGTTACTGTGACAGAGAAGCTGCGATGAGAAATGCCAGGAAACTCAAGGGTACAAATATCTTTCTGGATGATGATTTGTGCCCAGCCTCACAAGCTATTAAGAACGCCCAGATGCCGCAACTGAAACAGGCAAAAGCTCAAGGAAAAGTTGCCTTCTTCCGACATACAAAGCTTGTAATAAGGGAGAGGTACAATGATGGTGCTGCTGCTCGACGAGGACAACAAACGACGGGTAATACGGATGAGGGCACTGCTGCTTCTGCACGAGGACAGCAAACAGTGGGGGATGCGGGTGCTGTGGGCGGGGTGGAACGTGGTGCCAAGGGCAGCACACAGTCCAGGTCTGCCACTGATAGGGGCGTTGTTGATGTCCAGGTGGCGGGTACGTGGTCTGATGGGAGAGAGGAAGGTTTCCCTTCCCTTCCCACACCGCGCCCTGGTGTCTCTCGCCTGGTCTCTCACTCTGCATCTGCTGCCTCGCCTCAACGTAAGCCAGACAAAATAAACCTGCGTAGCAGCGTCAAGAAATAAATGGCATAGTTGTGCCATAGAATGTGTATATTTTTGTAGGGAATAATAGTTTCTGTTTTATTATCTATGGGGGTAGAACAAGTGTTTCCATTTTATAACATAAATGACGTAGAGCTTATTAATGCAATTAATTATGATGTACATATTTACCCATTGAATGTTCTTAATACATTTACTTATAATAATGTTACAGAGAGTTCTAATCATACTATAGATAACCTATATGAACCCATACTACACCAACCTATATGTGATTATATTTTCAATAATGAATTTCCAACTCAATTATTTCCCAATAATAGCCTAAAAATACTTTCCTATAATATTAGTAGTGTTCCTCAGCATCTGGATTCTTTGTTTGATCAGTGTTTGAGCTCATCTGTCGTCGAGTTTGATGTTATTGGTTTGTGTGAAACTCGTTTAAATGATAATATTTGTAATTTATATAAATTAGATAATTACTTCCCATTCTTTCATAATAAGTCTACACAAAGTGGTGGTTTGGCTATCTATCTTCATAGTAAATTTCAAGGTATGAAAATTAATACTGCTTGCTTACAGCTATCACACATTGAGTCATTATTCATTAAGATTTTAAAACCCATCCAGTTTGTGATAGGCATTGTTTATAGACCTCCCAACTCAGCATTTTCTGACTTTTTAGAGTCAATGGAAGAGATCTTACAGATATTATCTACTTTGAACTTGAGATGTTATTTGGTTGGGGATTATAATATTAATTTATTACATATTAATGATAATGCTACTAATTACATTAACCTGTTTCAAGCATATAACTTTTCTCAGACCATTATAAAACCAACTAGAGTTACTAACAGGTCTGCCACTTTAATAGATCACATATGGACAAATGACATGCAAAATTACATTAGAAGTGGTATATTGTACACATCAATTAGTGATCATTTTCCTGTGCTGAGTTTTTTCTCTACAAGTGCTCAATATAGCACTTCATTTATTAATTTTACCAAAAGAATATACAACGATGATAACATTAGTGCCTTTAAAGAAGACCTAAAAAATTATAAGTGGGACTCAGAATTAAGTACTGGTGAAGTAGATAATCTTTTTACCTCGTATATGGACAAATTCAAAACTTTATATAATAAACATTTCCCCCTAAAATCTTTTTCGATTAAAGAAAAGTATTATGGGAAGTCATACATAACATCAGGAATTATAAAGTCAATAAAACACCGCAATAGACTACAAAAATTATATGCAAAGTGGCCATTGACTTATGAAACAACATTTAAAAAATATAGAAATATGTTGACTGCAGTAATTAGAGCTGCCAAAGAAAACTATTTTAAGTCAAAATTAAATCTTCAATCTGGTAACATGAAAAAAACATGGGAAACTCTTAATAATTTAATGGGAAAGAAGAATCCTAAATTACCTTTTTCAATGGATTTTAATGATAATACATTTTCAAATAATAAGGACATTGCGGAAGAGTTCAATAATTATTTCAGTAGCATTGGAAGTAAGTTGGCTTCAGACATTATCCCAGCCACTGTCCCATTTGAATCCTTCCTTCCTGAACCTGTACCATTTTCTTTCTTCCTTAAACCAACTAAAGAACAAGAAATTAACAACATTATTAAAAATCTTAAAGTTACTTCACCTGGATATGATGATATTCATATAAAGGTAATTAAGGAATGTAGTAAGGAAATTTCCCCTTTTCTTAAATTTATTATAAATAGATGTTTTAACGAAGGATGTTTTCCAAAACAATTACAAATTGCTAAAATTATTCCAATATTTAAAAAAGGTGAAAAATGTAAACATAACAACTATAGACCTGTTTCTATTCTTCCCAGCTTCAACAAAATAATTGAAAAGATTTTTGCCATAAGATTAATGGATTATTTTACCAAGTTTTCATTGTTTACAGAATGTCAGTATGGATTTAGGCCCAAATACTCTACCGATCTAGCAATTTACAACCTTTGCCAAAGTATTTATGATACATTAGATAACAAATGCAATCAAATTACTGTTTTCTGTGACTTAACTAAGGCATTTGACACAATATCACACAATATTCTTTTACAAAAACTTAATACATACGGCATTCGTGGAAAAGCAAATGACTTTTTAAAGAGTTACTTGAGTTTTAGAAAGCAATTCACAGCATATAACAACAATTATTCATCTCAGAAACATATAAATTGTGGTGTACCACAAGGGTCAATTTTGGGTCCATTATTGTTTCTGATATATGTAAATGATATAGTACATACAAGTAACAAACTCAAATTCCTGCTATTTGCTGATGACACGACAATATTCATCAAGGGTCAAAATATCAATGAAATGACTAATACTTTGAATATGGAATTAGTTAAAATTTCAGAATGGTTAACAAGCAATAGACTTACATTAAATATATCTAAAACATTTTATATGGTGTCGTGTTTTAAAAACATAAACGAAGCTAATATTAGTATAAAAATAAAAAACAATATGCTGCATAAAGTCAATTCCATAAAGTTTTTAGGGGTAACCATTGATGATAAATTAACATGGAAACCACATTTCCACCAACTATGTAATAAAATGTCTCAGATAACTGGTACTTTGTATAAAATAAGAAATTGTATAACTGCTGATTGTCTAAAATTAATATATATGTCTACTGCTTATCCACATCTGCTTTATTGTTCAGCAATATGGGGTGGAGCATTCTCAACACTTATAGATGCATTATGTATTGCTCAGAAAAAAATGGTAAGAGTAATGTTTCATAAATCACGATACTACCATACTGATCCTTTGTTTTGTAATAATCACATTTTAAAAGTCCAGGACATAATATCTTTACAAACTTGTATATTTGTTTTTAAATCCATTCATATATATCCCAATAATACAACCTTTGAACTGTTATCTCATAATATTAACACAAGAAGACCTAATGATTTAAAAATTCCTCACTGTAGAACTGTTCATGCCCAGAGAAGTGTGAGTGTGAGGGGAGTAAGAGAGTGGAACAACCTCCCTCACCAAACTAAGTCACAAACCTCTATTATCTTGTTTAAAAATAAAGTAAGATGTTCATTATTTCAAAGATATGAATGTTAGCTAATAAGACATTGTTGTACTAATATATATATATATATGTATGTATGTGTGTGTGTGTGTATATATGTATGTATATGTGTATGTGTGTATATATGTATATGTATATGTATGTGTATGTATGTGTATGTATGTATGTGTATGTAATAAAAGATAGAGTTAGGATAAACACATGTGCGCCAGGTATTTTGTGATGTATATAACTAAGGTCTATACAAAAGCTTCGGCTTAATAGACCAATGCCTTTTTTGAATAATAATGTATTTTGTAATTTAAATGTACCATTTGTAAAACAAGGCTAATAATAAAATATCAAATATAAATATAAAAAAATATCTCTAAACCATACCAACCCTAACCTACTCCTACCTAGCCTACTCCATAGCACTATCTACCTTTCCCAACATCTCACCATTACTACCATACCATACCGTACCTTCCCCCTACCATTCCCCCACCCTCACCTACCATTCCCAACAACATATCAACCAACCATTCCTTTTACCGTACTTGCACCATCCATCCTAAATACCTTACCCTACCTAACCACCCTTATCTACCACACCAAACCACTACCACCACCAGTTACCAACCAATCAACCAACCCACCAACCAACCAACCCACCAACCAACCCACCAACCAACCAACCCACCAAACAACCCACCCACCTACCAACCCATACACCACCACCAGTTAGCTTCCCCCCCACAACCAACCAAGCAACTAACCCACAACCAACCAACCAACCAACTCATACACCAACTCCCCAACCAATCAACCAACTCATACACCAACTCCCCAACCAATCAATCAACCAACTAACCAACCAAACAACCCCCCATCAATCCAGCAACCAACCCACCCACCTAGCGGCCACCAACCTAGTCCTGCCACCAGCGCCAATTATTGATGGGTTTGCCGTAGAGTGGCCGCAGGTGACCTTACACACTGACATTTCCCAACCACAAAAATGGAAGGGATGGATTCAGAGAGGAGGAAAGTCACATCTATTTTATTCGCATTTATAGCCTATATACACTCTCTATCAACAGTTTTCGCATTTATAGCTTATACACTCTTTATCAACAGTTTTCGCATTTATTTATATACTCTCTTTATAAACAGTTTTCGCATTTATTTATATACTCTCTTTTTCAACAGTTTTCGCATTTATATACACACTTTATCAACAGTTTTCGCATTTATCTACACTCTTTATCAACAGTTTTCGCATTTATATACGCTCTTTACTTATATGCACAATTCTAACTTTATATAATATTATAATACTATAGATCACAAGTATACGGGTCAATTCGCTATAGGCCTATTTGTCAAGTTAGTAATATAAAAAATGGAAGGGATGGATTCAGAGAGGAGGAAAGTCACATATAGGCCTATGAATTTTACACATATATACACTCCTTATTTATAATACGTTATAAAATGATAGATCACAGGTAGACAATAGTCGGGCCTAATAGATGTAGAGTGGGAAATAATAAAAATGGATGTAATTCAGAGAGAAGAAAAGACACAGATTCCGCAACTATATATTTACACTTTCTATATACTGTACATGAGAGGTATACAAATGCGTGGCCTAATCGCTGTATAGAAGGTAATTACGAGGCCCTAGTCGTAAGCAGAAAAAATATTGTTCGATAATGCCAGGCAGACAATCCCCACCACCTCATAATCACAAGAGGATGCAATCAGAGACGTGGCAGATATCAGGGATGTCCAGCAGTCCCTTAATTAAACCTCTCTCTCTCTCTCTCTCTCTCTCTCTCTCTCTCTCTCTCTACGACCCAGCCAGCCAGCCAGTTTGCCATCCATCCATCCAGCTAGCCAGTTTGCCATCCATCCATCCAGCTAGCCAGTTTGCCATCCATCCATCCATCTATCCATCCAGCCAATCAGTCATCCATCAATCCATTCATCCAGTCAGTCATCCATCCATTCATCCATCCATTCCCTCCACGCTATATACGCTAACCACGTCACATCACCACAATATTACCGTTCACGTCCACATGACAAAAAAGATGATGACAACACTAGACACGAGAAGAACTTGTAAATACAGTCCAATACTTCCTTGGACACTTAACCTAAACTAGGTATATACTGTAACACATAATAATAAGTGTTAGTTACCCTTCGCTCTCGACTAAAAAAAAAAAAAAAAAAAAAAAAAAATGATGAGGGTAAAATAATTATGTGTTTGTTGGTGTCTATAATAATTACCGATTCATAATAATAACTCGAACTTTTTCACTTCCATTCACCTGATGTGGGGGGGGTGAGGTGGAGGGGGAAGAGGGAATTTTCACATTGACTGTACAGGGAAATGAAGAAGAGGCCCTTACAATTGCCTTCCACCACCACCACCACCATCATCAATCATGTATATACGAATCTTGAACAGCAACACAGCCTCCCGCAATCATTATTAATAACGCTGTCGTGTCCCGCGGTAAAAGATAAAAATACACCGATTGAAGGAGACTGAAATTGGCGTCACTCACACTTACGGTACCAGGAAGGCCTTAATGAGTGACTAGACTACTGCTTCTACCATCTACTTGTACCTCTCTCTCTCTCTCTCTCTCTCTCTCTCTCTCTCTCTCTCTCTCTCTCTCCAGCCTTAATGAGTGATTAGGCTACTACTTCTACCATCTACTCGTACCTCTCTCTCTCTCTCTGTGCACATGTAAGATTAATAAAAAATGAACAGAGTACCTTGCAATTGTGGCCCATCATTTATGAGGCTTTCAAACGGTGACACAGGCCGGCAGATATTACAGTTGGTCGTCTCCACAGAGTGAGAATAAAAAATATATAAACAGCGAGACCCCAATTGCTCGTCTTCACATCAAACGACGACCCGTGTGATTTTCGATGTATTGGACGAAGGAAATGAGACTGTGAACCTGTACACATTATAATTACACAACGTTAGGTCAGTCCGATGTTAAGAGGGTATCGTAGTACTTGTATAATGTTGAGAAAATTAAATAGAGCAAACTGATTCCTCCAAAATCAGATTAACAAAACGAAGGGTGGCCTGTCGCTTGGAATAGTTTGGGGGAAATCAGTTGCTCCAGATTTTCCAACAGTACAATTATTACCCTCTTAATTAATGGGAGAATTGATTCCCTCTAAACTATCCCAGGAAACAATTCGTCTACTCGTTACAAGTGGGGAATCTGTTTGGCGACACAGTTCGGAGGATTCAGTTCACTCAGATTTACCCTCAAGAGTTTTCCCCCTTAAAAATGAGACAGACAGACACACATATACATACATACAGACTAACACATATACATACATACAGACTAACACACATATACATACAAAAACACACACACACAAACAGACAGATAGATTAACACACACACAGGTAGAGAAGTGGAAGAACTAACTCTGCCACAACTAATTACACACACACACAAACACACACACACAAACACACACAAACACACACATACACCTGCCTGTGGTATATACAATCATATACTATAATGCTTCAGCTCATAAAGGCTCCGTCCCTCCCTTCAAAAACATTTCTATCTGTGGGCAATTTGATGATGGTATAAGTAATGCAGGACTGGTGTTGCTCGTAATAGAATACAACTAATCCCGCGAATGTGTTCAATCCAATTCACGGGGCCAGGGCTTAATCTTTCACCGCAAAACAAAGTGTACAGTGAAAAATAAACATTGGCCTTTTATCTAACTCGTCTAGGCTATAGTCTGGGTGTGCAAGACTAGAGAATAACAACAATGGTTTTATTAGTTCCTTCATTTCTTCCATTCCTTTTTTCTTGCTTGTTTGTTTATTTCCTTCCTTCCTCAGTGGTTTTCTTCGTTCCTTCATTTCTTCCATTCCTTTTTTCTTAATTGTTTATTTCCTTCCTTCCTTCCTTCATCAGGAAGGGAAATAACCTGCTGAGGGAAATTCGGTGGCTCTGATTCCTCCAAGCTGTCCCAAGCAACAGAATCCCTCCACTTATTAAGACTGTAGTGGCGTGTTTCATGGTAGAGTTTGGAGGGCTACGTGTGCTCCAATTTCCTCACAACAGGTTACACTCCTTACAGTGATGCAGTCGGAAAATTGGAGATAAAGGAGTTCTTCAAATATTGCCACGAAACACACACACACACACACACACACCTATATGGAAGGAGCTTGTTTCGTGGCATATACAGTCGGGTGAAATCAGAAGCCTCCAATTTGCTCCAAAGTATGCCAGGAAATAGGAAAGTGAACAAAAAATAATGGTGTTCTGTTGCCTGGAATACTATGAAGGAATCAGTTGCTCCAAATATACCACCAACATACATTGCATTATATACCCCCTTAAAGGTCATGATGATTGATGTGTGTGTGTGTGTGTGTGTGTGTGTGTGTGTGTGTGTGTGTGTGTGTGTGTGTGTGTGTGTGTGTGTGTGTGTGTGTGTGTGTGTGTGTGTGTGTGTGTGTGTGTGTGTGTGTGTGTGTGTGTGTGTGTTTAGTGTTGTATTGAATTACAGTATCTGTTATCATCGTGTATTACAGTATAGTATATATACATAAGTTATCGACGACGTAACCCTTTTATATATAGGCTACTGTATAGTGTATAATAGGGTCAAGTAATACTGTACTTTTTTCCTATAGACATTGGTAGTGCTTCCCTCCCGCCCGACACACACACACACACACACACACGCAGATTTCTCTTTGGTCAGTGTGAGACAGAAATAAGAAAAACTAAAGAAAATGAAAAAAAGAAAAATAGAAAAAAATAATGAAAAAGAGAATAGAAATAGAAAAAGAAAAGAAAAAAGAAATGAAGACGATCATTATTTATACTCATCCCTTGGCAGTCACTACTATCTCTTTCTCTCTCCCTCTCTAGTGTTGTTTGAAACGTGGCATGGCGGGACCGTAGAGTTTCAGTGAGGAATGAGATGTCCTATGCAGTAAATACCATAACATACATATTCCACCGGGGGAAATAGGTAGTGGAGAATAATAATAATAATAATAATAATAATAATAATAATAATAATAATAATAATAATAATAACGATAACGATAACGATAATAATAATAATAATGATAATAATAATAATAATAATAATAATAATAATAATAATAATAATAATAATATGATTCCTCTAAACTATTCCAAGCATCAGCCCACCTGTTTTTTTTTTTAATGCTTTATATTTTGGAGTTGTAATTGTGGATGGGAAGACAATAAAATAATTAATAAATATATACATAAATTACAGTCATAGCAAGTGTAGTTTTATGGAACACACACACATACACTAACGCTCACATAGCCTACATTTAATCACACACGCATAGATATTCATAAACAAACACACACACACTCCCTGTTTTAATAAGCTAAATTCGTTTTTCGTCATATATATAATTACAATTTCCTCACGAGGATAAACACTTG
>JAWZYT010001912.1:57500-86969 GCA_034508575.1 Petrolisthes manimaculis
ACTTTATCTTTAGTGAGGGGCTTGGTACAGTTGGCCACAAGTATTCTTAAACAGGCTATATGGAAAGTGAGGTCATTATTCTGGAAGTACTGCAGTGAATAGTCGACTAAGTGACTCTGTGATTAGCAAAACAAAACCTAATAAAAAAAATAATGCTATGTATGGTATGCTGAGAAAAACCATACCACTATCTATGGTAGTTTTACATTTTTTAAATTGTTTTCTATTACGGTATGTTGTAAACTCGAAAAAACAACAGTATATGTACGATTTTGGGGGGCGATTAGTATACTGTACAGTCACGAGTTCTAATTAGTAAGCATCCAGGTGACACAGAAGTTTCGTATCTTTCATCTTGACAGACCAGTGAACCAATTACAACACTTATCATACTTTAGTCATACTTGCTGCAACTCTTTTTATACTCCATCATTAGTCTGGTTATTAGAAACAGACCTGGTTACTTATTATTATCGCTCTTGGCTGTACAGGAGACGGCATTAGTTCTTACACACTCCTACTACTAAGTCGAATCGATGGAAAAAAATTCACAAATATCTCAGCCGTGGAGGATAAGGATGTGCATAAAATCTGGCCTTAGTACGGTTTCAAAATGTTGACTTAGAAATCTAAAACACGACTGTATTTTTTATTTTATTCACATTCTTCCGTTTAATTACTGGTCTTAGTAGTATCACCCCAAATATATCCTACACAAATATCTTACATTTATTCACAGTCATTCGTTCATTTACTAGACACAGACAAATATATATATACAGTTGGCTATAATTCAAAAGGTGGTGGTCATGTTATGGTATCGGCCGACTTCCTCACACTATAAACTTACGAACTCCCACCACTTAATAAAAGGTAAATTCTCTTGAAGTGGATTTTCCATGCGATTTGTCAAACAAGAAAATCTCCCCATAATTAATTAAGGACCCTGTAATGCATGATGTGAGATAATTGAAGGCTTCTGATTTCCCCTGACTGTGCCACGAAACAAGCTCCTTCAATATAGGTGGTGTTTCGTGGCAATGTTTGAAGGACTTATTTAACCAGCTCCCAATGTTGTGACTAGGCCTACCCCACCTTCCCCCAAAACACTCCCTCCTTCTCATTACTCCTCTTTCTTACTCCTGTTTTCTCCTTTCTTTTCCTCTTTGTTTTACTCTCTTCTCCCCACCTTCCTGAACCCTTTCCTTCTCCCCTTACATAAACCCCTGACTGCGATGGACCTGAGCTGGAGTAATGGAGTTCAAACCGGTTACAGGTACATAATAATATAAGACTGTACACGTTCCGCTCCCTTAGGTTTGGTCAGGCCGTCACTACTAGCCTAGTCATAA
The DNA here is from genome assembly GCA_034508575.1 of Petrolisthes manimaculis. Lineage (NCBI taxonomy): Eukaryota > Metazoa > Arthropoda > Malacostraca > Decapoda > Porcellanidae > Petrolisthes > Petrolisthes manimaculis. The sequence continues at coordinate 58,853 of JAWZYT010001912.1, forward strand.
AGTGTTGGTTGTCAGGGTTTAGGATACTGGGCTGGGAAGGTGATTAACACACACACACACACACACACACACACACACACACACACACACACACACACACACACACACACACACACACACACACACACACAGAGAGAGAGAGAGAGAGAGAGAGAGAGTGTGTGTGTGGTTGAGAGCATAGCCTATTTCGACTGTAACAAATAATCATGGTCCAATGAAGTTAAGCGAGAGAGAGAGAGAGACTTAAAGAAAAACTGTAACGTGTGTGTGTGTGTGTGTGTGTGTGTGTGTGTGTGTGTGTGTGTGTGTGTGTGTGTGTGTGTGTGTGTGTGTGTGTGTGTGTGTTGACCTGGACCTCGCTAACGGGCTGCACGATGCTTAATAATGTCCAGCAAAAATTAAAAAAAAATAACAAAATAAAGTAAAAATAAAAATATAATAAATACATAAAACCCACACTTCCTTTTTCATTCCTGACTTTAAAAAAAATCCTACACGAAAAAAGTTGGCTCAGGTATAAGGGAATGTGAACGCGAATACCCTATAGGCCTTATACTACACACGCCTTATACTAACTAGGAACTATACTCCCAAGCCATATAGCCTACTACCTGACTTATATTTTTACTGTTATACCAGGTCTTATACTTGTACTGTACTGCTTAGGACTTACACTACCTACGACTTATATACTGTACTGTAATACCAGGGCCTTAAATACCGTAATACCAGGGCCTTAAATACCGTAATACCAGGGCCTTAAATACCGTAATACCAGGCCTTAAATACCGTAATACCAGGCCTTAAATACTGTAATACCAACACCCTTCATTTCATGGTGACCACTACAATACACACACAATTACAATACACACAATAACACACTTGGCGGTCGCATTAAAAAAAAATACATAATATCTTTTACACTCACTGTTGTTGTTGTTTTTTATACCTTCTCTTTGTGAATAGTGAATACACAACATACACACACACGCCACGCTCCAAATGTAAAGAGAAGGAGAAAAAGAGAAATAAACGAGGGGGGAAAATAGGTGGGAATCTAAACCCGAGAAAAGAAAGACGGAGGGAAAAAAATGGTTTGGAACACGAGCAAAAAATGGTTCAGCTAGGCTACACCAGGAGAGAAGAGGTGGGGAGGGGGAGGGGAAAGAGGGGTATGGGGAGTGGGGAGTGGGAAGGGGAGAGGGAGAGGCGAGCGGCCAGCCCAGCCCACCTCAGCTCAGCCTAGCCAGTCAGCCTTCTGCCTAAATGTATCTATCTCCTTTCTCCCCCTCTCTCTCTTTCTTGTTTCCATTCTTCTCTCTCTCTTCCTTGTTTAAAGTCTTCTATCATATTTCTCTCTTCCCTTGTTTCCATTCTTCTTCCCTCCCTCTCACTTCCCTTTCTCCTTCTATGCCCCACTACCACTACCAATTCTACTTGTTTTCAATCTTTCTATTCCTCCCTTCCTTTTGAGTGTTTCTCTTTTCTCCCATATTGCTCCCCCCTCCTGCCTCTTTTCTTTTTTCTCTGCCTCCTCTCTTTTCTCTCCATGCTTCTCTACCTTCTCTCCTTTTTTTCTCCTAGTCCCTCTTTCCGTCTTCCTTTTACCTTCTTATTCTCCTTTTTTACTCTCCATTCTTCCTTCTCTCTTCCTCCTCCTTTCCTATTCCCGTTTCCCTATTATTTACTCTCTCTCTCTCCACCATAGAATTTCCATCTCGCTCTGTGCCGAAGTAAAGGGAAGGAGGCATTGACAAAAAATAAAAATAAATAAAAAGTAAATAAAAAAAATTATCCCCTAAGCCGCATGCGTACGACACGGGTGGAAGATAAAAAAAAATCTCTCAACCAGGGTAAAAAATCTAAAAATATATCTAAATGCTGACGACAAGTGCACAGAGACAGCTTATAATAATGAAAGTGGAGGAATGAAACAGTGATGGGATGTTCATAGAGGTTATTGGGTAGGCTAGGCTATACAGGAAATGGATAAGATCAGTGCATAACATCGACTAGGCTAGCCTTAGAGAGTAGGCTAATATGGGTCGGAACTGGAGGGTGAGGTTACTAGGTAGGATTATAGAGGAAATGTGATATACTGTAAGTAAAAGATGAATAGGAAGATTCAAGATAGAGTAGGCTAACTTTGCAATGGAATATTTGAAGCGACAAGAGTAATAAGAGTGAGTAAGTAGAGTACTGTACCTAATATGGATTTGTTTAGGAGGTTACTGGGTAGGATTATAGAGGAAGTATGATGTAATGTAGGTAAAAGATGAATAGGAAGATAATATAATAGAGTAACTTTCCAATGGCATATTAGAAGCGACAAGAGTAATCAGAGTGAGAAAGTAGAGTAATATGGATTTGTTCAGGAGGCTGAGGTTACTGGGTAGGATTATTGAGGAAATATTATGTTACTGTAGGTAGAATATTAATAGGTAGATAAGGGTAGGATCGTGCAAGTTGACAATGGAATATTAGAAGGGGCCGGGGGTGAATACAGTATTGGATTGTAGAGGTTACTGGGCAGAGGAAGTGTGACGTGATTAGGTAGACAGGGGATAGCAAATAATCACAATCCACGAGTATTAACAGATGGACAGCAGATAAAAACACAATCCCATAGTTGTAGCCTAGTATACACAGCGACGAAATAACCTACTATAAGAAGTGCGCATGTCCCCCAAACTTCCACCCCCCCACAATTGCCAAGGTGGTGTCCAGGTCAGCCTATACAATCCTCGACAAACGAACGAGACGTGAAATTTATTCGTTCTTTGAGCCGCATGCCGAAACATTCATGGTGGTGGTGTTGACGATGACTCCCTATAAACCAACTAAGGAGCCATTGTGCCGGTTCCACGCCATTGGTGACACTATGGATATTCTTGCATACGACCCTCAACTTTCCGATCAAACGTATTGTGGTACGGTACTATGCTGTTGGTAAAATCATGGTCTAATGTACTGCAACACCTTCCAATGAGATGGCTTCGAAAAATGATCCGAAACTATAGCTGTTGGTGTGTGCAATTTTGGTTCATAAAATTAACTCAAATAGCTCGCTTTTATTCACCAGGTTGCAGTACATTAGACCATTACTTTACATTAAACCGCCCTGATTCCACCACAGTATGCCAAGAAACAGGACCTCATTAACAAAAAGATATGCTGTTCTGTTGCTTGTGATAATTTAAGAGGTTATAAGTTGCTTAAGACTAACCAAACGCAGTATCCTACTACAGATATACCCACTTTGGCCTAATGCGGTCGTAGTGTTGGTACCGGTAAATCTGGAGCAAAGTTGATTCCTCCAAATCATTCAAAATTATAGGCCACCATTATCTTTGTCAATCTGATCCGGATTCCTGACATACTTTGGAGGAATCAGGGCTGTTCAGTGTATCCAAACTGTACAGCTGGCCACACTCCCGCAAGGCCCACCCAGCGTTGTCAACGTTGGCCGAGATATTAACCCCGAAACTGGCGAAACACTATAAGTTGTGAGTTCAACTTGCTCGAACCATTCACTGGTGGGAGGGAGAAGTAAGGAGGGATTTGAGGAGATTAGGGGGGTGCTTGTACAAGAGAGGTGAGAAATTATTCTTGGGGATGTGAGAGATGAGTGAATTTTTTAATAAATGTGCGAATTTACACCCAGTTATCAATTATTTATATACTGATATTCATGTCAAATATTAACATCATTAAAGGTTAGATCAACTTTTAAATATTATGATGTAACACAATAACAACGGTGCTAACATATTGTATACTTTATTCGTATTTTATTCAATGGTTATCATCAAGCACTAAATGTTCTGAAATACTTACATAATAATTGCATATGAGTCCTGAACCAGAATTATCTTTATTACATGAAGTAAATGTGAATATATTGCATATGGCAAGTGTTGATACCACTAACACACTCATATCCCCCGTATCTACCGAATAGTTATAAACAGTGTCAAATATCAAACCTCGCCTAGTCCCTCACGTGATAGCAGCCTTGTTTTTAATAATAGCACGTTGGTTGTGTTAAGAAGATTAGAAGGGGAGAGATACCTACCATATCTATAGGGTCTTGTCTCTTGTTAGCATTAGTTATAGTTAGGCAAGTAGGCTTGTGTACAGCCATGGCTGATAGTGCTTGACCAGGGACCAAGGAGTGTTGGAGAGCAACTGAACACAGTTCGAAAAAGTGAGTCTTCTAAACCTCTCTCAGCGTTGAGAATGATTTGGAAAATTCACTTGTTCGAACTCTGTTCAGTTGCTCACCAACACTCCTTGGTCCCTGGTCAAGCACTATCAGCCATGGCTGTATAGTATTTGGCCGCCTATGCCTCGTCGACGTAAGTAACTACAGTAAGGATACAAATTTGGTCGAAGTATAATAATGAGGAAGGAATGGAGAAATATTTACCCTCAACGAAACAGCACACGTGATTATGGTAACATTATAATAATAAAATAACTAAATCACACTATAACAATAAGTACAAAAATTTATATCCCTTTACTACCGTATCATAAAGAGAAAGGAATGGGAAAACATTTAACGTCAACGAAACAGCAAACGCGTAGGACTATATGGTTAAAATATTTAATAGAATAGAAAACTAATGGATGATATGCAAACAAAATCAATCGATAATAAGAAGCTTAATTTAAAAAAAATATTTAATTAACACACACACACAACAGATATACGTGGTCTCTTGTACAAACTAATAATAAGGGGATATAAGGAAAATCAGGAGTAGAAAGTCGGAGAAAAAACAATTGCAGAAAACACAGATAGCATTTTGTACTAACAACACACACACACACACACGGGAATAGGCTCTACACTACACTGCTATTTGTGTGTTTATGTATGTATTTGTGATAGTACTAATATTAGGCTAAACTAGTAGGTTATGAGTGACATAACAGCTGGACTAGGATTGAACTAGTAAATAGGCTACCAAGATAGTAAATTGTATCAAGAGATTAAATAGTAATAGTATTAATTAAACAAATAGGCTACGAAATATGAAAAGATTACCGTACTAGGATGAACTAGTAACTAGGCTACCGGGTGAATATTGCTGGTTATATAAACAAAGATTTTCCACCTAGACTGCAGTGAAACGTTTTTCAAGACTACGATCTTAAGCTATTAATTAGGCTACACTCTATAACCCAGTAACGAATATATAAATGGCACTATATTTTTAAGGAGATATTCTATTGTTGGTGAATTGGAGGGTCACATGTGATTCCTCCAAACTATACCGGGTAACAGACGTCCCTAACTAATGTTACTTTAATGGGGGTGGGGGGGATTTGTTTTGTGGCATAGTTTGGAGGAATCCGTAGCCCAAAAATGTACTCTCAACAGAATCCCCCTCAAGGACCGTGTGTTGTAGTCTACAAACATAATTGGAGGCTTCTGACTCCTCCTGACCGTGCCACGAAACACGGTCTTCAGTATCATGTGTTTCTTGGCAACATTTGAAGAGTCAGTGACCTCCAATTTTCTGACTACATCACAATCAATGTGAGCACTGAAGTGAGCAATATAATACATTGGAGAACCAAGAGTCCTCCAGAGTATGCCAAACAGCATGACCAGATGCACAGAAATAATGGTGCCCTGTTGCTTGGTAATGGAGCAATCATTTGCACCTGATTAACCAACACTGTGCTATCCCCTTAATCAAAAGTTTTCAATCTGTTGCATACACATACACACACACACACACAATGAACAAATAATTAAAAATCTCCAAGCATGAACAGATTGTCAAGATGAACAGATGATCACTTTTGATAATGCAAGCAGCTGATATTACTAATATTATTATTTCAGTCAGCAAGTGAATGTATAACTGAGAGAGAGAGAGAGAGAGAGAGAGAGAGAGAGAGAGAGAGAGAGAGAGAGAGAGAGAGAGAGGACAGTACTAGGCTACACACAGGATAAGGAGACAGAGGGGACAGCTACTGATTCCTCCAAACTATATGACGAAACAAGCCTCCCATTAACAACATACATTGAGGTCAATGATTTGTTTCATAGAATAGTTTGGAGATAACAATAGAACACAAAAACACAAGGTGTTCTCCCCTTATGGAAAAGAAAGGTAAGGAGCAATTTAGGTACAGCAGAGTAATAAATAAAATAAATATATGAATAACTAAATCAATGTATACATCAATAGCTCTCATACATCAACAAAAGCAACCATTGAGAAACCAACCATACCTGATTAACGGCGATGAAAAATGACGACGATTCCCCCCCAAGCTATAATGGGAAGTAGGCTACGATGGCTTGTCACATCCTATACGGCACTGTCCAAAAACACGTCATCGTATGAATTACTGTAGTTTATTATGGATCTCTCGCTCTCTCTCTCCCTCTTCAGTGTATCGTCGTCCACTACTTATAGTTACTTTTATTTGTTATCACACAGTATTATCACGCACTATTTTTTGTTTTTATTTTTTTACTAGGCTTAAATGTTATCGTATATGTCCTTGGCGAGTCTCCATAATTCTTCTTCTGCTTCTTCTTCACCACCACAGACCTGAGGATGAATAGAAATAAAAAATATAGATGACAGTAATAACAGTGATGGTGTAATGTTATGTATGTATTGTGCAAAACGTGAAAATAAACGCAATGTAACTCTAGAATGGCAAGACAAATTCAATGCAAGTTTATACAGTGCAGCTAACGTTAGGCTACTTGTACACAATGAATATGTTGATATCAGTACGTAATGTATACACACACACACTCACTTGTTGACATTTCAAAGCAAACATCAACTACAAAAGAACTCCCCGCAAGGTATCCGGTGACGTCAAAAGTGCAACATTGCATCAAAATTGCCACCAGTTTCTAATGACATTAACCCGTAGCCTAACATAAAGCAATTTGCAATATCACGCACAGGACAACAATGGTGATATGCAATTCATAGGAGGTGAGAAATCGCATTATTATGCTTCATTTACTAATTGTAAAAATTGCAACATTTTTGCATTCGGCCACGTGTTTCATTACGTTTAAATTAGTTGCCTCGTAATTTTTGACAGATTTACGTAAAAATTTGTCTTCATGTGCTTGTGATTAAATATAAATGCGTTTGCAAAATGCGTGCGGTGTTTACAATGAGTATGTATGTATGTGTGTGCGAGCGTAAAGTCACTACCTGAAGGTGGCGGGGAGCAGCAGCGTCTGTCTCTCCCTCTGTCACCGCGGCAACTAACCTTGCTGCTCCAACCTCCATGTGCTGGCTGGCTGGCTGTTGGCTGTGTGTATGTGTGCGTGTGTCTGTGTGTGTGTGTGTGTGGCCCGCGCTGGCCCTCCCATCCACCCTGCTCCTCCCACTTCTTGCCATTTTCCGTTAACAGTCGGCGCTTATTTCATATTATATATATACAACATATCTATATAAACTTATTCGATAATTAACTATTATATTATACTAATCATTTATTGAACTTGCATATTATTCAATGTATAAGTTTTTTACACTAAGGACTATTAGTGACCGAGTAGGCTATGGACAATTGGAGTAAACATGTGTAAACACCACCAATGACACAAACGTTAAGGTATTGATTGATTGATGCCTTACATAAGTTTGTTTTACCCTCATGGCGAGAATGAGGTGGAAGTAACTTATGGTTGGAGGAAGGCCAGACAAACGAAACACAGGGAGTCAGTATCTCATGACGCCGTGAAATGTGTTGTATTCCAGTAAGTGAACACCTCTAGTGACATGAAGCACCAACCCAACATTATGAACGGCTCCATTTAGGTTCGACTACTGCGACTAGTCCATATCAAACCACGTACGACTTCGACCTCACTTTCGCCAGGGGAGGTAAAGAAATTTATGATTGTGACTGTATGTATGTATGTATGTATGTATGTATGTATGTGGATGATATATGTAGAAGAATGTGTGTTTGTAATAGAGATGTGTGTTATGTGTCTTGGAATTACTGGTAACGACTGTACAATGTTCGATTACTTAATGCACAGTTGCGGTTTACTACATCAGTCGGCTCAGTTGATGTTGCAGAAAGCAGGATTGCAGATGCCATCACACACACTTTGGGTTCTCTCTCTCTCTCTCTCTCTCTCTCTCTCTCTCTCTCTCTCTCTCTCTCTCTCTCTCCGTAATTTAGAAAGGTGAGGACTAAAGGAAAGGAACCCGCTCAATGTCCTCACTTGTGAAATATACATGCAGAGGGAGAGAGAGGGGGGGGGAGGGGAAGGGGAGGTTATGCTGGATAACACATGCAAGGAGCCAAGCAAGAAAGCACAAGGCAGGACGGTAGTTAAGATAATGAGTGTGTGTGTATGTGTGAGTGTGTGTGTGTGTCCTACTTGTACAGTATGTGAGTGTGTCGTAACCTCTGTGTTTGTGTGTCCTCTGAGTGTGTTTGTTCTAACTTTTGTGTGTGTGTGTGTCCTAACCTCTCTGTGTCCGTGTGCGTGAGTATGTTCTACCTGTGTGTGTGTGTGTGTGTGTGTTCTACCTGTGTGTGTGTGTGTGTGTGTGTGTGTGTGTGTGTGTGTTCTACATGCATTTTCCGCCATTGTGTGTCGTTATAGTTTGTGTTGGTATTTTCCCGGATGCACGATTAAACTTACTTGCATGCACCTTCATACACACACACACACACACACACACACACACATACATGAATCCTCACTGATACATATATACACCTAATCTAATGTGACTGGTGGTAGCGGTAGTAGTAGTAATAGTAGTAGTGGTAGTAGTAGCAGTAGTAGTAGTTGAGGATATTGTAGTGGTAGTAATGGTAATGGTGGTGATGGTAGTGGTAATGATGCTAGTAATAGTAATAGTAGTAGTAGTAATGGTATTGGTGGTAGTGGTAGTGTTAATGATGCTAGTAGCAATAGTAGCCTAGTGGTAGTGGTAGTGATGGTGGTACTAGTAGTAGTAGTAGTAGTGGTGGTTGGGGAGGGAGGGAGGGAGTGGGGTGGATTATGGGCAAGGCAGTGAGGCGTGGTGTGGTGAGAGGACAAACCAGGATCTGACCCTCTTTTCTCTCCCTCTCACCTTCTTTTCCTTCCTCTTATACCCAACTCCCTTCCGTTTTCATCCCTCCCTCGGCCTCAGTCCTCATTATATATCCCCTCATTCCTTTCCTACTCTTCTGTCTTTCCTTCCTTTCCTTCCTCTAGCTTGCCTCTCTTACATTTTCATCCCTCCCTCCTTTTTAAATCCCACCTCTATTTCTCTCTTCTCTCCCCTCGGTCACCCCCCCCCCCTCTCTCTCTCTCACACACACCTCTAATACCTCTCCTGTCTGCCTTCTTTCCTCAACATCAACATAGGACAGACTATAGAGTGCATATGTCTCCCACCCCTCTCTTTCCATCCATCCCTCCCTCCCTCCCTCCAGCCTTCCCTCCATCCACCCCCCCTCTCTTTCCATCCACCCCCCCTCTCTTCCTCCAGCCTTCCCTCCATCCACCCCCCACCCCCCCTCTCTTCCTCCACCCCTCCCGTCAGATCCATCATTTTCTCGCCTCGTACAAAAACGCGACGCTGAGAATCCCACGACGACACTAAGAGAAGCTAAATTGACGAACCGACCGAGAAAATGCTGGTATTTGATGGATTACCGAAGCAGGAAAAAAATATATATATACATACATAAAAATAAAAACAGTTTGGGAGATGTGACGTAAAAAAAAAAAAACTGGAGAAAGTATATGTTAATTTATGGATGGGGACAAAAAAATGAAAAAAACAAAACAAAACAAATATAGTGGTTTTTGGAGATATGAAGTAAAAACCTGTAGAAAGTATATGTTATTTTTATGGATGGAGACGAAAAATTTGCAAAAATTAAAAAATAAATAAAAACTGTTTGGGAGAGAGAAAGTATAAAAACTGAAAAAAGTATACATGTATGTTAATTATTATGGTTGTGGGATATGTTAAACAAACCTGATTTATTTTTGTCTTCTTTAACCTGGAGAAAATCTCCACATAGTCAGTGAGTGAGTGAGTGAGTGAGTGTGTGTGTGTGTGTGTGTGTGTGTGTGAGTGAATGAGTGAGTGAGTGAGTGAGTGAATGAGTGAGTGAGTGAGTGTGTGTGTGTGTGTGTGTTAGTGTCAGATATTTCCATGTGTGTGTGTTTTAGTGTGTGTTAGTGTGTATGTGTGTATGTGTGTGTGTGTTAGTGTATGTGTGTGTGTGTTAGTGTATGTGTGTGTGTGTTAGTGTATCTGTGTGTGTGTTAGTGTATATGTGTGTGTGTGTGTTAGTGTATATGTGTGTATGAGCGCATATGGATAGTATTCCGCACCAGACTCCTGTTTTATAATCGTGCAAGTTCACCATGTCCTTGAATTTCTCATTACAAGTTGTCGATATCAACAAACACAATACATTACACTACAGAACATCAGTCACATCTTCCACGTGTGTGTTGTCAGTTATTTCGTCCTTCGTGGAGTTTGCAGACATTCATTATTTCATTTCCAAGTTGCTAATGAGACTTTTTGAGCAATCCAGACACGCAGGAAATTTTTTTAATGAAGGATTGTGCAAAGCGTGTGCAACAAAGGCTTTGAAAAAACTACAACGTAAGATTAGATACAAAATTCACGATGTCGGTCACCTGAAATCGGTCTTAAGGGGATAGTATACTTGTGCTACATTAGAACGCCTTGATTCCTCCAAAAGTATGACAGGAAACAGGACCATATTAACAAAAATAATGGTGGCCTGTTGCTTGGAATATTTTAGAGGAATTAGTTGCACCAGATTTACCAACACTGAAGGGACCCTGCATGTGATGTAGTCAGAAAATTGGAAATCAATGAGTCCTTCAAATATCGCAACGAAACACCTCCTACAAGGAAGAAGCTTGTTAATTTCATGGCATTGGCAGGAGGTATCAAATGCCTCCAATTTTCCTGTAATAATTAACTTTTTCTTTTTTTTCTTTTAATATATTTATTATTATTATTTTTTTTTTTTTCGTCGTCGTCGCCGCCCCCCCACCGCCGCCCCGCTGCTGCCGCCCCACCGCAACCACCCCAACGCCACCCCGCCACCGCCCCGACGCCGCCGCCGCCGCCCCGTCGCCCCCGCCGCCACCACCGCCGCCCCGCCGCCGCCGCCGCCGCCGCCGCCGCCGCCGCCGTCGTTTTATAATAATGAGTTTTTTTGTTTTTTTTTAAATAATGTATATATATATTTTTTAATATATATATATATATTTTATTAATTCTCCACCTATCAAAATGTCTGGCATTGTTCATTCTATAAACAGGAGATATCAAGCTTAAGTTTTACATTGGTTTCATTCGGTATCTCACTAGTTGGATCTATAGATCCAAAATATAACAACCAATTACTGTCGCTTGTTAAGTAAGCCACCAGTTAAATTCCGGCAGACGATCAATTTCATAGTTTACAAGACTACTACTAAACTTTAATATGGGTTTCAGATGGTATCTCGTTCGTTGTATCTCAGGGGTCTGGGCTGCCGGTTATGAGGAACTATAAAACCCTGGTACAGAAAACAAGCAGTGTAAAATCTAATATTGATGCTTTTCATTCAACACAACACAACACAACAGTAGAGACCCTAAATAAGACGACACTACACAACACAACACAACTCAACGCAACACAACACTACACAACACTAGAGACCCTAAGTAAGAAAACACTACTCAACACAACTCAACGTAACACAAAACAACACAACACAATTCAACCTCACCTAACCTACATTGCATTAACCTAACCTACATTGTGTCCCTTGTGTCTGTGTGCGTGTATGTGTGATGTGTGTGTGAGCGGGTGTTTATGTATGAGTGTGTATGCGTGTATGTATGATGTGTGTGTGCGCGTGTGTTTATATGTGAGTGTGTGCGTAATTTATGTGAGTGTGTGCGTAAGTTTATGTGTGTGTCTATGTATATGTGTGTCTATGTGAACGTGTACGTGTGTGTGTGTGAGTGTGTGTGTCACCGTGTTTACAGAGGGCCGTGTGAGGGAGCCGCGCCCCCTCGACTGATGAGCCCCTCTCCACCCCAGTCCTCAAAAGAAAGACCTCGGGTTTTAGGCTCTCAGCTCTCCAGTGATGTCCCCTTCTATCGTGAGTCAGTCTCTCTCCACTCCCTCCTTCCCTTCCCCCTTTAATCACTTCTTCTGTGTCTGCTTCCTTCTCCTTCTCTAATCTCTTGTGTCTACGTACAGTACCTGCCTCCTTCCCCTACCCATATTGTGTCCTCCCCACCCTTCCCCTCCCCTCCCCTACCTGCCCTCTGTCAACACCCTCCTCAACACCCTCCTGCCTTCCTTTCTTGGTGGTATCTGTCCGCTCCCCTCCTCTCCCTTCCACCTCTCCTCTCTCTTCCACCCCTCTCTCAATTCCTCCTCTCATCTTATCTGCCTTTCCCATCCTCTCCCTTCCACCTCTCCTCTCCCTTCCACCCCTCCTCTCCCTTCCACCCCTCCTCTCCCTTCATACTCTCCTCTTATCTGTCTTTGCCCTCCCCATCCCATGTGTCTTGTCTTCCTGTCTCCCTACATTCTTACTTTAGCTGGTCCCTCTCTCCTATTTATTCCTCCTTCACCCACACCCTCACCCACCCACCCTGCCAGCCCCCTCCTTCTCACTCTCATACACTTATTTTCTCTGTCTTTTCCTTTCCCTTTCTCGTATGCTCCTGCTTTAATTGTACTTTTTTCCTCTCTGCCTGTCCCCATTCCTTTTCCCCCACATCTTCCCTCTCCTCTTCCTCTCTCTTATAATGTATTTGTATTCGAGTCTCCCCCACTCTTCTCTGCTCCACTCTCTCCCCTCCTCCTTCTATCTGCCTATCCCTATTCCTTTTTCCTATCACATCTTCCTTTCCTCATTCCCTCTCTTGTAGGCTATATATATCTCACAGTACTTCTTTTCTTGTCTGTTTTGCGAATTATTGTCCCCCTTCTTTCCTCGCTCTCCTTCTTTACTAGTCGTGATGTATGTGTGCGTCTGTAGGTGTGCTTCTGTATGTGTTCATGTGCATGTGTTCATGTGTGTGTGTTCATGTGCATGTGTTCATGTGTGTGTGTTCGTGTGCATGTGTGTCTGTGTTCGTGTGCATGTGTGTGTGTGTGTGTGTTCGTGTGTATGTTCTTGTGCATGCGTTCGTGTGCATGTGTTCGTATATGTGTATGTGTGTATGTGTTGGTGCCTCTCACTGTTGCTATGTGTGGATATATACTCCAGGTCGTGATGCAAGTACCACCAGCATATAATATAATATAATATAATATAGGCTACATGTGAGTGACGTGTGAGTTGGCGGTGACTCGAATATCGGCAAGGGGATGAATGAAGCCAATGAATAGACACCCATACATACCTAGAGATTATCAAGTATAGAGTGGAGTAATATATTCTTAATCATCATCATCATTACTGGAAACTCATGACGTCACCAGCCTCAGATCCACACCGCCTCTCTCTCTCTCTCTCTCTCTCTCTCTCTCTCTCTCTCTCTCTCTCTCTCTCTCTCTCTCCTATATAATCCTTTGCCCTTCATTCATTCTATCCTCTTCCTTTTCCTACTTCTTTTCCTCTGTGCTAACTAAATGTTGCTGCTAATTTGTTTTATGTTTCTATTCTTCTTCTTTTTCTTCTTCTTCTCCTTCTCCTTCTTGTTCTTCTTCTCTTTCTACTTCGTCTACCTCCTCCAGTACAGTCAGAATCAATAATTAACAAACCAACCACTATTTCATAAGTACAGTCACGAGCACTAATTAGTATACATCTTTGGTTGAAGCTTATAACAGTCCAACACCAATAATTCACCAACGAAGAAATTCCAATGGAGATCAGATTGTTTACTCATTTATTGTCTCTTAAAGTATTCGAAGCCCACCTGACTACTTATTAGTGCACGTGACCGTACAAGCAGACGTGTGCAGTAAATGACATCCATCAAACCTAAGTTATTTGGTGTTGCCTAAATATTATACAAGCTAATCTCAACCTACGTCAGTGTGAATCAACACGATCATGATCAGACTATATTAGTAGGATCGGAGCCGTAGAACTATTAATCAGTCTTAATTATGGAAAGAGTATATTATAGACCACAACAGGTTGGGTACATTAGAGTGTCTAGATTACTCCAAAGTATGTCAGGAAACAGGACCAGAGTAACAAAATTAGCTGGTGGCCTGTTGCTTGGAATACCTTGGAGGAGAGTCATGAGTTGGTCCATGCAGATTTACCACCACTATAGAATATACTACCGCCTTAATGAATGAAGAAACTGAGTAAGGTTAGTAGTGATTAACGTGGCATCTCTCTCCAGTCAGTGGGAGGGACACAGGTGATATGAATGACTTGAGTAAATAGGTGTGTGTGTGTGTGTGTGTGTATGTTTTCTTTTATGAGAGAGAGAGAGAGAGAGAGAGAGAGAGAGAGAGAGAGTTGAAGGGAGGGAGAACAATGAGGGTAAGGGAAGAAAAGGACAAAATAAAAATCGTCTGTGATCACAAACCAAACTCATTCTTTTCTCCATAACCCTTTCTTCTTCTCCTCCTCGCCCCCCCCTTTTCTTTTTCCTCTCACCCTTTCTTCTTCCTCCTCCTCCTCCTCCTCCTCCTCCTCCTCCTCCTCCTCCTCCTCCTCCTCTTCTTCTTCTTCTTCTTAGACTAGTTCTCCTTCCCTTCCCTTGAGACACCACCTAGCAATAGATGACATAAGGTTAATTTTTCTATCTTGTCCTTCTCTCTTCCTTCTTCTTCACCCATTTCACCCTCTGTCTGTGTGTGTGTGTGTGTCTGTGTGTCTGTGTGTGTGTCTGTGTGTCTGTGTGTGTGTCTGCCTGTTCTGTCTGTCTCTGTGTGTGTCTGTCTGTTCTGTGTGTCTGTCTGTCTGTATGTCTGTCTGTCTGTCTGTCTGTTCTGTCTGTGTCTTTAAGTCTGTGTGTTTGTAGACTCTTTTAAGTTTCTACTTTCTGCAGGGCTGACACAGGTTGGAGCCCCTCGCCTAATTTGATATTCTGTGTGTTTTCTTCCCTTCCTTTTTCACTCCCGTCTCACCTCGTCTACTCTCTCTCACTCTTTCTCTCTCTCTCTCTCTCTCTCTCTCTCTCTCTCTCTCTCTCTCTTAAATATCCACAAGCCAAGGAATTCATAAGATCATTTATCTGAAAGAATAAAAAAAAATTATATTTTTGAATTTCTACTTACAAGGTAGTGACAGTGACAGTCACAGTGACATAATGATAATGATAATGATAATAGTAATAATAATGTGGAGTAGCGTGATGTGGTGTGATAGTAAGGAGTGAAGTGGTGGAATAAATAACAAACTAACGTGATGTGGAGTGGAGTGGAGTGGAGTAGTGTATCAGTGAGGTGGAGTGGAGTGGAGTGGAGTAGTGTATCAGTGAGGTGGAGTGTATGGAGTGTAGTAGCCTTGAAAAAAAAAAACCATGACTGAGAATGTAGCTTATGTTGCTTATTCCCCTCTCTATCAATGTCAAGAAGCCTTACAAGTGTGTGGTGTTATAATAAAGTTATTCTTATTCAACACACAATACTGCCCTTGTCTTTCCTCCAAGGGATTGGGTGTACATGGGTTCAGGGGCTTGGCTTGGCTTGGCCTGGGTTTGGCTTGGTTTGATTTGGTTTAGGTTGGTTTGATTTGGTTTAGGTTGGTTTGGTTTGGTTTGGTTTGGTTTGGTTTGGTTTGGTTTGGTTTGGTTTGGTTTAGGTTGGTTTAGGCTGGGCTGGACTGGACTGGACTGGGCTGGACTGGGTTGGGTTGGGTTGTGTTGCCGCCACGTCTACTCTTCTGTTTACAAGTGGAGTCAGTGTTGGGAATCGAGTTTATAGACAAGAGTATTGATGGTGTTAACGATGGTATGGTGTTTGTACAGTACGATGACTCCATAGTCGTACAAATAACAGATTCATCGTACCAGTACTATGCCCATCATTGAATTTTTTTTAAGGGACCCTGTGATAGTCAGAAAGTTGGAGGTAAATGAGTCCTTCAAATATTGCCACGAAACACCAACCTATATTTAAGGAGTTTTTTGTTTCGTGGTATAGTTAAGAGGAATCAGAAGCCTCCAATAATATTATCATACACGATCACATCTTATGTTTCCTGGTGTACTTTGGAGGAACCAAGAAACTCCAATCTATAGTCCAGATATAGTCAGGAGGAATCAGAAGCCTCCAATGATATTATCATACACGATCACATCTATGTTTCCTGGTGTACTTTGGAGGAATCAATGAACTCCAATGTACCAATTGATTATCACCCCCTTAATTAAACAGCAGAACAACCGGCCTTCCTTCCTTCCTTCTATGATTTTCTTAATTTACTTTTTATTTTTTTTCTATTTTCTATTTTTTTTATCTACTTCTCCCAGACTCACACAAGTTTCACCACCACTCTGTCCTCACTCCAACAAAAGCCGCGGACTGACTGACTGACTGACTGACTGACTTACTGACTTAATAAACCTACTAACTGCCTGCCTGACCGACCTACTGACTGGGTGACCTTAATTATTGTTATTGTGGTCATCATCATCCAAGTCTTCTATTCAGCATCAGGCGTGTACTCTGTGTTATATTATACATTGTGTTTTAAGCTGGAGAATACGTACACACTCACTCATTATTTTATTACTTTTACTGGCTTGCTCGCTCTTTCTTTAAACATTAAGTTACATTGGAGTGTCATGATCCCTCCAAAGTATGCCAAGAAACAGGTCCAGATGAACAAAAATAATGGTGTTCTGTTGCTTGGAATAGTTTAAAGGAATCAGTTGCTCCAGATTTGCCAACACTGTACTATCCCCCTAATAAATACAATATGAGACAAGTTACAGAACATTTTGACGACTATATTCCATTTATGTATATATATATATATTACTAAAGACAATATTCCGACTCACTCATTCTCATATTTTCCGGCTTAGCTCTTTCAGTGAATTTGAATGTACTCTCTGATAACTTGCACCGAATAATGTACAGTACAGTACAGTACACTTCTACCCTCCATTTGTCAACATTAATTCTGTCCTGAACGAACGAGGAATATATTGACACAACTGATGTATAATTGTTATCAGTCCTAATCTTTACAGGGAGGGATTTGACTAAACAATATAAATGTACAAAATCAGATGTGCCTGGCCAGCGGTAAGCATGTTATTCTTATCTCGGAAACAATCTCTTTATCATACGGAAAATTTTATAAGCATCGTGTATTCGAATGGAATTTTATATGTTTGCACAACTTCAAAATATAAAACAAATATCCCAAACAGAATAGCAACACAGATAAACAAGCCAGGCTTATCTCTCCATGTTTGTGATGACAGACAGATTTTGCGAATATGTGATTAAATTTCATATTATAATCTGTGATGATTATGTGAATATTGTTGCTTTTTTTGTATATTTTTTATGAAAAGAGCAATCGATCGAGGTGGTTTGATTGAAAGAAAAAATATATGTGGAAACATAATCATATGGAGTCTATAGTATAGTAGATGATTTTTATTATAATTATTTTTTATGAAATGAGTAATACGTCGAGGAGGTTTGATAAAAAGAAAAATTATATGTGGAAAAATAATTATATGGAGTCTATATATACTTACAGTAGTTTGGATTACTTTCTTGAACTTTCAAAGAGAAACAAATTGTCAGCTTCACTTTAAAATCTTATGATAATATGTGTTGGTCAAATTTTAACTATACTACTCAATAACAGCCCACGTGTTTCCTCTCACTTGAATAACCAACAAACCAACCAGGAAAATTACTTGGGTATTTCATAACATTATAATTTTAACAACAACATCGTGGCTGCTCGGTCAGACAACAACAACAACAACAACAACAACAACAACAACAACAACAACAACAACAACAACAACAACAACAACAACAACAACAACAACAACAACAACAACAACTACAATAACAACAACTGGTACAATGATGTTAAGGATCCAACACATGTTCTATACTTCGAAGGAATAAAATCTGAGCCCTATACTCAATCCCTCACCCAGATACCAAGACATAAATAATGATAAGGACATGTTAATACCACACCACAACTTGTTAACCCTTCCTTACTTCCCTCCTTCCTTCCTTCCTTCCTTCCTTCCCTCCTTACTTCCTTCCTTCCTTCCCTCATTCCTTCCTTCCCTCCTTCCTTCCTTCCCTCCTTACTTCCCATTCCCCCATTCCCTTACCTTGCTGTGTGTGTGTGTGTGTGTGTGTGTGTGTGTGTGTTTGTATGTATCAGATTGGCAACAGACAAACACAGATGGAAGGGCCACCTAAAACGCAGTACAAACAAACATACAAACAAACAAATAAACACACAAGCACACAAACACACAAACAAATAAACACACAAACAAATAAACACACACACACACGATGGCAGAAAAAAAATAGATTTGTTACCAACCAACAGTTCACATATTGGTAATACATTGTTTCGTGTGCCATTGTGTGTTTTGGTCATGTATATTGTGGAGGTTCATGCCAGTGTGTAATTCTCCTCCAGGTAACTAACTGTAACTCGATTTTCACAAGACGAGCAGCAACAGAAAAGAAAATGCTCTGCTCAGTTGATACGTTATTAGTAATGTGTATCACAGTATTTATCCGTAGCTCTTCAAATATTTACTGTACAGACAATACTTGCTGGTATATTACCGTACTTCTACCGTCTACAGCTCAGAAGCAAAAGAAACACGGAAAATAAAAATAAATTAAAGCAAGAAAATATCATGTCCGCTGAAAAAAAATATGAGGTCAGTCTTGAATCGCATGGACTTTGGTTAATAGTAATTCGTTTAGCTTTTATTACTGCCAAAGATGACTCTCTCGTTGTGAACACTTAAGAGGCCATTACTCCACAGACAAGTACAGTATAGGGAATTAAAACCACGCCAAATATAATATTACACAATATACCAAGCTATTGTTTTTCGGCGGTGGAAGCAATATTGTATCTAGACTGTTGTTGTGTAGGTTATTCTGCGCAGGGACTCACCACCGCTGGCCAGGGTCTGCTCTCACATAATAACTAATATTGTTGCACCCTGCATGTCGCCTCTTCAGTGACGGGTGTGACTTGGCATCGAGTGAGAATTACTAGACTCTCCCGGTTGAAGCCTATAGGAGTATATCACAAACCAGGGCTGTATATCTTATTATTTTGATGTATACGAGATAGGACTTTGTCTTTTCATGTCTGAAAAGCATGTAAAATGATGTCGAATTTTGCCTTGGAATACAGACATGCTGGCGGAATAAAAACTGGTTCAGAATGCAACCATATGGTTATATTAGCAATATTAAGTACTGGTACATGAGATGGACGCGAATTTATGCTGCCGGCTGTACATCGTCGTCAACTCACATCATAGAAGATGCCCGACCATATTCTCAAGATGCTGTGAGTGACGGTGTCGCTGTCCTCTCCTGATAGTGACGTGTATAAAATAAGGTGTCGTCATCTAGTGGGACAGAAGAGAAGCTACGGTACCAACATCACTACGAAGCTCCACTGTCTCATCATCAGGTGTGACACCCAATAATCTCGGGGCTTCGCAAGAGTCACGGGCTACTCACAGTCTATAGTCCTGATGTTGAAGGAGAAAACAAATGGTTATAGTATTACTAAGGTAGTCGTAGTCATACAGTACTATAGGTGTGTCAGGTTTGTGATAATTAAGCTTCGTCATGATACGTAATCACTGTTGGTCTTGACTGGTGATAAATCGTGAGCGGGTATACCTAACGAGGATGATAACTTTCCTATAATCACTGCGGCTTATACTTACAACACTCATTAATATGTATGTTACTAAACTATTACACCAACTAGCTCATGTCTGTCCAATATTTGTCATTTTATTATAATATATTACGAACCACAAATACACTATATATTTCATACCATTTAAAAGACAGTGTAATAATCTAGTAACAGGTGACATCAGACCAACTTAGACAACCCCAACATACGTGTCATATATGATTATATTAAGGGACCCTGTGATGATGATGTCAGAATATTGGAGATAAATGAGTCCTTCAAATATTGCCACGAAACACTACCTCTATGAAAGGAGCTTGTTTTATGACATGGTCAGTTGGAATTAGAAGCCTCACAGGGCCCTTAACAAGACCCCTGTAATCCATTGCTAGAGCTGCATTACATCATTGAGCTACACGTCTGGGGAATAATATAAAGGTAACTCGACCTGTTTACTTAGGGTAGGTGAGACTGGCAGACACCTATACTTGGGGTAGGTGAGGCTGGCAGACACCTATACTTGGGGTAGGTGAGGCTGGCAGACACCTATACTTGGGGTAGGTGAGGCTGGCAGACACCTATACTTGGGGTAGGTGAGGCTGGCAGACACCTATACTTGGGGTAGGTGAGGCTGGCAGACACCTATACTTGGGGTAGGTGAGGCTGGCAGACACCTATACTTGGGGTAGGTGAGGCTGGCAGACACCTATACTTGGGGTAGGTGAGGCTGGCAGACACCTATACTTGGGGTAGGTGAGGCTGGCAGACACCTATACTTGGGGTAGGTGAGGCTGGCAGACACCTATACTTGGGGTAGGTGAGGCTGGCAGACACCTATACTTGGGGTAGGTGAGGCTGGCAGACACCTATACTTGGGGTAGGTGAGGCTGGCAGACACCTATACTTGGGGTAGGTGAGGCTGGCAGACACCTATACTTGGGGTAGGTGAGGCTGGCAGACACCTATACTTGGGGTAGGTGAGGCTGGCAGACACCTATACTTGGGGTAGGTGAGGCTGGCAGACACCTATACTTGGGGTAGGTGAGGCTGGCAGACACCTATACTTGGGGTAGGTGAGGCTGGCAGACACCTATACTTGGGGTAGGTGAGGCTGGCAGACACGTTCTCTTCACCTATACTGTCTGTCTGTCTATACCTGTTCTCATTCACCACCTACAGACATCACTTGTAAAACTCTCCACCTATATTACACTACTCCACCTATCCCCTACCATAATAATATATAGTACACCACACCACCTATATCTCTTCACACCACCTATATTTCCTACACCCACCTATAATACACCACACCACCTATCCTCCCCAACCTTCACCTATTTCCTATCCCCACCACCTATCCTCTACCCCACACCTACCACCTATCCCCTACACCACCTATCCTTTACGTCCACCTGCACTGCCTCTTGCCTTCCTCCCTTGAATCTGTCTTTCCTCTCTTTTATGTACTGTTGTTGACATTAGTTTCAATACACATATGGATATCTCACACAAAGTACTCACTCATGTTTTCACGTTCTCATCAAGATATATTATTGTTTTAAATAGTGAACGGCGGCTTGTAGTTAATTAGAAAAAGATACTTAAACTATTTATTGGAAAGTTGTTCATCGAAAGTACAGAGGGAAGCTATACAATGTTTATATGAGGACGATTATTATTATTACCCACGACATTAAGTTACGTCACTAACCCTCACACACATACACACACACACACACACACACACACACACACACACACACACACACACACACACACACACACACACACAATTGTACGTCATGAATGTACTGTATATACTATCTTAATGATGGAATTTTTATGTTTTGTTTTATTAATAACAATAATAATAATAAAAATACTGTACAGTGTTGAAGTTTACTAACAAATCAATAATATATATACATTCAATAAAATTTTAGGACGAGAAAGTGAAACCCCATTGGGAGAAAAAAAAATATATATATATATAAATGAGAAAAAAAGAGAGCAGAGGTAAGGACCCTGTGATCGTGTATGGAAATTGGAGGCTTCTGATTTCCCCCTGACCATACCACGAAACAAGCTCCTTCCATATAAGTGGCGTTTCGTGGCAACATTTGAAGGACACATTGACCTCCAATTTTCTGACTACATCACAGGGTTCTTTAATATTATGAAACGACAAGACAGACAGACAGACAGACAGACAGAAGAAGTCACGCGCCCTGTCCACGTGTTCCTTCACTCTCTCTCTCTCTCTCTCTCTCTCTCTCTCTCTCTCTCTCTCTTCCATACCTACCTGCCTTCTCTCTTCATCCCCATCTCTCTCTACCGATCTACCTACACCTCCTCCTCTCTCTCCAGTACTCTTCCTCACCCCCCCCTCCCTCTCTCTCTCTCTCTTTCTCTCTCTCTCTCCCTTTCTCTCCCTTTCTCTTTCCAGTACTCTCACCTCTTCCCCTCCCACCAGCTTTCTCACTTCCATACCTGCCTTCTCCTTTCACCCTCCCTTCTTCTCTACCTATCTACCTACATACCTACCTATCTACCTACATACCTACCTATCTACCTACATACCTATCTATCTACCTACATACATACCTATCTATCTACCTACCCCTCTCACTTTCCATTACTCTTACCTCCTCCTTTTCCTCCCTTTCTACCTGCTTCTGCCTCCCTTCCTCCTTCCTACATAATCTAACTCTCCCTCCCTCCCTCCCTACCTACCTACCTACCTCCTCTTCTATCCTCTTTACCTACCTATCTACCTACCTACCAACCAGCTTTTTCCTCCCTCCTCCCTCCCAACAAGCCTACCACCTCTCCTTTCCTCTCTCAATCCTTCCAATTAAAAATAATATTAAAATTCTAACACAATTCAACAGATCCCAGAGGGTCAAGTTTCTCACAACAAAATAATCCATGTTTCAATATGACCACAAGGGAACAATTCAGGCCAGCTATGGAAAGGGAATTATTATTATTATTATTATTATTATTATTATTATTATTATTATTATTATTATTATTATTATTATTATTATTATTATTATTATTATTATTATTATTATTATTATTATTATTATTATTATTATTATTATTTTTTTTTTTTTTTTTTTTTTTTTTTTTTTTTTTTTTAAGGGAAAGATAAATGCTGGTAAATCTGGTTGCTGGTAAATCTGGAGCAACCACCAATTCCCACATACCATTCCAAGCAACAGACCACCATTATATTATCTTGTTTATTCGATCCTGTTCCCCGACATAATATAATATTATATACTTTGGAGGAATCAAGCTGCTCCAATCTACCAAACGTGGATTCTCCCCTTAAAGTACCCTGTGATGTAGTAAAAAAATTGGAGATAAATGAGTTCTTCTAATATTGCCACGAAACACAAACTACAGTATATTATAGAAGGAGTTTGTTTGGTGATATGGTCAGGTGGAATCAGAAGACTCCAGTTTTCATACACGATCACAAAGTAAAGTCCTTAAGTAAGTACGTAAGGGGACTATTATTAAAGATTTATTTTATTAGATTATTTGACTATTAAAATCTATGTATCTATGTAAATTTTCGTTTTTTTTATATGTCGTCTTCTCTTCTTTGCAAACCCACACACGCACACGCACATATATATATACATACATACACGCACATATATACATACATACACGCACAATACAATTCTTGCGCACACTCACCCACACATAACTACCCACGTACACAGTGACCTCTTTCTCTCTCTCTCTCTCTCTCTCTCTCTCCCCTCTCCTCCCTCTCTCTCACCCCACATCCCTCCTCTCTTTCAGTGCTCCCGTTTCCTCTCTCACTCACACACTCTTTCCTCTCTTCCCTAATTATACCTAAATTACTCCCATTCTATTGACCTCTCTCAGTCGTTATATCATTCTCTCTCTCTCTCTCTCTCTCTCTCTCTCTCTCTCTCTCTCTCTCTCTCTCTCTCTCATACAAACGTTTAGATACATACACACAGTCGGTCACTCTCTCTCACACTAAACGTACACAAACACACGCACATACTTCCTCACTCAGAAGCTCCTTTCTTTCTCTCTCTCTCTCTCTCTCTCTCTCTCTCTCTCTCTCTCTCTCTCTCTCTCTCTCTCGTCTCACTCAGGCATTTTTTACACACTTTCCTTTACCTCCTATCTCACATCACTCCCTCTAGTTTGTCTCTTCCGCCTCCTCCTCCTCCTCCTCCTCTCCCTCTCCCCTACACACTCACCTTCCTTTGACTGCCACTCACCCTACTTCTGATCCCCCCCCTCCCTCTCTCTCTCTCTCTCTCTCTCTCTCTCTCTCTCTCTCTCTCTCTCTCTCTCTCTCTCTCTCTCCTGCATTTTCTCCCTCTCCCTCTCTCTTCTTCCCTCGCTCTTATTTTTCTACCATTTCAAGTATCCCTATATTTCCTTCCCCTATACAGTATCTACCCTTTTCCTCCATCTTTACTCCCATCCCCTCTCCCTCCACCCCCCTCTATCTATCTCTCTCTCTCTCGTTCCTCCTATCTGTCACACTCCTCCACCTCCCCTTTCCCTATCCCCACCCACCCACCCACCCCTCTCACTCATCAACAACCAACCCCTCCCCCTTCCTCTCCTTTTCCCCTCCCCCTCCCTCTCCTTTCTCCCTCCCACTCTCCTCCCCTTTCATCCCCTACTTTTTTTATGTGTGTATTATCTTCTCTGCACTTGCCTCACTCACCAAAGACACACATCAATAGCATTTTGTCATAATCCAAGCTGTATTTTATATGAAGTATTTTTTTTTTTTTTTTTTTTTTCGCTTCCCTTCCCTTCCCTTCCCTTCCCTTTTTTTAATTCTTCTCCCAACCATAGTATCCTTTTTTTTCTTTTCTTTTTATGTACACTTGTTTCTCTTCTTTCTTTCATTGGTTTAAACTTGTGTTTATATATATTTTTCTTCTTCTTCTTCTCTGTCTTTATTCTTCTCTTTATTCGTCTCTTTCTTTTCTTTTTTCTTTATTTTTTCATTCACTATTTTCTATTTTTTTTATTACATTTTTCTGTTATTATTATTTTGTATTCTATTTTCTTTGTTTTTCTCTTTTCTTTTATGTTTCTTTGTCTCTTTCTCTCCTCGACTGTCTGTCTGTCTGTCTGTCTGTCTGTCTTTCTTTTTCTCACTCTTTCTCTCTCTATCTCTATCTCTCTTCCTGCAAACTTTAATGTAAGAGTTTTGAGGGGTGAAGGCTACTCAACAAAGAGAGAGAGAGAGAGAGAGAGAGAGAGAGAGAGAGAGAGAGAGAGAGAGAGAGAGAGAGTATAACAGAGTGAGAGAGACACTGATAGAATTCCTGTGTGAGTGAAGGGGAGTGGGTAAGAGTAGAAAAGTGAGTGAGTGAAAGGGAGTGGGTGAGAGTAGGAGTGTGAGTGAGTGAGTGAAAGGGAGTGAGTGAGAGTGCCAGAGTGAGAGTGAGTGAGTGAGAGTGCCAGAGTGAGAGTGAGAGTGAGTGAGTGAGTGAGTGAGTGAGAGGTGAAAACAAAGCAGTACGTTGGAAGGTCATGTTAATAATTGGTTTTATTGAACGTCAACCCACCATCTGTTACCTTACTTACCTAGTAGGCTCAGTAGGCTCTCTCTCTTTCTCTCTCTCTCTCTCTCTCTCTCTCTCTATTTGTGTCGGTGTGTGTGTGTGTCTAACTGTCTGTGTGTGTGCGTGTGTGTGTGTGTGTTCCAAATTAGGCCTTGTTATTGACCTATTGTAACTCACATTGACTGACTGACTGACTGACTGACTGACTGACTTGACTGACTAACTGACTGATTTGACCGACTGGCTGATTAACTAACTAACTAACTGACTGACTCACTGACTAACTAACTGACTGACTGACTGCTTACTTAATCAACTGACTAGTTAACTACCTGACTGACTGACAGACTAAGTGTCTGACTGACTGACTAACCAACTGACTGACTGACTGACTGACTGCTTACCTAATCAACTGACTAACTAACTGACTGACTGACAAATTGACTGACTGACTAACTAACTAACTACCTGACTGACAGACTAAGTGACTGACTGACAGACTGACTGACCTGCACCTGAATATAAAAACAATCAATGTTGTACTAAAGTTTTTTGTTTTGTTTTGTTTTTCCTCCACCTATTTTCCTTTCTTCTCTTCTCTCCATCATCACTACATTCCTCCTTTCCTTCCACTCTTCCTCCTCATTACAGTTTCTTACTCACCTTTTCCTCCACATATACAATCTCTCTCTCTCTCTCTCAACATCCCTTTCCCTTTATTTCTCTTTTTCCTGGCATCCTTCCTCCTCTCCTACTTTCCCTTTCCTTCTCTCCCTTTTTCCCTCCTCCCTTCTCTCTCTTTCTCTTTATCCTTTTATTTATCTTCCAACCTTCCTTCCCATCTTCCCATTTCCCCTTATCCCACCTATCCTATCCTTCCCTTTCCTTCTTTCCCTACCCTTATTCCCATCCTTTTCACCTTTCTTCCCCTTCTTCCCTACCCTTCTTCTCTCTTCCCATCTTCCCCACCTCTCCTTCCCTCTTCCCCATCCTTCCCACCTCTCCTTCCCTCTTCCCTACCCTCCTTCCCTTCCTTCCCATTCTCCCCTCATCTCTGACTCCTCCCCCTCCATACGAATTAATTCAGTGGTCAGCCGAGGTGGAGGTGGAGGTGGACACGAGCCTTTTCCACTTATTGGGGGAGGGGGAATGTTGAGGGGAATGTGGGGAGAGGGGGAAGTGTGGTGGGGAGAGAGGAGGGGGGGGGGAATGTGGGGAGAGAGGAGGGGGTGGGAAATGTGGGGAGAGAGGAGTTGGGGAAATGTGGTGGGGAGAGAGAGGAGGGGGGAAGTGTGGTGGGGAGAGGGGAGGGGGAAGAGGTGATGGGGAGAGGAGGGAAGTATGGGGAGGGGGAGAGGGGAGGGGGAAAAGTGTGGTGGGGGGACAAAAGGGAGGGGGAAATGTGGGGATGGAGGAAGTGGGGGAAGAGGTGAGGGGGAACAAAGTGAGGGGAAATATGGGAAGGGCGACCAACCAACGAAACAAATAAATAAAGAAACAAAAACAACCAACCAACAACCAAACAAACTAAAATAATTACATAACATACCGTAAGATAAAATAAATAAAATGTAGAGTAAAGTATATAATTATAGCCTTATAGTGTTGGGTGGGTCGAGTCATTGAAAGTCACTCACACCTTGTAATTTAAAGGGAGTGAACGAACAACAAGACAGAGAGTGTTAATTAGTTGAACCTTATCCCTCTCTCATTCTCTCTCGACTCTCTTTTTCTGTGTCTCTCTCTTATTTTTTCTCTCTCTTCCTCTCCCCCTCTCCCTCTCCCACTTCCTCTCCCCCTCTTTTCTATCTATCTATCTATCTATCTATCTATCTATCTCTCTCTCACACACAGAGACACAACAGGAGAAAATGATATCCTCCAAACTACGACGAACAACAGAGCCACCATTATCATCTCTGTGTTGGTGTTGTTGTTGTTGTTGTTGTTGTTGTTGTTGTGGTGGTGGTGGTCCTGTTTCCTTGGTCTGCTCTGGGGGAATCAAGACTCAAGCTCTGATAATGGACCAAGAGTATACCAACCATGATACCAACCTATCCCCTTCCTAACTTAATTGGGTCCTTCTTTCACTCTTCTCTTGGTATCGTGTGACGTCTTATAGGATCATCGAATGGAAAGGTAAAGGTTTGGATGTTTTGTGTTTATCCTATATCATTGTTTTTCATTTATTGTTATTGTTAATGTTATTGTTATTTTTATTTTTATCATTATTGTTATTATTATTATTAACTTATGTTGTCTTTAGTGGTTTTTCGTTCTTTATAATATTAGTCTCCAATTCCCCTCCTCACACACACACACACACACACACAAACACACACACACACACACACACACATCTAAGTTACCCATATATGAGAGTGACTTAAAAGATGAATTCAAAGAGTTTTTTTGTGACTAGCGACCCAACGTGATTCCCCCAAGCACATATCCTTAATTAATACCTTAAGGGACCCTGTGATGTAGTCAGAAAATTGGATGTAAATGAGTCCTTCAAATAGTGCCACCAAACACACACCTATATGGATGGAGATTGTTTCGTGGCATAGTCAGGAGGAATCAGAAGCCTCCAGTTCTCATACACGATCACAGGGCCCTTATGGTTTTCTTACTT
>JAWZYT010001913.1:5000-15000 GCA_034508575.1 Petrolisthes manimaculis
TGGGGCGGCAGGGCAGCGGGGCGGCGGGGCAGCAGGGCAGCTGGGCGGCAACGGGGCGGGGCAGTGGGGCGTCGGGGCAGCGGGGCGTCGGGGCAACGGGGCGGGGCAGCGCGGCGGCGGGGCAGCGGGGCAGTTGCGGGGCGGGGTAACGGGGCGGCGGGGGCAGCGGGATGCGGGGCGGGGCAGTGGGGCGGCGGGGCTTGACAGCGGGGCAGCGGGGCAGCGGGGTGGCGGGGCAGCGGGGCGGTTCAGCGGGGCGGGGTGGCAGGGCAGCAGGACAGCGGGGCGGCAGGGCAGCGGGGTGGCGGGGCGGCGGGGCAGCAGGTTAGGGGTTAGGTTAGGTTAGGTTAGGTTAGGTTAGGTTAGGTTAGGTTAAGGGTTAGGTTGGGTTAGGTTAGGTTAGGTTAGGTTAGGTTAGGTTAGGTTAGGGGCAGCGGGGCGGCGTGGCAGCGGGGCGGGGCGGCAGGGCAGTTGCGGGGCGGGGCAGCGGGGCGGCGTGGCAGCGGGGCGGCGGGGCAGCGGGGCGGGGCGGCGGGGCAGTTGCGAGGCGGGGTAGCGGGGCGGCGGGGCAGCAGGGCGGCGGGGCAGCGGGATGCGGGGCGAGGCAGTGGGGCGGCAGGGCTTGACAGCGGGGCAGCGGGGCGTCGGGGCAGCGGGGTGGCGGGGCAGTGGGGCGGCGGGGCGTCGGGGCACCGGGGCGGGGCGGCGGGGCGGGGCAGTGGGGCAGTTGCGGGGCGGGGTAGCGGGGCAGCGGGCCGTCGGGGCAGCGGGGCGGGGCAGTGGGGCAGCGGGGCGTCGGGGCAGCGGGGCGTCGGGGCAGCGGGGCAGTGGGGCAGGGTGGCGGGGCAGCAGGGCAGCGGGGCGGCGGGGCAGCGGGGCGGCGGGGCAGCGGGGCGGCGGGGCAGCGGGGCGACAGCCGGGCGGCGGCGGGGCAGTGGGGCAGGGCAGTGGGGCGGGGCAGCGGGGCGGGGCGGCGGGGCAGCGGGGTAGCGGGGCAGCAGGTTAGGGGTTGGGTTAGGTTAGGTTAGGTTAGGTTAGGTTAGGTTAGGTTAGGTTGGGTTGGGTTGGGTTAGGTTAGGTTAGGTTGGGTTAGGTTAGGTTAGGTTAGGTTAGGTTAGGTTAGGTTGGGTTAGGTTAGGTTAGGTTAGGTTAGGTTGGGTTAGGTTAGGTTAGGTTAGGTTAGGTTAGGTTGGGTTAGGTTAGGTTAGGTTGGGTTAGGTTAGGTTAGGTTAGGTTAGGGGCAGCGGGGCGGCAGGGCAGTGGGGCGGGGCGGCGGGGCAGCGGGGCGGGGCGGCAGGGCAGTTGCGGGGCGGGGCAGCGGGGCGGCGTGGCAGCGGGGCGGCAGGGCAGCGGGGCGGCGGGGCAGCAGGGCAGCGGGGGTGGCGGGGCTGCGGGGCAGTTGCGAGGCGGGGTAGCGCAGCGGCGGGGCAGCAGGGCGGCGGGGCAGCGGGATGCGGGGCAGCGGGGCGGGGCAGTGGGGCGGCGGGGCTTGACAGCGGGGCAGCGGGGCAGTTGGGTGGGGCAGCGGGGCAGGGTGGCAGGGCAGCGGGGCGGCGGGGCGTCGGGGCAGCGGG
Source organism: Petrolisthes manimaculis (assembly GCA_034508575.1). Taxonomy (NCBI): domain Eukaryota; kingdom Metazoa; phylum Arthropoda; class Malacostraca; order Decapoda; family Porcellanidae; genus Petrolisthes; species Petrolisthes manimaculis. The sequence goes on from JAWZYT010001913.1 coordinate 6,575, forward strand.
GCGGCGGGGCGGGGCAGCGGGGCGGCGGGGCAGTTGCGGGGCGGGGTAGCGGGGCAGCGGGGCGTCGGGGCAGCAGGGCGGGGCAGTGGGGCGGCGGGGTTGGACAGCGGGGCGTCGGGGCAGCGGGGCAGTGGGGCAGGGTGGCGGGGCAGCAGGGCAGTGGGGCGGCGGGGCAGCGGGGCGGCGGGGCAGCAGGTTAGGGGTTAGGTTAGGTTAAGGGTTAGGTTAGGTTAGGTTAAGTTAGGTTAGGTTGGGTTGGGTTAGCTTAGGTTAGGTTAGGTTAGGTTAAGGGTTAGGTTAGGTTGGGTTAGGTTAGGTTAGGTTAGGTTGGGTTAGGTTAGGTTAGGTTGGGTTAGGTTAGGTTAGGTTAGGTTAGGTTAGGTTGGGTTAGGTTAGGTTAGGTTAGGTTAGGTTAGGTTGGGTTAGGTTAGGGGCAGCGGGGCGGCAGGGCGGCGTGGTGGCAGGGCAGTGGGGCGGGGCGGCGGGGCAGCGGGGCGGGGCGGCAGGGCAGTTGCGGGGCGGGGCAGCGGGGCGGCGGGGCGGCGGGGCAGCAGGGCAACGGGGCGGCGGGGCAGCGGGGCAGTTGCGAGGCGGGATAGCGCAGCGGCGGGGCAGCAGGGCGGCGGGGCAGCGGGATGCGGGGCAGCGGGGCGGGGCAGTGGGGCGGCGGGGCTTGACAGCGGGGCAGCGGGGCAGTTGGGTGGGGCAGCGGGGCGGGGTGGCAGGGCAGCAGGGCGGCGGGGCGGCGGGGCGTCGGGGCAGCGGGGCGGCGGGGCGGGGCAGCGGGGCGGCGGGGCAGCGGGGCAGTTGCGGGGCGGGGTAGCGGGGCGGCCGGGCAGTGGGGCGTCGGGGCAGCAGGGCGGGGCAGTGGGGCGGCGGGGCTGGACAGCGGGGCGTCGGGGCAGCGGGGCAGTGGGGCAGGGTGGCGGGGCAGCAGGGCAGTGGGGCGGCGGGGCAGCGGGGCGGCGGGGCAGCGGGGCGGCGGGGCAGCGGGGCGACAGCCGGGCGGCTGCGGGGCAGTGGGGCAGGGCAGTGGGGCGGGGCAGCGGGGCGGGGCAGCGGGGTAGCGGGGCAGCAGGTTAGGGGTTAGGTTAGGTTAGGTTAGGTTAGGTTGGGTTGGGTTGGGTTAGGTTAGGTTAGGTTAGGTTAGGTTAAGGGTTAGGTTAGGTTAGGTTAGGTTAGGTTGGGTTAGGTTAGGTTAGGTTAGGTTAAGGGTTAGGTTAGGTTAGGTTAGGTTAGGTTAGGTTAGGTTGGGTTGGGTTAGGTTAGGTTAAGGGTTAGGTTAGGTTAGGTTAGGTTAGGTTAAGGGTTAGGTTAGGTTAGGTTAGGTTAGGTTAGGTTAGGTTGGGTTAAGGGTTAGGTTAGGTTAGGTTAGGTTAGGTTAGGTTAGGTTGGGTTGGGTTAGGTTAGGTTAGGTTAGGTTAAGGGTTAGGTTAGGTTAGGTTAGGCTATGTTAGGTTAGGTCCCGGTAGTCTGCCCCGGTTAGGCTATGTTAGGTTAGGTCCCGGTAGTCTGCCCCGGTTAGGCTATGTTAGGTTAGGTCCCGGTAGTTTGCCCCGGTTAGGTCCCGGTAGTCTGTCACGGTCCTGTTATGTTAGGTTAGGTCCCGGTAGTCTGCCCCGGTTAGGTCTCGGTAGGTTAGGTTAGGTTAGGTTAGGTTAGGTTAGGTTAGGTTAGGTTAGGTCCCGGTAGTATGCCCCGGTTAGGCTATATTAGGTTAGGTCCCGGTAGTCTGCCCCGGTTAGGTCCCGGTAGTCTGTCCCGGTTCTGTTATGTTAGGTTAGGTCCCGGTAGTCTGCCCCGGTTAGGTCCCGGTAGTCTGTCCCGGTTCTTTTATGCTAGGTTAGGTCCCGGTAGTCTGCCCCGGTTAGGTCCCGGTAGTCTGCCCCGGTTAGGCTATGTTAGGTTAGGTCCCGGTAGTTTGCCCTGGTTAGGTCTCGGTAGGTTAGGTTAGGTTAGGTTAGGTTAGGTTAGGTTAGGTTTGGTTAGGTTAGGTTAGGTTCCGGTAGTATGCCCCGGTTAGGCTATGTTAGGTTAGGTCCCGGTAGTCTGCCCCGGTTAGGTCCCGGTAGTCTGCCCCGGTTAGGCTATGTTAGGTTAGGTCCCGGTAGTCTGCCCCGGTTAGGCTATGTTAGGTTAGGTCCCGGTAGTATGCCCCGGTTAGGCTATGTTAGGTTAGGTCCCGGTAGTCTGCCCCGGTTAGGTCCCGGTAGTCTGCCCCGGTTCTGTTATGTTAGGTTAGGTCCCGGTAGTCTGCCCCGGTTAGGTCCCGGTAGTCTGCCCCGGTTCTGTTATGTTAGGTTAGGTCCCGGTAGTCTGCCCCGGTTAGGTCCCGGTAGTCTGTCCCGGTTCTGTTATGTTAGGTTAGGTCTCGGTAGTCTGCCCCGGTTAGGTCCCGGTAGTCTGTCCCGGTTCTGTTATGTTAGGTTAGGTCCCGGTAGTCTGCACCGGTTAGGTCCCGGTAGTCTGTCCCGGTTCTGTTATGTTAGGTTAGGTCCCGGTAGTTTGCCCCGGTTAGGTCCCGGTAGTCTGTCCCGGTTCTGTTATGTTAGGTTAGGTCCCGGTAGTCTGCCCCGGTTAGGTCCCGGTAGTCTGTCCCGGTTCTGTTATGTTAGGTTAGGTCCCGGTAGTCTGCCCCGGTTAGGTCCCGGTAGTTTGCCCCGGTTAGGTCCCGGTAGTCTGCCCCGGTTAGGTCCTGGTAGTCTACTGTGGTCTAGGTTAGGTTAGGTAATACTACTACTACTACTAATATTACTACTACTACTAATACTACTACTACTAATTCTAATAGGAAGAGGTTAGGTTAAATAAGGCTTGGTTTGGTTAGGCTGTCGAGAAGAAGCCCAAAATTTTTTTTATTTGGCTTCTAAATCCAAAATTTCGCCCCCCCAATCCCTTGTTTTACCCTCCCCCACCCCACCAATCACCCCGGCGGCTTACGACCTTATATATATTCGACAAAAATCGCCAACACCCCCATTTTAGCCAATCACAACTCACCTTGGGGCTACAAAATTTGGCTATAAAACATTGGTAACACTGCTTCTACCCTTCACACTTGGGCTACAGGTGGCTAGTGGTGGCTACAACACCATGGCAACACTGCATTTACACATTCGAGTCAGTTTCAATTTTCATCTACTATATTGCACACCTTTACACTTCACTTTAATCTACATCATTTTTAATACTACTATTTCACTTTTAGTACACTTTATTGGCTTTCAACGGCATTATTTTCATTTCATTTCATTGCAAATGTTTCTTTGTTTACATGGGTGTGTGAGAGAGAAAGAGAGAGAGAGTCGTAAGTATAGCCAGAACAAAAGCCTCAATTGGCAATACTACTACTACTACTACTACTACTACTACTACTAATAATAATAATAATAATAATAATAATAATAATAATAATAATAATAATAATAATAATAATAATAATAATAATAATAATAATATATAATAATGAATAATTTCTAATCTATATATCTAATATATAATAGCATGGTGTATGTAAACACGTTTTCTTTAGTGGTAGAAACGGGATAGAAAATTGGTTCACTTCATCCCTATATAAGTCAGATTTCCCTGCCTGCCTGCCTACCTGCCTACCTGCCTGCCTGCCTGCCTGCCTACCTGCCTGCCTGCCTACCTGCCTGCCTGCCTACCTGCCTGTCTGTCTGTCTGTCTGCCTCCCTCCCTGCCTGCCTGCCTGCCTACCTGCCTCCCTCCCTGCCTGCCTGCCTGCCTGCCTGCCTGCCTACCTGCCTGCCTGCCTACCTGCCTGCCTGCCTACCTGCCTGCCTGCCTACCTGCCTGCCTCCCGACCTGCCTACCTGCCTACCTGCCTGCCTGCCTACCTGCCTGCCTGCCTACCTGCCTGCCTCCCTACCTGCCTGCCTGCCTACCTGCCTGCCTGCCTACCTGCCTGCCTGCCTACCTGCCTGCCTCCCTACCTGCCTACCTGCCTACCTGCCTGCCTGCCTACCTGCCTGCCTGCCTACCTGCCTGCCTCCCTACCTACCTGCCTGCCTCCCTACCTACCTGTCTGCCTCCCTACCTACCTGTCTGCCTGCCTGCCTGCCTGCCTCCCTACCTACCTGCCTGCCTGCCTGCCTGCTTGTTAAAACACGTTTTTTTGGCCCAAAAAGTCGATTTGTACTGTGCTAGAAAAATTTCAATTTTCAGGCAAGAAAAATGCTAAAACACGTTTTTTTGGCCCAAAAAGTCGATTTGTACTGTGCTAGAAAAATTTCAATTTTCAGTCAATAAAAATGCTAAAACACGTTTTTTTGGCCCAAAAAGTCGATTTGTACTGTGCTAGAAAAATTTCAATTTTCAGGCAAAAAAATGCTAAAACACGTTTTTTTGGCCCAAAAAGTCGATTTGTACTGAGCTAGAAAAATTTCAATTTTCAGGCAAAAAAAATGCTAAAACACGTTTTTTTGGCCCAAAAAGTCGATTTGTACTGTGCTAGAAAAATTTCAATTTTCAGGCAAAAAAAATGCAAAAAACACGTTTTTTTGGCCCAAAAAGTCGATTTGTACTGTGCTAGAAAAATTTCAATTTTCAGGCAAAAAAAATGCTAAAACACGTTTTTTTGGCCCAAAAAGTCGATTTGTACTGTGCTAGAAAAATTTCAATTTTCAGGCAAAAAAAATGCTAAAACACGTTTTTTTGGCCCAAAAAGTCGATTTGTACTGTGCTAGAAAAATTTCAATTTTCAGGCAAAAAAAATGCTAAAACACGTTTTTTTGGCCCAAAAAGTCGATTTGTACTGTGCTAGAAAAATTTCAATTTTCAGGCAAAAAAAATGCTAAAACACGTTTTTTTGGCCCAAAAAGTCGATTTGTACTGTGCTAGAAAAATTTCAATTTTCAGGCAAAAAAAAATGCTAAAACACGTTTTTTTGGCCCAAAAAGTCGATTTGTACTGTGCTAGAAAAATTTCAATTTTCAGGCAAAAAAAATGCTAAAACACGTTTTTTTGGCCCGGAAAGTCGATTTGTACTGTGCTAGAAAAATTTCAATTTTCAGGCAAAAAAAATGCTAAAACAAGTTTTTTTGGCCCAAAAAGTCGATTTGTACTGTGCTAGAAAAATTTCAATTTTCAGGCAAAAAAAATGCTAAAACACGTTTTTTTGGCCCAAAAAGTCGATTTGTGCATGCATCTTCGATACCCGTTTATATCCCAAATTTAGCCTTAAAACACCGAAAAATCGAGTTTTTTGGGACTCAGAACCGATTTGTACTGTGCTAGAAAAATTTCAATTTTCAGGCAAAAAAAATGCTAAAACACGTTTTTTTGGCCCAAAAAGTCGATTTGTGCATGCATCTTCGATACCCGTTTATATCCCAAATTTAGCCTAAAAACACCGAAAAATCAAGTTTTTTGGGTCTCAGAAGCGATTTGTACTGTGCTAGAAAAATTTCAATTTTCAGGCAAAAATAATGCTAAAACACGTTTTTTTGGCCCAAAATGTCGATTTGTACTGTGCTAGAAAAATTTCAATTTTCAGGCAAAAAAAATGCAAAAAACACGTTTTTTTGGCCCAAAAAGTCGATTTGTACTGTGCTAGAAAAATTTCAATTTTCAGGCAAAAAAAATGCTAAAACACATTTTTTTGGCCCAAAAAGTCGATTTGTACTGTGCTAGAAAAATTTCAATTTTCAGGCAAAAAAAATGCTAAAACACGTTTTTTTGGCCCAAAAAGTCGATTTGTGCATGCATCTTCGATACCCGTTTATATCCCAAATTTGGCCTAAAAACACCGAAAAATCGAGTTTTTTGGGTCTCAGAAGCGATTTGTACTGTGCTAGAAAAATTTCAATTTTCAGGCAAAAAAAATGCTAAAACACGTTTTTTTGGCCCAAAAAGTCGATTTGTACTGTGCTAGAAAAATTTCAATTTTCAGGCAAAAAAAATGCTAAAACACGTTTTTTTGGCCCAAAAAGTCGATTTGTACTGTGCTAGAAAAATTTCAATTTTCAGGCAAAAAAAATGCTAAAACACATTTTTTTGGCCCAAAAAGTCGATTTGTACTGTGCTAGAAAAATTTCAATTTTCAGGCAAAAAAAATGCTAAAACACGTTTTTTTGGCCCAAAAAGTCGATTTGTACTGTGCTAGAAAAATTTCAATTTTCAGGCAAAAAAAATGCTAAAACACGTTTTTTTGGGCCAAAAAGTCGATTTGTACTGTGCTAGAAAAATTTCAATTTTCAGGCAAAAAAAATGCTAAAACACGTTTTTTGGCCCAAAAAGTCGATTTGTACTGTGCTAGAAAAATTTCAATTTTCAGGCAAAAAAAATGCTAAAACACGTTTTTTTGGCCCAAAAAGTCGATTTGTACTGTGCTAGAAAAATTTCAATTTTCAGGCAAAAAAAATGCTAAAACACGTTTTTTTGGCCCAAAAAGTCGATTTGTGCATGCATCTTCGATACCCGTTTATATCCCAAATTTGGCCTAAAAACACCGAAAAATCGAGTTTTTTGGGTCTCAGAAGCGATTTGTACTGTGCTAGAAAAATTTCAATTTTCAGGCAAAAAAAATGCTAAAACACATTTTTTTGGCCCAAAAAGTCGATTTGTACTGTGCTAGAAAAATTTCAATTTTCAGGCAAAAAAAATGCTGAAACACATTTTTTTGGCCCAAAAAGTCGATTTGTACTGTGCTAGAAAAATTTCAATTTTCAGGCAAAAAAAATGCTAAAACACGTTTTTTTGGCCCAAAAAGTCGATTTGTACTGTGCTAGAAAAATTTCAATTTTCAGGCAAAAAAAATGCTAAAACACGTTTTTTTGGCCCAAAAAGTCGATTTGTACTGTGCTAGAAAAATTTCAATTTTCAGGCAAAAAAAATGCTAAAACACGTTTTTTTGGCCCTAAAAGTCGATTTGTACTGTGCTAGAAAAATTTCAATTTTCAGGCAAAAAAAATGCTAAAACACGTTTTTTTGGCCCAAAAAGTCGATTTGTGCATGCATCTTCGATACCCGTTTATATCCCAAATTTTGCCTAAAAACTCCGAAAAATCGAGTTTTTTTGGGTCTCAGAAGCGATTTGTACTGTGCTAGAAAAATTTCAATTTTCAGGCAAAAAAAATGCTAAAACACGTTTTTTTGGACCAAAAAGTCGATTTGTACTGTGCTAGAAAAATTTCAATTTTCAGGCAAGAAAAATGCTAAAACACGTTTTTTTGGCCCAAAAAGTCGATTTGTACTGTGCTAGAAAAATTTCAATTTTCAGTCAATAAAAATGCTAAAACACGTTTTTTTGGCCCAAAAAGTCGATTTGTACTGTGCTAGAAAAATTTCAATTTTCAGGCAAAAAAATGCTAAAACACGTTTTTTTGGCCCAAAAAGTCGATTTGTACTGAGCTAGAAAAATTTCAATTTCAGGCAAAAAAAATGCTAAAACACGTTTTTTTGGCCCAAAAAGTCGATTTGTACTGTGCTAGAAAAATTTCAGTTTTCAGGCAAAACAAATGCTAAAACACGTTTTTTTGGCCCAAAAAGTCGATTTGTACTGTGCTAGAAAAATTTCAATTTTCAGGCAAAAAAAATGCTAAAACACGTTTTTTTGGCCCAAAAAGTCGATTTGTGCATGCATCTTCGATACCCGTTTATATCCCAAATTTAGCCTAAAAACACCGAAAAATCGAGTTTTTTTGGGTCTCAGAAGCGATTTGTACTGTGCTAGAAAAATTTCAATTTTCAGGCAAAAAAAATGCTAAAACACGTTTTTTTGGCCCAAAAAGTCGATTTGTACTGTGCTAGAAAAATTTCAATTTTCAGGCAAAAAAAATGCTAAAACACGTTTTTTTGGCCCAAAAAGTCGATTTGTACTGTGCTAGAAAAATTTCAATTTTCAGGCAAAAAAAATGCTAAAACACGTTTTTTTGGCCCAAAAAGTCGATTTGTACTGTGCTAGAAAAATTTCAATTTTCAGGCAAAAAAAATGCTAAAACACGTTTTTTTGGCCCAAAAAGTCGATTTGTACTGTGCTAGAAAAATTTCAATTTTCAGGCAAAAAAAAATGCTAAAACACGTTTTTTTGGCCCAAAAAGTCGATTTGTACTGTGCTAGAAAAATTTCAATTTTCAGGCAAAAAAAATGCTAAAACACGTTTTTTTGGCCCGGAAAGTCGATTTGTACTGTGCTAGAAAAATTTCAATTTTCAGGCAAAAAAAATGCTAAAACAAGTTTTTTTGGCCCAAAAAGTCGATTTGTACTGTGCTAGAAAAATTTCAATTTTCAGGCAAAAAAAATGCTAAAACACGTTTTTTTGGCCCAAAAAGTCGATTTGTGCATGCATCTTCGATACCCGTTTATATCCCAAATTTAGCCTTAAAACACCGAAAAATCGAGTTTTTTGGGACTCAGAACCGATTTGTACTGTGCTAGAAAAATTTCAATTTTCAGGCAAAAAA
>JAWZYT010001913.1:32500-42500 GCA_034508575.1 Petrolisthes manimaculis
ATTTTGGTAATATACAATAAATCTCCAAACCAAATAAATACAATATTTTAAAATAATTATCTACATTGTAAAAAACAAAAAGTACCGGTAATAATAATGTGTCGTCAATGTAATAAATATATAATACCGGTATGTACTACATTAAAGATTTAGATATAATACACTATTGTAAATGTTTAGATAACGTTAACAGTACAGAAATAAGAATTGGAAATATTAAACTTTATTACAAATACTGTATAATTTATGTGATGAATAAATATAGTGACCCGACAGGCTATATAATATTAAGAAAGAAAGGTTTTGGTAATATAGGCTATAGTAGTTATATAATTAATGTGATATATAAATATAGTGACCCGTCAGGCTATATAATATTTAGAAACAATTAACAATATTACAGTATTAGGCTTTGGTAATAGTGGTTATATAATTTATGTGATGTATAAATATAGTGACCCGTCAGGCTATATAATCTTTAGAAAGAATTAACAACAATATTATTAAACTTTGGTAATATCCTAGTGGTTGTATAATTTATATGATGTATAAATATAGTCAGTGACCCGTCAGGCTATATAATATTAAGAAAGAATTAACAACAATATTATTAGGCTTTGGTAATAGTGATTATATGGTTGAATTAGTGGTCAGTTGGTGAGTATCATATAATTACATTAGTTGTTGTTGTTGTTGTTGTTGTGATAATGGTAATTAGGCCTATGAGGTTGAATTGGTGGTTAGTTTGAGTAAGAATCATATAATTACATTAGTTGTTGTTATTATTTGACACATTGGTTGGCAAATCGTTTATTGTATTGTTGTCTTTTTTTGGCTCGGCCTGTCTTTGATTTCTTCTTCTCTTTCTTATCAACTTTGGGGGTTTGACTTTTAACTTTACCAGCACGGGAGAGTGAACCGTGTACTTTACCTCCTCTTAATGTTATATTGACGTCTATAATTACGGAGGTTATTGTTGACAAAAGCAGAGTATCATCATTAAGTAAAATTCCCGATGCATACAATCTGATGTCATTAAAAGGTAAATCATCAGCTTGACTGAGAAAAGTTCTTATATGAGCCACTGTCTGTCCTTCATCAATATGAATGACGTGTGTCCCTCTTGATGAACGAAGTAGTAACTGTTTCAGCTGGACTGTATTGTTCAAAGGTGTCATTCTGTGGAAAACAAAAAACATTAATTAATATACAAGTAACTGTATGATATGTATTAATAATATAATAATAAAGAGCTATAGGTCAATATATCTGTTGAATAAAATAATCATTACCGGTACTTAATAATAATATTACCGGTACCAGCAGTGGGATATATATTAATACCTTAGGAAAAAGAGTAATACAGTAATGTCAACACTATCCATATTTGGTACAATAAAAGTATTACAGGAATGTTAAACAAGGACAAGTGTTATTTGAATATTAAGTAAGCCAAAGTAATAATTACTCATCATTCATTAGCATAATCAAGTTGAAATACCATTAGCCACCAAAAATTATCACCATTTATTTATTACGTATTTTATCAATACTTTTAGGCTAGGATATATCGTTTGTTTTGATCTGTATGTTATTTGAAATATGATGATACATATAATAATATAATTATAAGCCAAAGTAATAATTACAACTAATTATTCATTAGAATAATCAAGTTGCATCATAATAATTATCCACGACAATTTCTCTTCCACCTTCCATCTTAAAATATATAAATTATAAGGTATAATATTATATATTGAAGTTGTGGATATTTATATGGATAATAAAAAGAGGAATTCGAATACTTACAAAATAATATAGATAAATTATATGCTCCCGTGATCATGTCACATAATTGTTTTTATTAAATAACACTTGTTCTTGTTTAATTAAAATTTAATTTGTGTATTATTTCAACGGAAATTAACATTTTAGACACTTATATATATAGATATAGGCCTATATATAGTAAATACATAATAATATTATCTTTATTGGTTGATAGTCACGTGACAAATTACTGGTCATGTGATCCTGTCAAGGGTATATAAGGAGGTGAGCAAGGTATGTGGAGTCATTGTATACTGCAATTCTGACATGGTGAGACGTACACAAATGTACTCCCATTTCAGTTCATACAAACCCTACCATTTGACCACGCAAATCAACATTAACAGGTAACAACCATTTAACTATCATTGAATAACTAATTAAACCAATAGGATATAATAATATAACAAGAATTAATAGAAAATAAGACTAAATATGAAAAGTTACAACAATAGTTAACCCAATATATGTTTATATTAACTTGTATATTAATTAAGTTTTTTTTTCTTTCACAGAATGGCACTTCAATACAACAACACAAACAAGCAACTCCAGAAGCAGTTATTACTTCGGTCTTCTTTTGGGACACACGTCTTTGACATACATCCCAAACAAACAGTGACTGACATACACTCATTTATAAGTCAAGTTAATGATAAACCCATTAATTATATTAGACTATATGCATCTGGAATATTATTGAATAATGATCATCAGCTTTTGTCAACTATTACCTCTGTTATTATTGATATTAATGTAATACTGAAAGGAGGTAAAGTACACGGTTCACTCTCCCGTGCTGGCAAGGTTAAAAATCAAACACCCAAAATATTAAAGAAAGACAAGAAGAAACCAAAGACAGGAAGAGCAAAGAAAAGAAAACAATACAATAAACGATTTACCAACAATGTATCTGATTAATAATATGGAAATATTTAACAGACTTTAACAATTAAAATATATAACAGAAATAAAACAATGTAATAAACTATTTACCAACCATGTATCTGTTCAGTAATAAGTAAATATGTTTCAGGCTTCAACAATTAAACTATATAACAGAAAATAATGTAATAAACTATTTACCAACCATATATCTGATTAGTAATATGTAAATAGGTAATTTTGCATTGAGGACACATTAATATTACTTTCAGTTTATAATGTTTTTATTTACAGTACCGTAGATATCCAAATATTTAATAAAAGCAGTACAGTACTTTTGTAATATAACTTTGCATTCAGGACACATTATACTGTATAATGTTTTTATTTATAAACAACAAACCACTGTACACTACATATACAAATATTTAATAGTAACAGTAATGCATTGAAGACACATTAATTTCTATTGGGTTTGTCATCATACTGTATTATTATTTGGTTTGGAGATTGATTGCATTTAGTTTATATATTTTTGTTCTTAGTGTAATTTCCTTGTTGAAATTGTATAGCCTACTTAACCAAAGGAATTTATTGTATTTATATAAAGGTGTTTTATTTTCATATTCTAAATAAAATTAGTTTTTTTTAATTAAGATGTATTCTTATTCCTATAATTCTATATACATGTACCAAATATATTACAAGTGATTACTTTATTGATCAAGAAGAGAATAAAAAAATAATCCTATTTAATTGGCAAGTTAAAAGAAATATTAATGAAGTGAATTATATGAAAATTGGAATAAAAGTATTTGATGACCTGACTTGACCTAAGATGACCTGACCTGGCTTGTCAATACTTATATAGTGTGTCTAGTCAATACTACACCAAGATAACCTTTCCACTGTTACCACACCACCACATCCCTTCACTCCAATATTAACACGTTATAATACTGTTGGAAAACTCACACCAATATGATAATTACCCTAGGGTTCAATTTGGGTCCATAATATTATCACACTTGTCAACACTTTACACCTAGACCTACTTAACCTTCACACTAAAATATTCCCCTTAACTCCAATATTAACAAATAATAAATACTGTTGGAAAACCATAACACAGATAACACACTAATATGATAATTAGGGTTTAATTTGGGTCCATAATATTATCACACTTGTCAACACTTTACACCTAGACCTACTTAACCTTCACACTAAAACATTCCCCTTAACTCCAATATTAACAAATAATAAATACTGTTGGAAAACCATAACACAGATAACACACTAATATGATAATTAGGGTTTAATTTGGGTCCATAATATTATCACACTTGTCAACACTTTACACCTACTTAAACTTCACACTAAAACATTCCCCTTAACTCCAATATTAACACATAATAAATACTGTTGGAAAACCATAACACAGATAACACACCTCCACTTTGGACCCATAATATCAAACTCAACTCTACACATACAGTACCGGTACAGTACAGTACAGTACAGTACAGTACAGTACAGTACAGTACAGTACATAATATTAAACTCAACTCTACACATACAGTACAGTACAGTACAGTACAGTACATAATATTAAACTCAACTCTACACATACAGTACATACCAATGTAACTTATTAAGACTTATAAGTGACATTGGTACATACCATAATATCAAACTCGTCAGCCTCGGCATTAATTACTACACGTAACCTCTCGGACATGAAGGAGACCAGCAAGTTACCTGATATAGAAAATAAATATCTACTCTAATCTTAGGAGAGTATTGGCCATGATCTTGAATACAACACAATAAGGGTTTGGGGATCCTTTCAACTTTTCCTCCTTTCCTTCTTACTTTCTTGTTGTCCGTCTTCTCTATTACGTTTTACAGAGGCTTAGACGGTCTTCCTCCTTCTAACCTACAATCAATCACAGGGTGAAAAATCCAATTAAGTAAATAGAAGATCCAGATTTCTATGAGGGAAGCAGCAGGTCTCGTTGATGTCCGAGAGGTTACGTGTAGTAATTAATGCCGAGGCTGGACTGGACACACCAATAATACTTATTAGTCTTAGGACACACAATATTAATTACGTGTTTTAATCTAATAAACATAATGTAGTTCATTTGTTTATTAACATTCGTAAAGACATTAGGAGGATTAGTTTCCATGTTTTAATAAGATGTGTGATGACATATGAAAGATTTATAAATATTGAAACCCAAGACGTGTCGCTGAGATATATAGCCTAGTAGGCTAACCTAAAAAGATTAGGCTAAACAAGCACCTTGACCAAAACTGAACAATGCTAACCACAATTTCACTTCATTATTCATATCTAAATGATGACCTTTTGCGATTACCTAAAAAGTGTTCAATCTCACAGTGATGTATCATTGCTTCTGATGATTACTTGTTTACTCCGGTATTACACTCTACATCTGTTCTCCTGTTGGTCCACAGTTTTCTTTGCTTTTATATTGTATCAGGCAGTGTAATACCAAACTGCATAAAACATTCCTCAGTAAAGATATAAAAATTGTATTATTCACTGTATTACTGAATGTTTCCAGCAGTTAGGTAGTAGCTTAACTTGGATCTCCTTCATACTAATGTGAACTACAGTAATTGTGGTCAAAGTTAAGTCAGTGTTTGTAATAAAACCATGACCTCGGCTTGTGTCTTTCAATGAATGTGAATAATTCTGGCCCAGTCAGATGTAGGCTTATTTATTACTGAACTCTGTACAATAAACAGATAATACTAACACTATATTTTGGGCCACAGATGTAGGCTTCATCTGAACTTTATACAATAAACAGATAGGCCTATTACTAACACTATATTTTGGGCCAGACAGATGAAGACTTATTACTGCAATAAACAAATATTACTAACACTATATTCTGGCCCAGTCAGATGTAGGTTTGATCTGAACTCTGTACAATAAACAGATATTACTAACACGATAATTCTGGCCCAGTCAGATGTAGGCTTGATCTGAACTTTATACAATAAACAGATAATACAGTAGTAACACGTTAACACCAACACCGTACCACCTACACAACCTGACACACCAGAACACCTTCTACTACATTGTCCTCGTCACCACTCTCACCGTGTTACTCTCCTTCACTCACTCCGGATCATTGGCCTCCACAGACCTTCACTAAAGGACCTCCTGGGTGGATCACCGGACACTGAACATGCCTACAAAGCCATAAAACACACAAGAAAATTTCTACACAACACACAACAACTACACAGAATATAACACACTAATTAACCGCACATAGCGCCTTCGGGGCACTAGAGGCTGTGACATCACAGCCTAAAAGGCCCCAACAAACAACAACAAGAAGAAGAAGAACACCGTACCACCAATATATCATCTATACTTCTATAGCCATAGCCTTGACCACATAGGCCTAGGCTAAGTAATCCTTATTCTCTGTGTCGACAGATACATGAACAATGAGCCTTCGAATTTTAATTGGAAAGCACTTAAATATTGGTCAATATAATTTTATTTCATGTTAGCTAAAATATGGTGTTTTGTGTATTGTTTCAGTGAATAATAAGTCTGGAAACATCATTACTTAACACCAAACATACACATCCCCATATCCCTCGTTTCCCTATAGGCCTACCCTCTCCCTTCCTACACCCAGATTTCTCACCAAACAACGGAAAGGGGAGTTTTATATTTTATGTACCCGGTATTCTAGTACCTATATGTTGTATTTAAATTGATGTAGGAAACGTATGTATTTTTAGATAGACCATTTTACTTATATAGCGTCCATATATGGAGACTATAGCGAGCACGGTATAATTATTATAGTCCTTAATACCGTGATATATATTATAGCAAGGGTTATATAGCGTCCATATGGAGACTATAGCGAGCACGGTATAATTATTATAGTCCTTATACCGTGATATTATAGCGAGGGTTATATAGCGTCCATATGGAGACTATAGCGAGCACGGTATAATTATTATAGTTATATAGTATAATAGTATAATATAGTATAATTATTATAGGGTTATAATAGTCGAGTCCATTCACTGACTTTGTCCACGAGTAAACAAACCCAATGTTGTCCCATTTCACTAAACACACCTCAGAGTGGAGGCAACTGTACCACGTGATGAGGCGGCCATTTTGTGAGTGTTGTATGTACCACGTGATGAGGCGGCCATTTTGTGAGTGTTGTATGTACCACGTGATGAGGCGGCCATTTTGTGAGTGTTGTATGTACCACGTGATGAGGCGGCCATTTTGTGAGTGTTAAACGTTTGTACCACGTGATGAGGCAGCCTTTTGTAAACACCAGTAAATTTAGGTAGGCCTATTCCAGAACTCCATGGAGGTTAGGTGGAAATGTTAATTAAAAATGGTACACGACAATGTGATTACCCTATGTACCTGTACGTGTAGTAAAATTAATATAATTATATAAATATATTATAGAGATAAATGTTTTAATAACAAAGTCGTCTTGTCCAATCACAATGTTCAGTTCAAATTTAAACTCTTGAACCTCATTGGCTAGGCTATCAATTATGAACATTTAAATTCACAATCCTTGCACCTGATTGGTTAATATGAAGATTTGAAATTCAAATACTTCAATCTGATTGGTTGATATAAAGTCACGTGACTAGACTATGATGAGCGCCTGCGCCTGAAAAACTATAAAAGGAATGTGTGCATGTGTATTACATCATTGCATCCTTGAACCTTATAACTGACAGACGTATTCAACTACACTCCAGTTATAGGCATTGCAATTCCATACCTACAAGAAACATATCACATTATAAGGATTAAACAACCATTAAATAACAAGCTGAAGATATTGGAAAGAAGAAAGTCAATAATATAGTGATAAAATAAGAGTAAAGTGTCATAGTCGGTCATTATTTACACATCGAAAGGAACTAACATGGCAGAAACTACAAAATATAATCGATTATTCCCAGGAAAGGAAGCCTTTTGTAGTTTTTTTGAAGACAACTATATAATAACAAGAAAGCCAGGACACAGAGTACTCCGTAATACATTATATACAGAATATATAAAGTATTGTCAATCCAAACATCTTATACCTGCCTCTCTTGTCAACATTGGTATGTTATTAGGTCAACTTGGGGTTAATAAGAAGGTCAGAATTGGTGGATATCGGGGTAAAGGTCAACAATATGCATATGTTGGTATGTGTAATATTGCTGACAAAGATGCTGACAATCCACGTATTCGTAGTAAAACATATAAAAAGAAGAAACCAACACCTACAAGGATTATTACGAGTACAAAGACACACAGTTTGTGCAAGTTTCTTCATAAATATTACATTATAACTCCTGGCAACAATAATAATAATGTTCCTGTTGCTGTTGATGAGTTCTCTCGTAATTATCATTATTATTGCCAACACAAGAACATAACACCTGTTTCAAAAGTAACAATAATGATATTTATGAAAGAGAGAGGACTCAACACATGTCTACGGTTAGGTAATAAAAGTCAACTTTATTACTTTGGCCTAACCCGTCGCCTGACCTACCCTACTGCTGCCCCAGTTCCTGTATCTACCCAATGCTGCCCTTCTACTGCCAAGATGACCCAGTCTGACCCTACTGCTGCCCCAGTTCCTGTGTCTATCCAATGCTGCCCTTCTACTGCCAAGATGACCCAGTCTGACCCTACTGCTGCCCCAGTTCCTGTGTCTACCCAATGTTGTCCTTCTACTGCCAAGATGACCCAGTCTGACCCTACTGCTGCCCCAGTTCCTGTGTCTACCCAATGTTGTCCTTCACCTGCCATGACCCAACCTGACCCTACTGACCACCACCCAGTTCCTGTATCTACCCAATGTTGTCCTTCTACTGCCAAGATGACCCAACCTGACCCTACTGACCACCACCCAGTTCCTGTGTCTATCCAATGTTGTCCTTCACCTGACATGACCCAGCCTCACCCTACTGACCAACAAACACAGTCGTGTCCAACTGACCCTTGGCCTGTACAGTCTTGCCCTGATATTGATAATTTGCTAGACTCACTTTTGGATGAATTATCAAACCCAATGTCAAAAGTTGAACCACCTCAACCAGTCTATGATTTTACATGGTTTTAGGAAGACTATAGGCCTAATCTTAATAAATATTTCTTTCCACTAGTAGCCTAATATTCAAGGATGTATGTTACCTATTTGTTACTTATGTATTCACATTTAGTTTATATAGAGATTTATCTTATTTTAAATTCTCTGTAGCCTTCATATTACCTACTTATCTTAATTTAATTAGCCTAATGTTTTGTTCCACGATAAAAAAGAATTAGTAATATTGAAGGATGTATGTATTTGTTACTTTTGAGTTTACATTAAGTTTACATAAAGATTTACTTTATTTTTAATTCTGTGTAGCCTACATAGGCCTAATATTGCATACTTATCTTAATAAATGTTTTGTTCCACTATTAGTAATATTGAAGGATGTATATATTTGTTACTTTTATGTTCACATTAAGTTTACATAAAGATTTACTTTATTTTACGTTCTCTGTATATAATATACCGGAATTATACTTTTACAACTACTAAAGCTATATTGTAACTTATGTATTCTATGTATTAATAAGGAAATCCTTTAAAAAATGGTTTTAATATTATTCCTGGTTTAGTTTTGTATATTGCTTTAACTTGGACAAAAGTTATAAATACAGTATGGTTATACATAGCTATGGTTACTAAGTATTGTATTATACAGTACAGTATGTTAATTAATGAGGTTTATTTATTATCACAACAATAGATTACCGGTACTTCATATTACACATTTCTTGGAGTATATTAATTAATATTTTTTCTTTTACCTTTATTTCTTAATAAAGGAATAATAATTTTGTTAACAATGATATTAATCATAAACTCAGATTATGATATTTATCATTAAATAAAGAGGTCTAACCTAAAGCACTAATTTATATATTGTATTTGTATAATATTAAGTCAAAGTAAAGAAATATTAATTATATGTACAGTCGGCCACACTTCTGGCTGTTACAGTCAGTACTACAAACTCCAGGTGTCTAACGTTTGTATCCCTGACTTTCTGAATCATAGGCTCGAAGATTCTTAGTGGTGAAGAAGTGAGACGGTTTGGTCCCCCCTCCCTCCCCCTTCTTTCCCTCTCTCTTTCTCCCCCTGCACCGTCTCACTTCTTCACCACTGAGAATCTTCGAGCC
>JAWZYT010001913.1:47500-147500 GCA_034508575.1 Petrolisthes manimaculis
AAGTGGAAGAGATGGTAGTGGAAGTGGAAGTGGAGTCCATGATACATTACCCTTCCTTTCCTCTGTCAGAGATGGATTATAACAACACTGAATCACCTTTTGAAGAGACAGTAATGCCCAGTCCTGGATCACCAGTTCAAGAGACAGTCATAGCCAACCCTGGATCACCTGTGTCCATCTCAGAATCATCTTTAGAGACAGCTACGCCCAACACTGAATCACCCGTTCAGGAGACAGTCATGCCTACCCCAGGATCACCAGTTCAAGAGACAGTCATAGCCAAACCTGGATCACCTCTTTGGGAGACAGAGCTGACAGATTTGCTGAACATTCTATCACCTAATGAGATGACAGACTTGCTCAACTCTGGATCACCTCTACAGGAAATACACCATGTTAGGCCTGACTCACCTGATGACCTAACAAACTTGTACAACTTTATATCATCATCTAGTCAACAGCCAGACCTTGTCAGTCCTGACTCACCTTATCAACAAACAGACCTTGTCAGTCCTGACTTACCTGATGACCTAACAGACTTATTCACTTATATATCATCACCCAGTCAACAAACAGACATTGTCAGTTCTGACCCATATTGTCAACACACAGACTTTGCCAATCCTGACTCACCATATCAAGACACAAACTTTGTCAGTTCATCTTCACTCCTCCAGAATACACAAGTGTCCTGCCCTGGTTCATCACTACTGCAAATAGATCTTTCCTTCTTTGACTCAACACTACTGCAACCAGAGTTTGACATTATCACCCAAGGATTAAATGATATGGAACATTTGTTTTGTATATGATACTTAGGTTAATGTGAAGGTCGACTAGGCTACATAGCCTAAAGGAACAATACTGAGTTGATTTGTTACATACACATGTATTGTGTATGATACTTAATAATGTGAAGGTCCACTACATAAAGGAACAATACTGTACCACTGAGAGTTGATTTGTTACACGTATTAATTGTGTATGATACTTCACTACACCAAACACAACCTGTTGGATGAACCACACAGGACTTTACATTTTCTAATGTATAATGCTTGTTTGTCATTTTATTTTATGCCAAGTATTTTTGGAATATAATTTATATTATTACCGGTACTATAATTTTAATAGACATATATTTATTTATTTACATGGACAATACCGTACTATTTAAGGTAAATCTTATATTCTTATTTTTAATACTGTACCATACTGTATGGAAACCTAGTTTAATATTTTCTATATGAATAAAATGTATGGATTCTCAAATGTATTAACTTTTGATACTGTAGTTTATGGATGAGATAAAGAACATTATTTTGTTTTTAACTGGATAAATTGAACATTATATTATTTTCTTGGTAGGCTAACCTGAAGTTCAACTAGGCCTAAAAGAATCCTCTATATATTTGTTTTGTAATGTTTTAATTATCTATGGAGTCTGAGTTTTGTTTCTGTATACTGTAGTATGGATTACATAATTAATATTATTTTGTTTTTCACTGAGTAAATTATAAAGTATACTATTTTCTGCCCACCAATATTCGAAGTTATGTTTTTTTTTGTAATATTTGTATTATCTAAGGATTCCAAGTTTTGTTTCTGTATTATATAATATAAATCAATTAGCCTACCAGTAACATTATTCTGTATTATATAATATAAATCAACTACCGGTAACATTAATGTGTTGTTAATATCAAGTAGGCTATACAAGGTATCAATACAGTATTCTATTTGTTTTTGTAATGTATTATCTTTGGTTTGCTGCATTTTCAATTATTACAGCATTATCCTATGGATATTCTGTAATGTATCCTACCATCTTGTAATAATAATAATAACAATAATGGTTATATTTGTTCATCCTCTATACATATTACATATAAGCCTAAATGAAATATAATAAAATCTGTATGAAAGAAAATATACGGTATATGAAGACCCAGTAAAAAAATATGATGCAAATGATATATGAAGTAGGCCTATGTATTATTATTTTCAAGGTAACATTAATACAGTAATCTGAACTGAGGTGTATAATTATGGCTGGTATTATCAAAATATTTCTTAATTAAAGGAAGAAAGCATAAAGTTCACTGTAACATACAAGTCAAAGAGGAATATACAAAGTTATATTATTATATAGGCTAAATTAACCTACACTTACCAAAGGTTTAAAAAATTCTTTAAACCTTGCACTTACCTACACAAGATTACGTTAAAGTTACAAGTTATAAGATGAATAGGCTATATAGTTTTATTTACCATTATCTGAACTAACATTCCCTATAGCCTACAAGGTTATAAAGTTACAAGTTTAAGATAAATACTTATTTATCTGTCTATTTATCTATTGTCCGACGGCTCAATCCCCTAAGGGGGTGACCACCAATGAATAGCCACCACGAGTCCACACCATGGAGCTAGAATGGGAGGAGACGACCCGCGGTCAGAAAAGTGAGGTCAGGTCAGCCATATTGGGATTGGCAAGAAGCTCGCCAGCCGCTCCTTAATTATTAATCTGGCCATGACTTATGTCACCCAAAAGGTGATTAATTCATACATTCTGCAGACAATGATATATATTGTCACTAAACAGTTTGGGTGAACACTACCACTATCTTCAGTGGTCAGGACAAAGTGAAGAAATAACATATTATACAGTAAAACAGTTCCTTTTTATGCAGTTATCAAAGTATGTCATGTGTATGTCTATGCGTGTGTGTGTGTGTGCGTGTGCTTGTGTATGTGTGTGTACAATCTGGGTGTGGTAAAATATGTTTACGTGTGAGGGAGGGTCACCAAACAAATTAATAAACGGCTGTGTTTGTGTGTTACTTAGGGAGGGACCCATTTATGAATTAGGAAGTTCATTAAGGGATTACGTTTGTGAGACCCATCACCAACCCATCACTAAGGTTGAAAATGTCATGGTTTTGAATATACAACAATAATTCAGTTATTTTTCTTTTTCCGACTTCATGACATATACAGTATAAGAGTCGACATCCTTCTCAGTGTAACTGTAATTGGCATTACATGTATCATTAAATATTGCATTATTCATTTTGCCTCCCTAGTTAGGATGATCGGTTACTTGGCCATGCCTATTATTCCAAGGAAATGCATACCATTGGATTCTGTTCCAATTTTAAGTGTGTCAAGCAAGTGTGTTAGAAATATTAAAAATAATATTTCTCTTTAGGTAATCAATGACTCTGTTATGAAAAGTAGGATATTATCTGATTCTGTTAATGAAGAGTCAGAGGAATTAATACATGTATATTCCAAGTCAGTCTCATCTCTCAAAGTGTACAAATAAGATAGTTTTATATATAGAAGGATTTGATATATATGTTAATGAAGTCCTTGTATTGTGAACCATACATTGTTGCCCTAAACTCAGACAAGACTGATAAACATATTATTTCCTTGGTAAAACTTAAAGACAGAGTAAACTTGGTGTATCCATCTGATGATGTAATTGATATATGTATTACATCAGAAAAACTGTTTAGGGAAAGAGGGTCCAGCACCACTTTGGAGAGGGTAGATTGTAGCAAAATAATAATATCAGTGTTAATATATTATGCCCACAAATACATATTTTCTACTTTAGCTGGCCACATGTACGACTGATAATCACTTGAATTAGTTAATTAAGGCAGTTGCTGAATCATATTTGCAGGTGAAATATGTATATAAGGCCAAACAAATTACTAAGAAGTTGGCATCCAAAGTGAAAGTAAAGAGTTGACAAATATATACAAAACTTATACATTTCAGTGGCCAATTTGGTAAGAGTGATAGGTCAGTAATTTATAAATTTCTATTTATATTATTGAAAGATGTGTGAATTGTATGTTATTAATTAAAGAATACGAAATACATGTCATACCGTAATTAAAAATGAATAAACATCGTGAGGAATATGGGTAAACCGTATGGGTACTATGAGTGGTCAGCCTTTCTTGCCAATACTAGGCGTTGGCTTCTGAGGACCTGACTGGCTTCACTCCACTGAGACCCAAATGAACGCGCGGGCCGCCTCCTCCTATTCTAGCTCCATGGTCCACACACCGCCTCTCCCAGCTGATGGAGTCCCAGCCAACACCACTCATAGCCTATAGTGTAATAGGCTACCGGATGGCGGTACGGTACTGTACATCTTAACTCCATCTTTCCTCACTCTTGGTCTGCCTCTTCCCCTCCGTCCCTCCAGCTCACTCTCGTACGACTTACACCTTCTTGAACAAACTCTCGCTCCCCATGACCAAACCACCGCAATATGTCCTTTTTAACATTAGCCAACACATCTACACCACATCGCTCACGTACTTCTTCATTCTTCAGTCTATCTATGAACCCTGTATCTATCCATGTTACTCCACACACACTTCTCAAGTAACTTATTTCCATCCCTCTAACTTTTCATCCCCCTAGGCCTATTCCTTGTCACTGCTTTCAGCGTTCTCACAACCTTCTTCCCCTACTGTACCCTCTCCCTCACCTCATCCGTTATTAACTCTGGTTATATTACTACAGTATACAAAACACACCAAGGAATGACACACACACTCTAAAAACACAAGTTATTAGTTAACTGATTATTATTATGGTGCCAAATTCTGTTATTAGAGGTCAGCCTGTCCGGTGGCCTGGTCAGGTTGTGGACGTTTGAGGCCGTCAGTCAGTTCAATCACTAATAAATACTGTACGTTCCATTCGTATAGTCTGCCACCATGATCACTCTTGAGAATGAGCTCAGTTTAGGGTTGGAATTTACCAAAACTATTGAACAATACACCATCCAAGTCAGCAATCTTCTTAAGAGTTAACTTCCAAGAGTAGCCCAATACTTTTTATGTTTGTGTATAGTTTTCCATAAAGTTTTACCTTATTTTACATTCTCCGTATATAATATACCGGGATTGTATTTCTATTTCTACTAAAGCCTACTGAATTTTGTGTATTCTATGAATATGGAAAACCTTTAACGTTAATTAAAGTAGGTTCTAAGGTTAATATATACCTTTTGTTTAATGTCCGGGCTAAGCTAACACAAATACATGTCTAAGGATATCCCTTAATTTGTATAAGTTAGTTCATATACCAGTATTGTGTTACAGTAAGTTAGCCTAACTGAGACAACTCTATGTAATAAGGATGAGGGGGGAGGGGATGGAACAGGGGGGGGGGTGATGGATGAGGATGGAAGGGTTAACTTGTACGGTATGTTAATAATATTATTTGGTTTACGAGTTTCCTATGGTTTAAGTAATAAACAGAACTTTACACCAACTTAATGAGAAAAAAATTGTACAGGTATGAAATACGACATAATAATGCAGAAGAGTAAAACTCCAACTAATGAACTTATTAATGTATTATAAAGTTATACTATACTTACCAATGTGGTGACGTGTATGAAGGAAGAATATGTAACGTTAGTGTTAATTATAACCCCAACTAATGAACTTATTATTAACGTGTACTTATCAATGTGGTGACGTGTATGAAGGAAGAATATGACAGTGTATTACAATCCACACCGGAATAATGGCCGAGTTATAATAACTTTCAGTTATATTATATTCATTAATACAACACCGGGGAGTAGCCTAACATATACATTTATACGTTACATGCCGGGGTAAATTTTCAATTATTTGGTCTTCACTATTAATTAACCAATATATATAGCATATTTAAAACACTGCACAACCATAATAATTGTGTATAGCGTATTACAACACACCACAAACTTTATAAGTATTCTGATATCTAACACAACGCTTATAACATTAAAAAACCACAGGTACAGTATGTTAATACAACCACTCACACCATAAAGCCAAGATCAACTGTCTGTGACTCTGTGATATAATTTAATCTCACATTTGTGTGTGTGTATCACTGTGTTCCAATGGACATATTCTATTGGTTATCGTTCATACTTACCATCCATTATCATCCAATCATACAACACTAAACTCAAGGGGGCGGAGTCTATACTCATCCTCACAAATATGTTGACACTTATTAGCCTATATTATAATTAATTATTATTCTATTGTGCTTTTCAATGTTTTCAGTGATTATATTATATCATCTTAATCATCATCAATACTAACTTTCTTTTTATAAGATATGAGGAGACTATATTATAATAGCAGTGTAGGACCCCAACACATAAGTGGTCCACAGTCCGAGGCTATAATAGTCCACCACTATGTGGATACTATTACTACACTACAGTACACCCGCTCAACAATGGTGTAATAACATGAGGAGTCGCCACTTCATTGCGTCTGCATCATAATTATATAACCTTTGGTAAAAGCAAGCTGATCACAAACAATAATTTTTACAATATCAAGACCCCCATATACTGTAGTAGGCTATAATTTTATGGACAGCTGGAATTTTAAACAAATCTCAGTACACTGTGTGTATGTGGTTCTCTTATTACCACCAAAAGTTTATGAATTCATTGCCCCAGTGGGCCTCTGTGGTCTGGTCACAACCTGCCAATCTTGCAGTAACAATGCAGTAGGTAGTACTTCCATAAATTAAATAAGCTGAGAAGCCCAGCCACATAAAATTATATACCCGCAAAGGCCGTGGGTCAGCCTGTCCTGTGGTGGTGGTGGTGGGCCTCACCCTGGGGCCTGGCCTAACCTGCTTACTCATGATTCAGTCCATGGACACGGTTCATAGTCAGGGTAGCTATGCCATGCTATGGATGCTCTTGGTGTGATCCTATCATGTTCTACTTTCAACCAAAAATGATAGAATGAATATGACTGCTACGGTGGCAAATAAGGAGTTTGGTGGGAATTCATTGAACTTTATAGACAACAACCTTACAGGTTACATGGGGGTAGGCTTAGGGGTAGGAGGGGTACAGGAAGTCTGTGGGAGAGGGGGATGGTCTGGGTGGGACTCTGGAGGGAGAAGGGGTCAGGGGAAACTGTTGGGTTTTGGCTGGTGCCTGCTGTTGCTTGTAGGGGAGAACACACACAGACTGACACACACTTTATCATTCTATAAATATATCGCCTAAATGACCATTACGTAGTAGATAAGCGTTAAACACAAATAACAAACTTATTTGCTGCTATATCTTTCATTCAGTAGGTAGTATCAGAATCAGAATCAGAATCAGAATGCTTTATTCCATTAGTGTACAATGGTTTTTCTCTTATTCATTAAAAAATATTATATACATAGTGAGACATAGTATTATAAAAGATACATAGTTCATTGCTAGATCTTATATACTAGACCTTAATATTAAAAGTTTTTATCTGATACGTATGTAGTTAACATTCACTAAAATAGTCTTAAATTATACATTTTATGAGGCGTGTTGGGATGGAACAAGGAAGGGGGAAGGTATAGGTGTGATAATTGTACTAGTTGATGGGGAGGGAAGGTGTGAAAATGGTCAGGTCACAACCTACCAGTGTAGTGCTATATCAATGCCCTCTGGAATATAAGGCCTGAGCGATGGGTGGTGGGCTTGGCGAGGAGTCATCTCCTCTTGGCTGGACAAATTTAAAGGCTGTCTTGTTGTTTATAGTACTCAGTATAGGCCGCGTGTTTCCACTGAACAGGTCTACCTGGGTTATGTGTATTGCACATTTTAAACCTTGTGAGAGTCTATACATGTACATTCAGTGAATGAAACTGCAATGCCACTAAAGTGTTGTGTTCCCCTATGCAATGGGAATTATGATAATGGGCCCAAAGTCCATACATTTTCCTTTCCAAAGGAAGAAAAATTGTTCAACACGTGGATGATGAGAGCGATCAGAAGGGATAACTTCACACCAACTTCAAACCATAGGGTAAGTAGTAAATGTATGTGTTTCGTACAGCTAAGGGGAGTGTGTCTTGCTTATAGTAACAGTAAATATAGCCATTTCTGCAGTCGGAATATAGGCCGTAGGAACTATTTTCATGTAGCATTATTGTCACGAAGCTGGGTTACGTGACCATATTTTCACTATTGTTACGAATTCTTCGATCACCACTTGTGTGGAACTACCGGTTTGGCCATCTCCTGCATGTGGTTCTGCACAACAATGGGATAAGGAAATGACCCAACCATATTCTGCTTCGGGACCACCATAATGTTTCGGAAACATTGTTTTAAAAGGGTTTTATTGAAGCTTCCTGAGGGTATAAATACCCCGGAAAAAGTGGGCCTCGGCGCACTCTCTGCTTGACTTACAACAGTATAACTTGTGTGTAAAGTGACTCTCTTCTCTCAGTTGTGTGTGGATTATATACTTGTTGTGCTGATGAACTTCTGTGAGATAAGTATAATATTGTGTACTATTAGTGTTAGATGGTTTACGTTAGGTTTAGGATTATTGTAGTTATTAAGGATATTGTATTTGTGTGTTATTGATTCTTTTACATGTAAGATTACGTTGGGTATTATTATATTGTGACCGCATTGGTTAAGTACATTTAGGTTTATTGTTGTGGTTATTATTATTTAATGTGTGGATTACTGAGTTTAGTATTCAGTTACTGTGTCTGGGATGTAACGGGTATGGTGAGGGTTGGTGACTTGTGTCGGCTTGGAATTCTGTTATTGTATGTGACTTGGAGCTGTATTTCAGTCTTCTAATACCTTGTAGGGTATTCTTTGTTCTTGTTATTCCCCTTAAATATAATTCTCTTTTATAGACTCCTGAGTATAGTTAACCTTCCCCCCCTTTTCCCCCCATTTTAATTTCTGTTCACTCTCCTGAGGTGGGTAATAGTCAGATAAGAGGTTGGCCCGAAAGGAGGGCGTAACACTACCCTCATATTATCAACTCCCAAAGAACACATCTTCTGATAATGAAACGGGTATTCAAGATGATATTGATATGTGGTAGGAAGAATACATCTGTGGGTGGGGAAGAAAACTATGGTCACGAGTCTAGAGACGTAGTACTATAGTTTCGTGACAATTGTCACCATAATTTTTAATCAATTTATATACGGGATGGGGAAACAAATGTTTTACAGTGTAAATAGGTAGGCAAAAAATAACAATTCCCTCATTTAATATGTTTTTTTTGTTTTCGGATAAAGTAATGCAATCCTAGACAAATTACACTCGAAATTACACAACTATAGTCTGTTCAAAATTTGTGTTCCACTAGCCTCTATCTATCTAGTTATTTCTATCTGGCTATCTATCGTTATTTCTATCTATCTATATATCTATCTATTTCTATCTAACTATCACTATCTATCTATCTATTTCTATCTATCTATCTATTTCTATCTATCTATCTATTTCTATCTATCTAAGCATAAGAGGCCAAAAGGAACACAAATTTTAAAGAGTATAGCTATACTTATTTGCATCTGATAAACGTGTATCAAAGGACATATTATTTAATGGGATAATAATAAAACCATCACGTCCTACAGGTACATATGTCATCAGCATTTCCAGTTGGAGGACATTGAATGGGAGACTTCATTATTCAACGAGAAAACAGGGACCACGTTAACTGCAAAGCTGAAAAGGCCACGACTTCGAAAGGGAGCAATTCCGACGAAGTTACCCAACGCTCCCTCATACTTATCAACCACTGCAATCACTGATATAAATCAAGATGATATTGACCAATGTATGAATCTCCTGCCAGTCATCACATACATGGCTGGTTATTGTGTTTATGGTGTTTTAAAAAAGATGAAGTTTACCGCATGCAAAGATCTACTCAGTTGTCAAGGAACAAAGGAGAATTTACCAGATAACACTATTTATATACAGGGTATTAGTAGAGGAGGACTGATATATCTACATGAGTCAGTGGTTAATGTTGTAATGTTTACATCTATCATTAACCATTAACAAACTCGTACATTGTCCTGATTTTATTAAATCCATCAGTCAAAAGAATTTAGCCACAGATATTACACTGAATACCCTTGCTGACAATGATGCCTTCTTGCCCGTAAATGACTGTGTAATGGGACACAACATAGAAAAACTCCAGAAAATGATAATATATTCATCCTCCAATGCCTTAATTATTAAATAATTATTGTGCGAGATTCAACGACAAAATTTGTAATAAAAAAAAGACTGTTAAAAAAAGAAAATTGGAAACCTTAACAAAATAACATGGGTCTGTAATCAGCAGTATTAAAATATGTATGAATAAACTTTGTTACTCTCCCCAAGTCTTTCAGCATTTATTTTCCTCCATTATACTTCAAGATTACTTACATCAGCCAAGAGTAAGGGATACGGATATTGGAAAAGACGTTAATACATAATTATTTACTAAGTCAATGATATTTATTCGGTATAAAGATGACGAATAACAAAGAAAAGTTATTTGGTGAGTGGGAGACGCGGCGACCTGACTGACAGCCAACAGGTGATGACTCAGACTTTGAACGCTCACACCCGTAGTTTTAAAACATTTGAGGGCCCTTACTGGAGCTCTATATTCCATATATAGGCCTCTATATAGGCCTTATATTCCAGAGGGCATTGGCTATAATAATAAAAAAAATAATTATATAGTCTGTCTCAGGAAACTTGAGGGAGAGATTTTAAGAAAACCTTTGCCAAAATCGGAACACAAATGACAATGTGAAGGATTAATTATTTAAATGGTTCCCTCGGGAGTCTGAACATGCCTCCATCCTTTTCCTTTCCTACACACACACAGACACACACACACACATATACACACATACACTGCACTGAAATATGTAGCCTTTGTTTATCCGTTTATCTAGCAGAGAGTAAAATAAATAGAAAAATTATGGTTGGGTTGTAGAGATATAACTAACCCTCGGATATTCTTGCAGATAGTCGCATTGGAAGAAAATTATCTTAATAAATGAGTGAAGTACTGTACATACGTGACTCACGCAAGAACAGAGAAGGACAGTGTGGAGGTAAAGGGGGGGGAGGGGGGAGTAACAGGGGTTGACCACCGTCAGGTCAGGTGTGTACCTATAGGTTTGAGGAGGGTTGAAGGATGGGAGTGGTCAGGTAGGAATGTAGGGAAGGTTGTTCAGTTTCATACAGATAACATAATCATGTTGTTTTAGGATTTCTATAATAAAATTGTTATAAAAAGACAATCTGATTTGTAATAGTTTTAATATATCTTTTATATATTTTAATATATTTTATATTTAATGTATATAATATATTTATATAATATATTTTAATATATTTATATAATATATTTTAATATATTTAATATATATAATTATATATTTAATATATATAATTATATATATATTTTAGTATATCTCTCTCTCATCTCTTTCTCATCTAATCCCCATCTTCTTCACTGGTGGAATCATTCGTCACGTTAATGATGAATTCGTTCACCAGATGTTGGCGTACAATGTCATTTCTAATATGTTCTTGTTTTATTTTTCTCGCATGCTTCATACACTTTTGCCAATTTTCTGGTGTCACTTTCGCCACTGCATTTCTGGTTATTTCTTCAACTACACGCATTGTCTGATTATTACGTACGTACCTTGCAACTTAGTTGTAAGGCAGTTGATGAAATGCAAATATGGATATCCAGATGTGACTGAAGCAAGGGACAAACTGAATACAGGCCTATACTATACAGGCTATACAGCTGCACCCATTCATTCAATGTCTGAGTCATTGTCTTTGGCCAGCCACTATTCCCTCAGGTCGAGAGAGGTCAGGTGCGTTTGCCCTTTGACTTTGACTTTGGAGTAAAAAAGACGATATTCTACCCTCAACTTTCATGAGACAGACTTATAGGAGAGTGAGATCAAGTGTTAAGGATTAGCAGAGTGAAGCCAAGGATAGATATGTTAATGAGAGAGAGAGAGAGAGAGAGAGAGAGAGAGTTACAAGGAGTTACAAGGACAAGTAGCATCTCAAAAGGTCTTACGACCCATACCAAGGAGGTACCGTAGGTGTAGTAGTAGTCGCTAACTAATAGTGAGAGATAAAGTATAGTAAAGAGAAGGCTCTCCTCACCCACCTCTCCCACCCGCATTGCGGGTATGGAAATGGAAATGTACCTAACCCGGGGGAAAAAAGGCCGGGCTAGGAAATTTGTGTATAGGAAAGGAGGAAACAATCCCTATAACTCTACCAGTCTTGGCAGAACTTTGTCTAACTGTTTCTTGAATTGTTCTATCGATGAACTATCAACTACCTCTGCTGGTAGCTGATTCCAGACATTGCAGATTTTATATGTGAAGAAATTACCTAACGTGTTATGGCGGAAGCGTTTCAAGTCTAGTTTCCATCCATGGTTTCTAGTTGCATTAGTGTTTAAGCTAAACAGGCACTGATAATCAATGTTTTCATATCCACGAAGGATTTTGAAAACTTCAATTAGTTGACCTCTCAAGCGTCTGGTCTCTAATGAGAAGAGACCTAGTGCCTGCAGCCTTCTCTGGTAGCCCATGTGTTTAATTGATGGGATTAGTTTGGTGGCCCTAGCCAGAGAGAGAGAGAGAGAGAGAGAGAGAGAGAGAGAGAGAGAGAGAGAGAGAGAGAGAGAGAGAGAGAGAGAGAGAGAGTTCAAATTCAAATTCATTTATTTTTCCACAGGGTAGTGGCTATTACAGTCAGTACATATTATGGTAGACAGTCGTCTACTCGTCAAACATTACATAAATTAAATAACATAGAAAAAAAAAATATCATTAAAACTGAATGTTGTTAAAAGAGAGTAAATATAAAATATCATTAAAACTGAATGTTTTTTAAAAGAGTAAATATAAAATATCATTAAAACTGAATGTTGTTAAAAGAGTAAAATTAATAAAAAATATCATTAAAATTGAAGGTTGTTAAAAGAGTAAATATAAAATAACATTAAAACTGAATGTTTTTAAAAGAGTACATATAAAATAATATTAAAATAGTTATGGAATACATGTAGTAAAATAATATCCATCGTTTACAGGAAAATATCATTTCTAGTCCTATGAATGTTTCAATAAATACTTGATCAGTCTGGATCTAAAAACAGAAAGCGTATTGGCATTACTGATAGTTTTAGGTAGTGAGTTCCATTTCTTTGGTCCATTTACAATAAAAGCTCTAGCACCATGGAGTGTCTGTCTTTGTACTAGGAATAATGAGATTATCTTGTTGTCTAGTCACACTATTTGTTTTGCTGTGAACTGTTGGGAAGGAATGGAGCCATTTAGGGTTCAGGTTGTTCACTGACCTGTACATGGCCATATTGACATCCAGGATGTGTTTAGGTTTGAGTTTTAACCAACCCAACTCCTTAAAAGCGGGGGTGATGTGGTCATGTTTTTTCAACCCACCCAAAGAAACTCTGGCAGCAAAATTTTGTAGTTTTTGGATTTTACTTATTTGAGTATTGTTGGTGGTACCCCAAATCCTTATACAGTAGTTAATAAGACTTAACACGAGTGACTGGACAACAATTGTTCTACACGATTTGTTAAAATTCATACCAATACGGTTTATGTAAATCAGCATCCCCATTACCTTTTTTGTAATTTCATTAATGTGCACATCGAAAAGCATGTATCGATCTATATGTAGGCCTAAATTTTTCACATGTGTGCTTGGACAGATGCTGGTGCCATCAAACTTTATTACTACATTTCCTGGTACATGTGATAACAACTGTCTGCTTCCGATAAATATACATTGTGTTTTGTTTGGATTTACCATTAATCCATTTCTGAGAAAGTATTCTTTTGTTTTGATGAGTGTGGCTTCAGTTTCTTTAATGATATTACTTAGGCTATTCAAAGAGCCACTGTGAAGAAACTGAGTGTCATCAGCGTACTGAATAAGGGTACAGTTATTTATGTACTCAGCCATATCATTTACATAAATAGTGAAAAGTATTGGCCCGAGGATGGAGCCTTGAGGTACACCATAGTTAATATTGACTTTTGCTGAAGTTTTATTTTTTAGCTTGACGGACTGAGTTCTGTTGGAGAGGTAGCTCTTCAGCCAAAAAGAATCAATGTTTAGATTAGAACACTTTCTCAGTAGAATTTCATGGCTTACACTATCAAACGCCTTGGACAAATCACACAATGTAAGTAATGAAATTTTCTTTTTGTCCATATTGTCATATAATACTATCAGTAATCACAGTGAGAGCTGACTCAGTAGACAGTTTAGGCCTAAAACCATGTTGGCAGTTTGAGAGATACTTATTTTCTTCTAAAAAGTTTAAAAGTTGGTCACATATGATTTTCTCTAAAATTTTGGAGAGTATTGGTAAAAGAGATATAGGTCGATAATTATTTACATCGTTAAAATCACCTTTCTTAAACAAAGGAATAACATGTGCATGTTTCCAGGCCTGAGGAAAAACACCAGTAACAATAGAGGTATTGATTATAAAAGTTAAATAAAAAGCAATGATACATAAAGAGTCCTTGACAAACCTAAGAGATATCCCATCCGAGCCAACAGAGTGTGTATTATTGAGACTTTTTACTGTCAGTATCACGGTATTGGTGTCCACTGACTCAGGTCTATATGTTATGTTACTATTATTACCCTCAGGAGTTAAGAGGTCCAAGGAGGAAGAGTTATAACTCTGTAGAGTCTGCTGTGTAAGGTCATAGGTTGTCTTTCCTACTTTAGCAAAAAAGTTATTAAATTCATCCGCTTTTTCAGTTACATTTTCAAATACATAGGAATCTGAGTTACATTTCTTGTTGGGGACTAATTCTTTAATAAGTTTCCATATGGCTGATGATTTTCCTTTTGAGTCATTAAACTTATTAACATAATATTCTTTTTTACTTGCAGCTATGAGAGACTTTACTGCTTTCTTTTCATGACCATATTGTTGTTGTAAAGAAATGTTGGACCTGTCTTTTATAAATTTCCTCCGAATTTCGTCACGTTTTTTCATTGCCAATCGCAAGTTGTCATCAAGCCAGGGTGCCACAGGTCTGGTAACTTCTTTCGTCACTAAAGGAGCACATTTATCCAGAGTTTTAATAAAAATGTCATTAAAAATACTGACCTGTAAATCAGCGTTGTCTGTTTCCATTATTCTATTAAAATTATGTGTCTCTGACAAGAGAAGTTCACAGAAGAAATCATTACTATAGTTACCCAAATGACGAAATGTTTTAATATCTGGTTGTCGCCGTGGCTTGCTGATATTTATTTTGATACTAATCAAATCATGATCTGCTATTACTTGTGGAACAACTGATTTAGTTAAAACATGGTCTGGGTTGTTAGTAATAATTAAATCTAGTAATGTAGCAGATGTTGATGTCACTCTAGTGGGCTCGTCTATCAATTGTGTAAGTTTATTGTTTTTTATAATTCCACTCAGTTTATTTTTAATAGAAAATAAATCATCATTAAAATCACCTAGTATGTACAGTCCTTTCTTACATAAAGATAATTGTCTAAAAATATTCTGAACATACTCTAAAGAGGAAACGGGTGCCTTAGGGTGTCTATAAACACATCCAATGATAACAGCTGGCAACATATAACACTGTACACTCACCCATAAATCCTCGACACCTGGTTCTTTAGGAAAAGGTAGAGTTATTACTTTGGATTTTAATTGGTTACTAATATACATACATACACCTCCTCCACGTCCAGTGTCATATCTTAATACTGTAAAATTAGGAATGTGTATATGTTCATTGGGAGTTTCATCACGTAACCAGGTCTCACTCACACACAATATATCAATATTTCTTTCGGAAACAAGAAGCTTGATTTCCTCAAAATTAGACTGTAAGGACTGAGCATTTATATGTTCGATAGTAATAAACTCCTTTCTTATATATTGTACATCGGCAGAGTCTTCTTCGCCACATCCCTATCTACTGGGACTTATGTCCCAGGGCTTGGCAATATTCACATCTGAGCTTGTGGTCATACCTACATGTTGATCGTCTATGGTTGAATTCTCCACAGTTATAGCATCCCATTTTTCTATGAGTATGTTGATGGGTGGTAGTGGGTGTGGAGATGGTGGTTGGCCCGTAGTGTGGTGTGGGGTGGTGTGCCCAGCCACGCTGTGGGGGTGTTACTAGACGATGGTTTGTGGAGGAGACTTGGTTTGTTGTTTTGCCACCATCGCTGGATCTTGAGTCCCGCCAATACCCTTCATATCCATCACCGAAGTTAGGAGATGAAGTAGAGTCGTGGTTTCTCTTGTTATGCTCCCACATTGTTTCCTGTCCTCTTCGTGAACTAGTTCTTTGGAGAGATGTTTCTGTACAACGCTGCATCTCTCTCTGAACGGGTGCTGTGGGAGAGTACATGAGGGTCTCTCATTGTACATTAGATGACCTGTACTGCCTGGGAGCTTCCTGTGTTACTTCTTGAGTCAAGTGATGATCAAGCTCTTGTGGCTGTACTACTTGGTTACGCCATCGAGGTGTACCTGTATCAATGCGATGTAATGGTGCTTGGTTGCGAAGTATGCTTGCGTAAGAAGTCGAAGAACTCATTTTCTTTGGGTGAGGCTGAAACACATCTGACTGAGAGGGTGATGTATTGGGGATTATTCCATTGTTTTGACCACTATACTGATGTTTGTTGCCTGGCAACCGTTGGTCTCTTTTATCTAATTTGTTGAATAAGCTACTTGAGTTTTTCTTAGTTTTCTGCCAGTTTTTACTTAAGGTAAATCCATTACATTGCTTATCAATAGTACTCAGAAGCTTGATTATTCCTAATCTATTTAATAACTGAATTTGGTTCTCTTCCTCAAAGCATAATTCGTCAGTTTCCCCACTACCTAGAGTCAACGCAGGTACTGTTTTCACAACACAAATACCGTTTTGTTTTCCCCATTCCACCAAATTTTTATTATAATCAGTTATCCTTGTTTCAACTTCCTGCGATATTAACACTGGGGCTATTTCACAAACACATATTTCTACATTACTACTTTTATCCTTCAGATTGCTGATTAAAGAACCAAGATTATCATAAATTGAATCAGGACTTTTTCCATCGAGAACGTCATATAAACCACAATATATCACGCAGTGAGAAGGAGACCAAGTTAACTTTTCACTCACCCAGCTTGATAACAAGTCCATGTTTGCGTGAGTAACTGTCCGTACTGAACAATTGTCACCAAGATCAGAGCGGCGAACATGTGTCAGATTTGTGTCCCCCAGAAACAAACACTGTGAGGGTGATGAGGTAGTTACCTTCCCATCTTCATGTTTGTCGTCTTGTCGTTCACTCGTTTCTAAGTGGTATATTCGTTGTTGAAGCGTTTCTATTAATGAGTAAGCAGATTTGACTTCTGTATTAAGAAGTTCAATCTCACTATCCTTAGTTTCTAGTTTCACCATAATAGTCGAAATGTCTTTGGTCACTTTTTCCATGAATTCATTCTTCCACTGGTCATTGTTGCTGGTGTCAAGTGGTGGACAAGGTGACTGTGTAACGTTGTCGATAGAATGACGTGTGGTGTTGAGTAGACTGTCCCTGGTGATGTCTGTAGTACCAGTGTGATAACTTGCGATGATGGGGTAAGGATGATGGGGTAAGAGAGAGAGAGAGAGAGAGTATAATAATAATAATAAATTTTATTTCCACCAATGGTGGTTATTCTTCATACATTTATAGTGATAGAGTTATATATACATTATCACAGACTGGGTGAGTCATGGTCACATCACAACATCGGGTTGATAAGACGTAAATATACAAATAATAAAATAAACAAAACCAAAGATGAATAAAAGAGTTATCCAAAAAATATATAATAATAATAAAGCTAACACTAAAAAGAATTACTATGATAAGAAAATGAAAATGCATAAAATAATCATATAGAATTATGAAAGTCTAATAAGTTAAAATTGCATAAAATAGTCAAATTGATTAATGTTCTAAAGAATAAAAATTTCGTAAAATGGTCAAATAAAATGATATAAGACTAAAAGATAAAAATTGCATAAAATAT
Organism: Petrolisthes manimaculis; assembly: GCA_034508575.1. Classification (NCBI taxonomy): domain Eukaryota; kingdom Metazoa; phylum Arthropoda; class Malacostraca; order Decapoda; family Porcellanidae; genus Petrolisthes; species Petrolisthes manimaculis. The sequence goes on from JAWZYT010001913.1 coordinate 65,464, forward strand.
TCAAATAAAATTATGAGTCTAAAAAGTAAAAATAGCATAGAATAGTCAGATAAAACAAATATATAAAATAATGTAATTAAAAAGAACTATTATATAAAAGAGTTGAAGTAAAAATAAAATGAAAACACATAAAATTACACTAAGTTGACAAGTCTATTTTTGAGTGTAGACTTAAAACTATATAGGCCAGAGTTGGTGATAATATCAGGTAAAGCATTCCATAAAATGGGTCCAGTAACAGTAGTGGCCCTCCATGGTGCCAGTAACAGTAGTGACCCTCCATGGTGCCAGAGTCTATTCTCGTTCGTGGCACATATAAATCATCTAATTGTCTTGTTCTACTTCCTCTATGTTTTCTGACAGTATAAAACCTTAAAAAACATTCCGGATATAACCCATTTAAAACCTTATATACAATCATACATTTGTCAAAATGAAATTTGTCTTTGACTGTCATCCACTGTAGTTCTTTTATAATTGGAGTGACATGGTCATACTTCTTAGCATTCCCTATGGCTACTTTGGCTGCAAAATTTTGTAATTTTTGTACCCTTTGAATAAGTGTTACATTAGTAGAGCCCCATATTGATATACAATAGTTCATTAAGCTAAGAACGAGTGTTTGTACAATAATGATACGAGTTGGTTTGTTAAAATTGTCACTTATTCTCCTTATAAACATTAAAAGACCCATTATTTTCTTGCTCATTTCCCTAATATGTACATCAAAAAGCATATACCTATCGAAATAAACACCTAGATTTTTTACGTGTGTATTAGGGTAAATGTGTTCGCCATCACACTTAATAAAGGTGTCTGGGGGTATACGGGACACCAATTGTCTACTACCAATAAAAATACATTGTGTCTTCTTTGAGTTTAACATTATACCATTTAAAAGAAAGTATTTTTTCATATGGCACAAGGTTTCTTCTGTTTTAGAGACAAGACTCTCAAGGTTATCAATAGTGTCAGCGTGAAGGAACTGGGTGTCGTCAGCATATTGGACAAGGGAACATACATTGGTCTTTTTAGCAAGGTCATTTACGTAAATGGAAAACAAAATAGGACCAAGAATTGAACCCTGTGGGACCCCATAACATACGCCAGCTTTCTCAGACAGTATATTTTTAAGACGTACAGATTGTGATCTTTTATGTAGGTAGCTCTTGAACCAAAAGTTATCGATGTTTAGCTTTGTGCATTTATCTAAAAGAATCACGTGACTAACACTATCGAAAGCCTTTGAGAGATCACATAAAGTAAGAATTGAAACCTTTTTATTGTCCATGTTACTATAAATTTTATCTGTAATTGTGATAAGTGCAGTTTCTGTAGACAATTTTGGTCGAAAACCGTGTTGTGTATTAGAAAATAGTCTGTTTGACTCCAGAAACTGTGTGAGCTGAACACTAACTACTTTTTCTAATATTTTTGAGACAATGGGTAATAGTGAAATTGGTCTAAAATTACCCGTATCATTAACATCACCATTTTTGAAGAGGGGAACTACAATTGCATGTTTCCAGGCTGTGGGAAATATACCCGTTACAATAGAAGTATTAACAATACAAGTTATATAAAAGGCCACGACATACAGGGAATCCTTAATATATCTCAATGGAATGCCATCCGTGCCAACGGATCGGGTTTCATTTAAATTTTTTATGGTTAAAATAATAGTCTCAGTGTCAACAGGCTGAGGTTTAAAAACATTGTCACCACCTAAAATTACATTGTCTAAAATTCCATCATCTAAAATTCCATCGTCATGTCTAAAATTAGACACGTTTGCACCATGGAGGATCTCCTGAGTTTTCTCATACGTATTCTTGCCAATATTAGCAAAGTGTGTGTTAAATTTGTTGGCTTTGTCAACGTCAGCATCAGATATATGATCATTAGGACTGCTTTTTGAGCTGGGAATAATTTCTTTAATAGTTTTCCAAGTCTTTGACATGTTGCTTCTACTTTCCCAAAGTTCATTATGATAATATTTAGCTTTGCCTTCAGCAATGAGGGAACTGACACGCTTCTTTTCGCGTTTGTATTGCTCCAGCAAAGTAATATTATGACGGTCACATTTTAGTTTTTTACGAATATCATCTCTAAGCTTAATGGCTTCTCGTATGTGGTCATTTATCCATGGTGCAAACGGCCTTTTAATTTCCTTTGTAACAAAGGGAGCACAGTCATTCAAACACTCCATAAAATTATTAGTAAAAATATCAACTTGCGTATTTACATCGTCTGTGTTTATAATTCTATTAAAATTCAGTGTGTTTTGGAGGAGTCTCGAACAGAAAACTTCCTTTGAATATTGACCAAGGTGTCGAAAAGTCCTAATAACAGGTTGTCTCTTAGGCCTGCTCACATCTATGGTTATGCTAATAAGATCATGGTCAGCGATTTCTTGCAGTACAACATCACAAGTGTGTATAGCATCAAGTTTATTGGTGATGGCAAGATCCAGCAATGTCGAGGATGTAGGGGTAATCCTAGTTGGTTTATTAATCATTTGTGTTAGATTATTATTTTTAATTAAATTAGTCATTTTGTTATCACTAGTGAGTAAATTATCATTGAAATCCCCAAGAATGAAAAGTGGCTTATTCTTAACAATAGCTGCTCTGAAAATGTCCTGTATGTAGTCAAATGTGGCGACAGTAGCTTTGGGGTGACGATACATACATCCAATGATAATGGATGGCAACTTACGACATTGTACTGTGTCACGGTTTGATCCGTGATCATAAAACGTAACGTACGTAAGTAGTAGGATGCTATATATTACATATATATTAATAAAGGGACACCACGTGTGGGGAATGTTCTATAAGGCATGGAACAGTGGTATTTTCCTCAGTCAGGAAGACAAAGACAGAGGAATTGAGTTGAGCAATTTGAAATATGGGTGCAGGCTATTAATCCCCAGGTAGACAGGGAAGGTCAGGTCAGGTGAGGTCGAGTACCCACTCACTCCATCCCGTGTCTGGAGGTATTGCTACAATTTTTCATTAATAACTATGCTATGGGGGCATCTATTACTTATTAAAATTGATTTTGAAGTGGAAGGGAATCATTTGCAAGCAGTTGCATGTTATGGGAAAAGTGATTTGCATGTATAACTAAAGTGTGAGTGACATATGTAAACGTAGTCAAGGATTAGGCCATACGAACACGTAGATATTGGACAGTCTTTCATGAGTCACTGGCCAGGTAGAAAAAGGGTAATTATCCCACCACCTTGCCTTGATTTTTGAGAAATATATTCAGTTGGTAGCTAGACACTCGACGAAGAACACACCTCGTATCCAGCCCTCGTTGCTTTGCCTAGGGGCCTATAGTTTTAACGTAACGTCGAAATTGTTTAATTACTTTTTCACAAGACTTATTGTTAATTAACTCACTATTCATTCGCTAGACGAGAATCAGTAAGGTGTCATTTTATAGGTGAGGAGAGGGCTGGCTGGAATTACGAGTGTGTGTGTGTGTACGAGGGACAGGACGAGTGTGATTGACATTGAAATATACCAACTGGGTTGCTTGATTTCCATTACTATTACGATAACGTAATTACCGTCTCCTGTGTGTGCGAGGGGAAGTGCTAGCTCGTGATAAGTATATTAAAGTAAAGTAATATTACTGTCCACGTGGACTACGAGCGACTGAGGGAAGCACGTGTGGAGAGGAACGAAGCGACGAGGAGTAAGTACATATATATAGCTATCTATTGGAGCGTGAACGGAAGTGTGTGTGTGTGATTATTTTATGATTGAATTTAATTATTCATTTTGTTGGCTTGGAATTTATTAATAAATAGAGAAAATTGGCATTTTGTGTGGTAATTGACCCTTATTGCATGCTCTATAATCATACATATATAGCAGGACGAACCCAGAAATAAATTTATTGTGTTGGAGGGAAGGATACAGGGATATAACTCTGGTAACTCGCTGCAGCCAACCAACGAGATTACATATTAACCAGTAAGGTAAGCTTGGTAATTATTATAAAGCTATACATTCATTGATATCTGTTCAGTCCACCCCCACATAATTGGCGCCCAACGTGGGGCCTGCTCTTTGTATTAATTCCAGTCACACACGCGCACACCTTCACGAGTAGATAGATTACGGTTGTCCAGGAATTAAGGCAAAGGAAACAATAGAAAATATTTTAATATGTATACCGTAGCCGAATTGATGGAGGAAGCCCGAAGCTTGGGATATACAGATATTGTCGAGATTCGACAGTACGTAGAGCGTCGTCAAGAGGATGACAGGCTCGAAAGGGTGAGTGTAAGGGAGGCTGAAAAGGAACAGAGAGAGGCTGAAAAGGAACAGAGAGAGGCAGAAGAGAGAGAGAGAGAGCATGAAAGAGGAAGATGGGCACACGAACAGAAAATGGTGGAACTGCAAGCACAGGCGAATGGTAGTCAAAGCAGTATTGCAAGCCCGACTACAGTAACTCCGAGACTACAACTGGCGAAGTATGTAGAGGGAGACGAAATTGAACCGTTTATTGAGCGATTCGAGATGCTTGCAGACACATACGTCTTTGGTGACGATGTAAAGAAAATAGAGTTCCTTAATCTGTTTGATGGTAAAGCACTTAGTATCCTCTACCGACTCGATCCTGACACCAGGAATTATGCGAGCATGAAAAAAGCTCTGTTACAAGCATATGGGGTGACGGTCGATGATGCACGGAAGCAGTTTTTGAGTGCTTCCTTGCAAGATAAAGAGACCGTTGCACAGTTTAGTGCACGTCTCGCTAGCCACCTGGATCAGTGGTTTGATAAGGCCGAAACACCCAAGACGTTGGAGGGGATAAAGGATTTGTTGCTTCGCACGCAACTGGAGAAGTCGTGTCCTCCAGAATTGTCGGCCCAGATTAAAACCCATAAGATTAATTGCCTCAAGGAAATGGTGGAAATGTCGGATGCACATTTTACCGCATACGGTTACCACACGCGGGTTCAGTCGTGTGAGAATTTAACTCAGTTAAATAAGCCTTCCCAAGACTCTGCTGGGTCATATAATAAGTCGAGTAATAATGATTATTCACAGCAGCAGAGTCAGGTTGTACGTCAACAACCTAATCCTCTCTTTAATCACGCCAAGAAACAAGGCAATAATTATTATTCTCAGCAGTCAAGTCAGTACCGTTACCAGGGGAGAAGTAACGGGAAGAGTTATAATAATAACCACGGTGGTAATAAGGGTTATTATCAGCGATCGGCTGCTGCTACATATACATATAGTGAACCACAGTACCCAGCTGTAGGTACGGCTAGCGCTGCTGGGGAAACTCCCGAGGGTGGAGAAGGATATACCCAGCAGACGACGGAAGCTCGTCAGGGTGAGAAGGATGAAGGGTTACGTATTCACGGGGACCATCGGTGGTTTAAAGGGAAGTGCTAGCATTGGGGCAGACCTTATGTCACGGTTGCCTGAGGAAAATTGAGCGAGTAATTAATTATTGGTTACGATTAGGATTCAAATTACTCGTTTTACTGTTATTTCCGAGTGCAACGAGCACAAACCCTTTATCCAAACTCAGATTTGGGGTTCACCTCGGTCTGATGTTTGGATATTGCATTGGGTCTTCCAAGACTTGGGTTTCAGCGGTTATCCCTGACTCGAGTCTTGGATGATTAATTAATATATATATATTGCCTTACAGGAATTGATGGCAGTTGGATGGTCTTCAGAATAATTTTTTTGCATTTCTATTATTACATATTATGTAACAATGACACAATGTATTACATACACCACACTTATATATTGTTTAAATGTGTACTATTGGTACTAGACATTACCAGGTATAATTATTCTTGCCACGGAGTTTCTCCTTAGATTTTAAAGTTAAAGTAACTGTTAGGAGTTTTTCACTCATTGAAAAAAATAAACACTTAACTGGTATTGAGTCATGACACATACAAGAATGAGTGAAGTGTGAGTGAGTTATTATTGTAATAGTTATACATGCAAAGGCGTCATTATCACTTCATTATTCTATTAAACATTGCATAGAGCAATGTCTCTTCTGTGTGTGCGAATGTCACGGTTTGATCCGTGATCATAAAACGTAACGTACGTAAGTAGTAGGATGCTATATATTACATATATATTAATAAAGGGACACCACGTGTGGGGAATGTTCTATAAGGCATGGAACAGTGGTATTTTCCTCAGTCAGGAAGACAAAGACAGAGGAATTGAGTTGAGCAATTTGAAATATGGGTGCAGGCTATTAATCCCCAGGTAGACAGGGAAGGTCAGGTCAGGTGAGGTCGAGTACCCACTCACTCCATCCCGTGTCTGGAGGTATTGCTACAATTTTTCATTAATAACTATGCTATGGGGGCATCTATTACTTATTAAAATTGATTTTGAAGTGGAAGGGAATCATTTGCAAGCAGTTGCATGTTATGGGAAAAGTGATTTGCATGTATAACTAAAGTGTGAGTGACATATGTAAACGTAGTCAAGGATTAGGCCATACGAACACGTAGATATTGGACAGTCTTTCATGAGTCACTGGCCAGGTAGAAAAAGGGTAATTATCCCACCACCTTGCCTTGATTTTTGAGAAATATATTCAGTTGGTAGCTAGACACTCGACGAAGAACACACCTCGTATCCAGCCCTCGTTGCTTTGCCTAGGGGCCTATAGTTTTAACGTAACGTCGAAATTGTTTAATTACTTTTTCACAAGACTTATTGTTAATTAACTCACTATTCATTCGCTAGACGAGAATCAGTAAGGTGTCATTTTATAGGTGAGGAGAGGGCTGGCTGGAATTACGAGTGTGTGTGTGTGTACGAGGGACAGGACGAGTGTGATTGACATTGAAATATACCAACTGGGTTGCTTGATTTCCATTACTATTACGATAACGTAATTACCGTCTCCTGTGTGTGCGAGGGGAAGTGCTAGCTCGTGATAAGTATATTAAAGTAAAGTAATATTACTGTCCACGTGGACTACGAGCGACTGAGGGAAGCACGTGTGGAGAGGAACGAAGCGACGAGGAGTAAGTACATATATATAGCTATCTATTGGAGCGTGAACGGAAGTGTGTGTGTGTGATTATTTTATGATTGAATTTAATTATTCATTTTGTTGGCTTGGAATTTATTAATAAATAGAGAAAATTGGCATTTTGTGTGGTAATTGACCCTTATTGCATGCTCTATAATCATACATATATAGCAGGACGAACCCAGAAATAAATTTATTGTGTTGGAGGGAAGGATACAGGGATATAACTCTGGTAACTCGCTGCAGCCAACCAACGAGATTACATATTAACCAGTAAGGTAAGCTTGGTAATTATTATAAAGCTATACATTCATTGATATCTGTTCAGTCCACCCCCACATACTGTTACCCATACATCCTCGACACCTGCACGCTTAGGGACATCTAGAGATAGCGTGTGGGATGATAAGACATCCGTAACATATATGCAAACACCTCCTCCTCTTCCACTGTCACATCTAAAAATCTTATACCCTGGCATATTAACTAAGTTATCTGGGAGATTCGGTAGAAACCACGATTCACTAACACACAATATGTCAATACTTCTGCTTTTCGTTAATAGCATTATTTCGTCCATGTTTCCTAGTACAGACTGAGCATTTATATGTTCAACTCTTAGATAATTTACTTCGTTGATCACAACGGCGTGTACTTCCTCGCCATCATCCTATGTACTGTAATATTGACACAGACGGCTCTTGTGACCAAGACGTTTACAGTTACCACACAAGAGTTTGTGATCGAATCTACAGTTGATTTGCACATGATTGAATTCGCCACAATTATAGCAACCTCTTTTCTTGTTCTCATAATTCCTGTTATTATTGATCTGTGTATATCTATTGGCTTGGTCATAATGTTGATCACTAACGTGTGTTTCCCGCTCTTCAAACACTGGTGTGGGTGTATGGTGGTGCGGCCGGTTATTCCTGCTCCACTCCCTCGCTCCTGGAGTGTGGGCGCGGGAATGGTAGTATGCCGTATGATTTCTTTTCTCAGGTGCTCTAATCAGGGCTTGGGCATACGTGTTGGAGCGGGGCATATTTGTTGTTCTCCATCCTCGTTACCCTGTTGACCTGACGAGTGTGGGGCTAGAGGACTCTCTGGGAGCGGTCGTAGATGCTGCACGGTGGTTGGTTGGAGCAGTCTGAGAAGTGGTAAAGGGGTCATGAGGAACTCTCTGGACAGTTCTGTTCTGGGCGTAGAAATGGCCTTGGTTATGTATGCGTGATTCAGCCTGGTTCGTGGGTGTGGTGAGGGCAGGGGAACCAGCGTTTGAGGCAGCTATTTGAGATGTAGGTGTCGGGTTGTTAGCCTCTGTGTTTCGCTTCTCACGCCGTTGTGGGTTGTACTTGTGTTTTCTTTTAACTTGTTCCCAGTTGGCGCAAAGCTGGAATTCTGGACACTGCCTTTTAATGACCCCTAACAACTTTATGACACCCAGTCTGTTCATGGCAGAGTACTTGTCATTTTTTGTGTCAAAACATAGTTCATCCAGTTCTCCTGTACCAAGCTTGAATGTAGGAACAGTTTCAATTATTTTAATGCCGTTCGTTTCGCCCCATTTAGTTAATTGTTCATTATACTCCTCAATTTTAGCAATGATATCTTGACACATCGATGACGGTACAATCTGGCATACATAGATTTTCATGCTATTATTCTTGTCCTTCAGAGCACTAATGAGAGAGCCCAAGTTGTCTTGTATGGTTGTGGGTGAATACTCCTCCAATAAATCATTGATGCCATTGTATAATATGCATTCAGAGGGAATCCGATCCAATTTATGAGTCACCCAACTTTTGATCAGATCCATGTTTGCGTCATGTATTGTCCTCACAAAGCAGTTGTCATGGAGATCGGAGAGAAGGATGGGTCGCAGGTTGGTATCCCCTAGCACAGGGGTTCTCAACCTTTTTAATCATATGTACCCCATGAAGTCTTTCAGTATTAGTCACGTACCCCTTACCCACAACGCAGCATCAGTAAGGATGAAAATAAATGCATGGTTAATTGGATTAGTTTATTAAGCTTAAATTGTTACACAGACACATGTTACTTCATTAAAATGCAAGCATAGAAAATTCAGTGAGATGGTTGGGCCTGTTTATTTGCTACCAACAAGTCAATCCTTGGCACAGTTTTTGAAAGAGCCACTCTTATGTCGTCTTTGACTGCAAAACGTGAACGTAACTTGTTTTTAATCAAGCACAATGCTGAGAATCCCTGCTCACAGCGATATGTGGATGGAAACATCAGGAGGTTCCGTACACAATTCTTTGCTAAGGTTGGATAAGAACATGCCATTGTTGACCAGAATCTGGTCAATGACAAACTATCAAAAGAATCTTTTGCAGTTGAGTCATTGACAAAGTCGATGAATTCTTCTTGCAATTCATCTGGAAGGGATGTAGGGTCCACTTTTAATGGATTTCGAATGAGCTTGCAATCTAAGTCTGTGATATCAGGAAAATAATTTTCTAACTCTTGACTGAGAGAAACCAAGTGCTTATTGATGAGATCACTGACCTCATTCACATCATCTTCACACAGAACTGATAAGCTATCGCTCATATTCTCAAAAACATCATACCGACCCGCTGTGACTTTTTCTTGCCAAAGTTTGAGTTTCATTTGAAAAGCTCGCAGCTTGTCCACAAAATCAATCACAGTTGCCGAGTAACCTTGAAGTGATGTGTTGACTGCATTGATGCGAGAAAATATATCATTGAGATAAGCCAGTTTCGTGATCCACTTGTTGTCTGAAAGCTTGTTCACAAACACCCTTGTTTTTTCCTTCTTATTTCTCTCGAAGAACTCCTTCAGCTCCCCCTTTAATGTCACAACTCGAGCCACTACGTACCCCCGAATTTCTTCCAATGTACCCCTGGGGGTACGCGTACCCCAGGTTGAGAACCCCTGCCCTAGCAGTAGGCAACTATTGGATGACATTGAGTTTGTAACTGATGGTTGATGGCTATCGTTCCCGCAGCACCGCTGTTCGAGATCAGTTACTCGTTGCTGGAGTAGTTCGATGGTGTGATACGCCGTCTTTACCTCGGTGTTTAGCAGTTCAATTTCCATATCCTTAGTTTCCAATTTAGATGTAATACTTTCGATTTTTCTAGCGATATCCTGCATATCCACCCCATTCTGTACGAGATCAGTATGCGCAACAACACGGGTAGTGGGGGGTGAGTGCATGACCTCATATGGTGGGGGGTCAGTGTGCGTAGCCTCACTGGGAGTGGAGGGGGAGTGTGCAACCTCAGGTGGTGTGAGGACGGTATGTGTAACCTCACGGGGAGTGGAGGGGGAGTGTGCAACCTCAGGTGGCGCGAGGTCAGCAAGGGTAACCTCATGGAGAGTGATGGGTGAGTGCGTAATATCAGTTGGTGTGTCGTTATGCGGTGACCTTGAATGTTGTAGAATCATATCTATGAGTTGACTTTTACTTGTCCATATGTTTGAGATTCCCAGTTCACGGCAGCGTTTCTGGAGTTCAGGTTTGCGATAGTTTTTATCCAGAGTTTCTCGTGTTGGTAACTCTTGGGATGGCTCGGTTATGGTTCGTTGTACCAGCGGTGTTGCCAGCTGTGACCCTTGTGATGTTGGCAGGATCTGTGTCATTGATGTTGTTTCTTCGTCTGGCATGTCTAGTCCCGTAATTATCTGAGGTGCTGAATCTTGAAGGTTTGCTTCGGTCATGTTCACACAAAGTTGTATAGTTTTATGAAGCAGTTTTTGGGGCAGTGGACGCCAGGCGTTGTCTAGGGCTACTGCGAATGCGCAGAAAATGGCCTGTCAGTCGAGGGGGGGTGCTGCCTTGGCCAGTATTTTTTTTAGTTAAAAATATGGCTAAGTCCAAAAAACCCATCAACCACAGTCAAGCACCAACTATACCCCTTGCCTGTACACATCTCTTGGTCCTGTTTGCGGCGTCGAGGACCATCTGTATTTCTCGTAATTTGTGTTAAAAGAAGGAGCACCTAGGTGTCTTGTTTACACCGCCATACACCGAGAGAGAGAGAGAGAGAGAGAGAGAGAGAGAGAGAGAGAGAGAGAGAGAGAGAGAGAGAGAGAGAGATGGGAGGAAGACGTGTGGAGAGAGAGAGAGAGAGAGAGAGAGAGATGGGAGGAAGACGTGTAGAGAGAGAGAGAGAGAGAGAGAGATAGAGAGAGAGAGAGAGAGAGAGAGATGGGAGGAAGACGTGTGGAGAGAGAGAGAGAGAGAGAGAGAGAGAGAGAGAGAGAGAGAGAGATGGGAGGAAGACGTGTAGAGAGAGAGAGAGAGAGAGAGAGAGAGAGAGAGAGAGAGACGGACTATACATATATATACACAAACAGGTTAGCAATGACAGACAGACAAATTGTGAGCGTGAGAGAACAAAAAAGACATAATGAAATATACTGCACTTGTATGTGATGTTTGAGTGTTTCTTAGCACAAGTCATGCACCTTGTATAGCAAAGGTTGTTAATGCTTGTTTGAAGGTCGTGAGTGACGTGCATTCTTTTATCTTGGAAGGGAGTTTGTTCCATGTTCTTGGTCCACTTACTATATAGAGATGAACGTGCACCGTTGTCTGTTTTTACTCTTGGAACAAATAGGTCAGTGTTTTGTCTAGTTGTGCGGTCCTTTGTCTGTGATACATATGGTAAGTTTAACAGTCACTCAGGATAGTATTTCTGGGTTACTTTATACACCATCATGCACTGATCAAATTTGACTTTCTCTTTCCTTTTTAACCCCTTTAGTTGTTGTAGCACAGGAGTCGTGCACACGATCACGTCTGTTGTAACCCCCAACAGCATTATATATTCATTACCCTTTGTCAAGTTTTACCGCATTAGGCTTGAGATATACCGGCACGGATTTAGATAACACATTCAATTATCAACTGACATACTATGTACCAAAGTTACACGTAATTCTGTAATATTGTGCTAAATTATTATATGACTAATTAAGAATAGGGATCTTGTCTTGATCAGCGATCAGGGTATCCTATCTATATTAAATAATTTAGAGAAGGACAATTTAGACAAGGAGGTGCAAATGACAAGTGCTATCTATTTCATTTGATAAAACCATAGATATAACTATAAACAAAGTACTGTATAATAGTTAGGCACACTAATTCTATAAAGTTCGTCACACATTCAGTTATATCACATATAATAGTAACTTCTTACTGTAATAACACCATATTGTATGTAGATATAATTAATTCTCTATTTAGTTCTGGGGTGTCGGCAATAACTATACCAAATTAACATGACGTATATCTTAATTATAACAATAATATATCGGCAGTGACAGTACTGGAGTAACGTAACGTATAAATAACAATGTTCCTCTTAAGGTGTTAGCTGTGACAGGACCACAATAACGTAACGTATATAATTAAAACAATGCTCCTGTAAGGTATCGGAAGTGACAGTACTGCAATAACATAACTTATATATGAAACTTTTGGCGCAGGGAAATTCCGTACCCATCGCCCACCATTCGTGTGGTGGTGCTGCTGGTGCAGTAACTACAGTCAGCCTTGTATACCCCAATGTCACTTATGTCTTTATAAGTGACATTGGTATACCCAATGAGGGTTTGAGACCCCACTCTCAAACAATGACTCCCTCGGAGTTGCATCCCTTGCCTATACAGAGTTCTGCACTGGTGCTAGAGTCCTTTCCACCCCTTCATTAAAGGGATGTAGGGTAGTGATATTGATGATGATTATACAACAATGCTCCTCTTATTAGGTGTTGGTAATGGCAGGGAGGTGGCGGGAGATCGAATCCTTTCAGGTGAGAGACTGAGAATATTTACTCTTCTAAATCATGTTTCAGGCACTAACTATAAGGACACCGAACAACCCAAAACACCCTCACTTGTAAAATAACAGCTGCAGTATTTGGGAATTACCCCCATCTCCCTCCCTCTGTGGCTGGGTACGAGGCGTAGCCACATCTACCTGTAACCTGGCTCCAAAAATCCGGATACTGTCATATCTTCCATACTTCAGCAGTCATATCTCCTACGTCAAAATAGTGCATGTGGCACATCTCCTACACATACAATGGAGTACCCAGCGTATCTCCTATACCAAAATGGTGTATGCGGCACATCTACAGTACAGTATCGGCAAAAAAAGATGCTAACTGCCACCGACATTGAAGGGAAGATGTGTCACAACTGAAGTTAACAATACAGACAACCTTAGTATCTTTTAAACCTATTTTTCACCATAAGTCTGGCAGAGAGCTGTATCCTAACAACCTATTACTGCCGGCCACTGGCTGACACATTTCATAATTTACTATAATTATATAGTTACGTTTGCCTGGGTGGAATCAGTCCACTGATTTTTTTTTGTGCCCAGATTGTTTTCAAACTGAATCTTTACCCCGTGATTCTGGTGGCCTTTAGATTTACCCTAGTGCATTGCCATGGGTGCTACAACAACTAGCAAGGAGGAAAGGGCCCGTATTTTGGCACTAAGGAAAGAAAAAGTGACAATTAAAGAAATATTCAGGCAGACAGTCAGACATACCACAACCATAATGTGTATCCTTCTTGCTGACTGGAGAGATCCTATTTTGAAAAATTAGCTAGAGGTCTATGCCTAGACGTCTGCAAGATTTTATTAAAATGAAAGGAGAAATGACAAAGTACTAATTGGTGAGTACCAGAACAATATATTTTGTTGTTTTATATGAAATCTCCCATAATTTTATGTCACGATGTCGTAGGTAGCGTCGATGTCGGTGGCAGTTTGCATCTTTTTTTGCCGATACTGTACATATATATATCTATAGTGATACGGCGTATCTCCTACACAAAAAAACAGTACGTAGCATATCTTTTACATAGAATAATATTATTAGGGCAATGAACAGTCAATAAGATTCTTTATTTTTTAAATTAATAATTAGAATTATAAAAAGAAATAATTAAAAATTAGATATTTAGCAATTTTATTGTAGAGTGGCATAAATAGAAGACGGCTTATGGTTATGGGACAGCACAGCACAGCTGGCCTCACAACAGGACCTTGTGTGGGATGTGTGACCTAGGCTTTAGTCTTTGTGTGTAGGAAATACACTGTAGTCTATATGAGTCGGAAATGTGACAGTATAGATTTTTGTGAGTAAGAGATACGCCTTATCCGTGTAGGAGATGTGACGGTACCCTAAAATAAGCGCAATTTTGTAGGATATGTTAGCGTAAATAACGTTAACAATGAAGCCTATTTTGAGGAGACCTTTCCTCACATAATTATAGCCATATTGTTTTTCACAAACCGTCACTTCTTTTCTTATAGCTTTGCTTCAACTACTCTTTCCCACAACTTTATGATGTAACTGATAACTATATACATCTATAGTTACTACAACACTACACATTACATTTATTCTTAAAAATCGATATTAATACACATATACTGAAGATAATTTATAAGTAACCGGGAGGAACATCAGAGTGGGGGACAGGAGGAGGCTAGAGACTTTGTAGCATATTGCTGATTGGTTGTGGATATAACACGTCATAATAATACTTAAACATTATTGGTTATGTTATAACACGTGGCAGAGCAACACCACATCTACCAGCCACCATACCCTTGTCACACACCATACCCTTGTCACACACCATACCCTTGTCACACACCATACCTGCTACCACCATACCCTTGTCACACACCATACCTGCTACCACCATACCCTTGTCACACACCATACCTGCTACCACCATACCCTTGTCACACACCATACCTGCTACCACCATACCCTTGTCACACACCATACCTGCTACCACCATACCCTTGTCACACACCATACCTGCTACCACCATACCCTTGTCACACACCATACCTGCTACCACCATACCCTTGTCACACACCATACCTGCTACCACCATACCCTTGTCACACACCATACCTGCTACCACCATACCCTTGTTACACACCATGCCTGCTACCACCATACCTGCTATCACCACAACCACCATACACTTGTCACACACCATACCTGCTACCACCATACCCTTGTCACACACCATACCTGCTACCACCATACCTGCTATCACCACAACCACCATACACTTGTCACACACCATACCCTTGTCACACCATACCTGCTACCACTACAACCACCATACACTTGTCACACCATACCTAGCTGCCACCACCACCATCACCATATCCTTGTCACTCACCATGCCTGCCACCATCACCACCACCATCACCATATCCTTGTCACTCACCATGCCTGCCACCATCACCATCACCATATCCTTGTCACTCACCATGCCTGCCACCATCACCACCACCATCACCATATCCTTGTCACTCACCATGCCTGCCACCATCACCATCACCATATCCTTGTCACTCACCATGCCTGCCACCATCACCACCACCATCACCATATCCTTGTCACTCACCATGCCTGCCACCATCACCATCACCATATCCTTGTCACTCACCATGCCTGCCACCATCACCATCACCATCACCATATCCTTGTCACTCACCATGCCTGCCACCATCACCATCACCATCACCATATCCTTGTCACTCACCATGCCTGCCACCATCACCATCACCATCACCATATCCTTGTCACTCACCATGCCTGCCACCACCACCATCACCATATCCTTGTCACTCACCATGCCTGCCACCATCACCATCACCATCACCATATCCTTGTCACTCACCATGCCTGCCACCATCACCATCACCATATCCTTGTCACTCACCATGCCTGCCACCATCACCATCACCATCACCATATCCTTGTCACTCACCATGCCTGCCACCATCACCATCATCATATCCTTGTCACACACCATGCCTGCCACCATCACCATCACCATATCCTTGTCACACACACCACTACTCTGTCTGTATGCTTGATAAAATGGTTCAAGCATAAATGGAGTCGAGTTTAAGTTTAGTGTGAAGAAGAGGAACACGGGCGTGGAGGTTACCATAGTAACAAGGCCAGCAGGGTTACCGGTACGTGAATATCAATTATTTCTTTAGCCTTGTACATGGCAAGACAGTCCTGGGATTAATACATACGGTACTCGGAGGAAGAAGGGAACATTAGACCACACACAAAGCAACACCTCGTAAGGGAATTATTGCCTGCGGTGATGTGGGTAATATTTTAATGGTTTTGGCGCCCCTTCGGCCCCAGCCAATCATTTTCAGTTTTACAACTGTCCCTCCGGTTCCTTCGTGCTTGCTGTCCCACCTCTCCATCAACTTTCCCTGGTGAGGACTGGTTTTATCCAGAAATAAGGAGTTTGTCATCCTCTACCACACCCTATAATAGCCTAATCTGTCTGTCTCTCATTAGACTGACAGTCACTGAGTCTGAGTGACACTGACCGTTAACACTGGAATCAGTATTGACAATAATCGCCTCACACCGTCAATATATATTATCAATATCAGAAATATTTCCAAACCCGTCAATATTTTGTAGTGTCAATACCATCAATATCGCCCTCACACGATCAATATTTATTGTTAAATATTGACAATAAATGACTATATTTCTCATTCCTTTTGGGCAGCTGGCGAGATCGCCGGATTAGGTGGTACAACAAGGGAAGGTATACTGTTGATGTGTTCATTGGTTCAGGGTACATTATCGTGAGTCAGTTATACCATCTTATGTTGCCTTCGACGAACAGATCTCACTATCTCCCTGGCTCTCTTTTGGGGGTCCGAGAATCTGCGCGGCTTCGGTCAACCCAACTCGGGAGTGCTCGGCCAGACACTCTGGGGAACTACAACAATAACACTGCAAAAAGACACAGACATTTAACTGTGTCAAGGAAGGAAGGGAAGATTCCACCACACTTTGACACACAACAACAAGACACAGACAATATCACCATTTGTGTCAAGACTGCCGTCACGTTTGTTGCTGGTCAGTGCCAATAACTTACCAGTCATCACACCTCCATCTCAGACCACCCAGGACTACTGTTACTCCAGTCTCCCAGACACCACCTATAAACAACCTACCAGTCATCACACCTCCATCTCAGACCACCCAGGGACTACAACCAGACACTACCAATGGTACTGCCCAGTGCCCACCCCACCCCACCCTACCCGGTCTACCAAACTGCCGGCGTCAGCAGGAGGTTGTAAAATCAAGTAAGGAATAATGAGGATCCACCTGTCTCACTACCACGGTATAATTACTATAGTCATTATACAGAGAGAGAGAGAGAGAGAGAGAGAGAGAGAGAGAGAGAGAGAAATGAGGGATAGAGCGAGGCCTGGAGACGGACCTCCCCATCCAATCCCCCCACCCCCTTGCTCAAGCCCACCATCCCAGGCATCCCTTCATAAATCCGAATTGAGGAGGTTTGTGGTGGTGGGATGGCTTGTGTGTGTCTGTGTGTGTTGGGAGAGAGAGAGGAGGGTTTGTTTCTGTGTGTGTTTGGAGGAGAGAGAGAGAGGAACGTTTCGGATTGTGTGTATTTGTGTATGTATATAATGCATGTGTTTGAAAGAGTTAAAAGATTGTGTTCGCGATATATATAATTCCTTCTGTGTAACTGGTGAAATGACCTGATAGTGTGGCACAACAAGGGAGACAACATTACTGTTGAGGTGTTCATTGGCTTGGGGTACAGTACATACATGACCAGTTGTCCTCTCTTCAGTTGCCTTCGACGAAACAGATCTCACTATTTCCCTGGCTCTATTTTGGCAGTCCGAGCATCTGCTTTGTGTCCGATTTAGGTAATTGAGTTTATAAAATATTATTGAGACAAGTGTATTAATGGTTTTACAAAGCAGAGAGAGAGAGAGAGAGATAGAATCAAACCCTGCTTGGCTACTACTAGGACCTAATATCTATTTCAGGGACAGTTATTAGTCATCATTTTCACAAATATCTTTCAAACTAATTAATTGATCGGAATGTTACTTTGACCCAATGTACAAGACACCTTCCACTAATGTTTGGTAATATAGAACATTGACAAATGGTGTTAGTGAAGGTGTTTACTCCTGACACACATGACGTTGTCTAACATCACCAACATAATGCATATGAACGTCCATTATCCACCATCCCGTCCCTCCCTCTCTGTCCACTTTATTAGATTATAATAAGTAATAGTGGATGTCATTAATATGTTGGTGTTTGTAGAATGTGTGTTCATTTAATCATTATTATTGTATGTCCTAAAGTTATAAACGGGAGTAGCCTAGACTAAAGACTTACTATTACCATCTATTATTATTGTCCGTGGACGCCTTCAAATATCTCGGCTCCTACGTAGAAAAGGACGGAGGCCTAGAGAGAGAGGTTGACCATAGGATCCAAGCAGCGTGGAACAAGCAACTGGAAGAGAACGTCAGTTCTGTGTGACAAGAAAATTAATACTAGAGTGAAAGGTAAAGTGTACAAGACAGTGGTGAGGCCAGTGTTGCTGTATGGAGCAGAAACATGGCCGTTGAAAAAGGTACAAGAAAAGAAGCTGGATGTCGCAGAAATGAGGATGCTGAGGTGGATGTGTGGGGTGACAAGGGTGGACAGGAAACGATCAGAGGTAGTGTACAGTTAAAGTGGTGGAGGCGTCGGCGAAAGCGCAGGAGAAGAGATTACAGTGGTTCGGGCATGTGAAGAGGAGAGAGGAAGACTATGGACGTGCAGGGCAGACGTAGGCAAGGGAGACCAAAGCTACGGTGGAAGGACCGACTGAAGGAGGATCTCATGGAGACACAGCTGAGGGAGGAGCAAGTGAGGGACCGGGGAACTATAATAATTATAGTGAAGAGATACGACCCCATATAAAAATGGGAAACGCCAGCAGATGAAGAATTATTGTCTGTCCGCTTTCATTGTCATACAATTGAGAGAGAGAGAGAGAGATGGCCTTGCTGTGATGGCCCTTGACATCAACATGGAGGAGCACTTAGAACTGTCATTCTTCAAGTTGTGGTCAAGGAACATGGACACCATCCTTCTCTGTGTTTGTTACCGTCCTCAATGGCAGGGAAGTGATCCAATAAACTACATATATGGAAACTTGGACTCGTTACTCCTCCAACACTCATGTAAACACTTCATCATGTTAGGGGATCTAAGCCAACACTTGGTGGAACGGTCATTCCAGGAGCTGCTGACGGACTACGGCCTCACCAACTATATTGATTTCCCCACTCATATCTCTGGCTCATCTCTGGACCCCGTCATCACCGACCTTCCAGAGGGAGTGATCACCTGTCGTCCTCTAGGTATGGTGGGCTCATCAGACCACACAGCTGTGTTTACCACCATCACAACATCTGTTGAGCGAGACAAACCTGTGGATCGCATCAACTGGCTGTGGAACAGAGGTGACTGGGAGGGACTTAAGGAGGAATTGAACTCTGTGGAGTGGAAATCAATCCTTCAAGGAGACATCGACTCTCAAGTAGACTCCTTAAATAACACCATACAAACTCTCCAAATGAAGTACATACACAGCCAGAAGTCCAAGTCCAAGACTCAAGACCAACCCTGGTTTGGCTATCACTGCCGTAATGCAGCTGACAACAAGAACAGAGCCTGGCTGTGATTAAAGTCAAACCCAACCCAACACAACAAAATCCTACACCGAGAAGCCTGCAAAACCATGAGGAGGGTACAAAAACAGGCCATAAAACGGTGGAAGGAAACACTGAAAACCAAACTGAGTGGTCATACTGTGAGCAGCAAAGAGTGGTGGAGTGGTGTTCAGCAGCAACAGGGATTGGTAACAGAAACTACCATCCCTCCACTCACAAGGACAGATGGTACAGTAGCCACCAGTGCCACAGACAAGGCCCAAGTACTTGCTGCTCATTTCTCCTCTAAGATGACTGTAGGTGAACCAACTCAAGCACCACCAAACATCCCATCCCTTACTACAGCATCTTTAGAGAGCTTTAATATCACCACACAAGCTGTGAAACAACAACTACTCCAGCTTGACACCAAGAAGGCGATAGGACCAGACAACGTCAGTCCCCATATCCTGAAACGGTGTGCTGAGCATCTGGCCCCACCCCTAACCATCATCTACAGGAACTGCCTCTCCTCGTGTAAGTGGCCTACACAGTTGAAGGAGGCAAGGGTGGTGGCTGTACACAAGAAAAAATGTAAAACTGACCCAAAAAACTACAGGCCAATATCCCTCCTCTCTATTGTTGGTAAAATTTTGGAGTCCTTAATCACCACCAACATAACAGACAAACACCACCTCCTCAACAACAGGCAGTTTGGCTTCAGAAAGGGTAGGTCAGCTGCAGACCTCCTACTGCTACAAGCCACTGCCTGGAACCACTCCCTGGACAGAGGAAAGGATACCTTTGTAGTGGCCCTTGACATTGCTGGTGCCTTCGACAGGGTGTGGCACAAAGGTATCATTGCCAAGCTGGGTAGTCTTGGTGTTAGAGGTGCCCTCCAGCATCTTCTCCAAGATTACCTTGATGGTAGAACCCTCAGGACGGTGGTTAATGGTCACACCTCTGGCAAACATCCTATCCATGCCAGTGTTTCACAAGGAAGTATTGTTGGACCTCTGTTGTGGAATGTCTACTTTAATGACATCCTACAACTCATCCCAGAGGCCCAGGCATATGCAGACGACTGTACTATATCATTCTCCTGTGATATAAAGGATTGGAAGGACACAGTACGTCACATCAACGAAGCCCTGGAGAAAATTGTGTCTTGGAGTAAGAGATGGCAGATCACCCTCGCCCCTGACAAGACTCAGTTAATGCTGATCTCCAGAAGGCAGGACCTGGCAGACCTTCCTCCTCCAGACATCCTGCTTGAAGGTAGAAGGCTCCCACTCCAAAATTCCACCACCATCCTTGGAGTGGAGTTTGACTCAGGCCTCACCTTCACCAAGCACGTCAAGAATGTGGCCAAAAACGCAGCCTGGAGACTGGGGTGTGTCCGACGGGTATCTCACTTGTTGGATGCCAAGGGAGTGGAGGTGCTGTATAAAGCACAAGTATGTCCCCTCATGGAGTACTCTCCTCTCTCTTGGACCTCATGTCCTCCCTCCTACCTGGCCACACTTGACAGAGTCCAGGCAAGAGCACAACGTCTGGTGCAACACAGAGCAGTACAACAAACTACCAAGCTTCAACCCCTTCAGGAGCGACGGGATGTAGAAGGGCTGTGTGTTATGAAGAAGGCCCTCACCCTCCATACTCCACACCTGACAACCCTACACCTCCCAAACCAGACGGCACCAGTCTACACCACCAGGACAGCAGCACACAGACAACAGCAGGTACAGGTACCCTTCTCCAGGACGGAGCATCACCTCCGGTCATACCTGCCTCGCTATGGACGGCTCTGGAACTCCCTGCTCAACAACACCAACCTTCAACAAGATGCAACTCTACAAGCATTCAAGAGTGAAGCCAACAGATGGGTGATGACATTTAGAATCCACAATCTACAGTAGTCTAATTAGCTATAGATAGTTTTAGAGTCATAACTAAAACTTTAGTTAAGTAGTATATAAGGCTAGAATAATATCTAACTTTTACATAGCTTAAGAAACTTAACAATAACAATAAAATTCTAACTCCCAAAACTAATGCTGTAAGATATAAATATAATTGTTAAGCACAGGTTAAGTTAAGTTATGTTATAAGGTGACCTTAATACTAGATGAACTAACAACATTTGTACACTGTTTAAATAAAAAAAAAAAAAAAAAAAAGAGAGAGATTAGTTTAGGGCTTTAGGCTAATAACAATTGGTACACAATATATAAGTCCAGTACAAGTGGATTATACAAAGTTACAACACATTAAATGTTAATGTTTTCCGTATTTATTTTTTACTTTCAATTATATAATTATACCAAAAATCAAAACTATAAAATGTTAAATTAATATTTGTTTCCATTGACATCACATTACTCGTGTAATGTTTAGGTATGTAATATGGGGGAGAATACTATCTTTGGGAAGCACAAGGCAGTGTGTTTTTATGCAACGAAAATATAGAAAAGAACGCACACAAATTCAATACTTACACAAAAAAGTTAAAATCTTTCAAAACCAAAGCAGCTGGGACTCTGGGCAAGGAGTGGTGTGTGTGTGTGTGTGTGTGTGTGTGTGTATACATCGAGGAATATCCCAGAGAGGCCGGGCTTCTCTGCCACAGACATGTTGACTCCGTCCAAGGCCATCTCCAATATATAAATAGTTTTGCTCCGTCCCCTTGGGTTTGTTCTTGTGTGAATGGACGATAATTTGTGGAAAGTGTTAACGGGTACCAATAGAATGTGTCCATTGAAGGTGTGGGACTGTGGGTGTGGTCACAGACTCACAGTACACACACACACACACTGCTCCTGTCTGGTTGGTGTAGTCACTGTTAGTGTATATACTGTATAATCGCTTCCATCATTCACTGCCTTTCAGAGTACAAACAACATTGCCTCCATACCATTATTACACACACACACACTGAAACTTTAGAAAAAATTCAGAATAGAGCAATGAGGATAATTCTCGGCTGTCCAATGTCGACCAGAATAGTGAACATGCAGCGTGAGTTGCGTCTTCCCCCATTAGTGGAGAGAATTCATTCTAATGTTACTTGCTTTACTGTCAAGTGCCTCCATTTCCCATATATTTCACCCCATTACTCTCAGTTAGTCAGAACTTCTCTTCGACCAAACTACCCTGTCCCTCCCATACTGCCTGCTGGACGTACTCTTTTAAGATCTGTTTCCTCTATGCTCCGTAGTCTTAATATAGATATAATGGTTGCAGACGTCCCTCCAGGGGGCTGGGTTGGCCGTCGTCTCTGTAACCACTCCAGCTCAACATTGTGTGAATTGTATGCTATTCTGGATGCTGTTAATCTTGTTTGTCAACGTGGAGTGAATGCTGCCATTTGTTGTGACTCTAAACCTGCCCTTCATTTCCTCACTAGTATTCAGCCCACAAACTCTTCTGTTATTCAGCAGATTTTGTCGTTCTTGTCCTTATTACGTCATCATAACTTGACTATCAAATTCTTGTGGGTACCATCCCATGTAGGTTTATGTCACAATGTTACAGTTGACAGACTCGTAAAGGAAGCCTGCCATCTGCCTCCTCGTGGTGTTGGACGTCCTCTCTCCCTGACATGTTACCTCTCTATAGTATAGAGTTCGCTCCACTGCTCTCCTTCGTGTACGGCGACGCAGGGATGCAGAGTGGCCCTTCAGCATCTCCATCACCCATTGCGAGTCTGTCTGCCGTCACAAGTATTCCTATCGTCGTTGAGGCCTCATGGTTCGAAGGCACAATGTAGTCTCTGCTCGTTTGAGGCTTGGCTACCGGCCACCATGGCAGGTTGCTGGGATGCAGGGTGAGCCTCCCTTCACTGAGTGTTGCTTGTGTCGAACGCCTCGTGCTAACACCATAGAGCACTACTGCCTGGCCTGCCCAACTGTCCGACACTTACTGCCCCAGGGCCTGCCACTTGGTGTGGTTTGTCGACACCTGCTGAATCATCAGGTTTTGGAGGAGCTTCTGGTACGCCACCCTCGATTTGGTGGATTTAAGTACACTGCAGGTCATAATGTAATTGTTTGTCTGTAATTTCTGTATGTTTGTACTTCCTTCTGCTATGTTATCAAGATATGTGTGTGTGTGTAGTAATTTGACTCTCATTGATTCTGTCTACTTGTAGGTATAGTTCCATGCCTCTTGATTGACGCTACGGCGCAATAATTAAAAAAAAAAAAAAAAAAGGTATGGTGGTGGTGGTGGCAGGTATGGTGAGTCGTGAGTGTCCAGGGTATGGTGGTGGTGGTGGTGGTGGTGGTGAGTGTCCAGGGACCAGGGTATGGTGGTAGTGGTCACGGTATAAGGACTAGAGTCTATAGTCATTATACCGAGGTAGTGGTATGGTCTATGATCTTTGCTTGGCTGGTAGCCTACACAGCTCTGGGTTGGTAGATGTGGTGCTGCTGTACCACGTGTTAAAAAGTAACCAATAGCATGATACAGTCTCTAGCCTCCCCCCGATCCCCTACTCTGTCTCTCTCTTACTTCCATCTCTAGTAGCAAACTGTACTCTCTACCCTTACACACAGCATAAGTGTAATGAACTTTAAGATCTGTTGGTGTGTTTATTAGCTCGGGGTACTACATGACCTTGACATTGTGTGTCACAACAAGGGAGACAACAGTTGATGTGTTTATTGGTTCAGGGTACATGACCTTGACCCAGTTGTCCTCTCTTCCGTTACCTTCGACGAAACAGATCTCATACTCTCACCATTTCCCTGGTTCTCTTTTGGCGGTCCCAGTATCTGCTTTGTGTCCGATTTAGGTAACTGAGTTTATCAAATATTATTGAGACAAGTGTATAAATGGTTTTACAAAGCGGAGAGAGAGAGAATCAAGTCGTGTTGGGCTACTACTACTGGGGCCTAAAGCCGCCTAATCCATTTCAGGGACAGTGAGTAATCATTTTCACAAATATCTTTCATACTACGGTAATTAATTGATCGGAATAGTACTTTGGCACTATGTACAAGACACCTTCCGCTAATGTTTGGTAATATAGAGCATTGCCAAATGGTGTTAGTGAAGGATTTTACTTTTTTTTTTATACACATGACGTTGTCTAACATCACCAACATAGGCTATGTATATGAACATCCATTATCCACCATTCCATCCCTTCCTCCCTGACCACTCTATATTATGTTATAATAATTAATATGTTGGTGTTTGTAGAATGTGTGTGTTTATTTACTCATTATTATTGTATGTCCTAAAGTTATTTAAACGTGAGTAGCCTAGGGGAGGTGGCCGAGTGGTTAGTGTTCTGGACTCATACCCTAGAAGTCGGGAGATCGATCCTCTCAGGTGAGGGCCTGAGAATAATTACTCTTCCGATTTGAGTGTCAAGCACTAACTATAAGGCCACCGAACGTCGTAAAACACCCTCACTGGTACCATAACAGCTGCAGTATTTGGGAATCACCCTCATTTCCCTCTCTCTGTGGTTGGGTACCAGTTCGGAAGTCGTGACGTGTGTGTGTGTGAGCAGCAGTTGACCTGGGCCACGATAACGGGATTGATTAAGCCTATGGTCCAGTGTCGGATCATATAAAAAAAAAAAAGAGTCCTAGACTAAAGAGGGTATGACCATCACCTTATTAACTTTATGTAATGTACTTAGCATTACCATCTATTAATTCCTTTACTCCGCCGTATTGACGTGTTTACTACGAGCAGGTAAGATATGGTATTAAAAATATATCACTACATAATAGGATGGTAAGGGAATTATGAAATATATATATATATATATCTCGTATTATAAGCTTAATAGGTGGATAAGTGATGCAAACAATTGTGCATATCACATAAAGTTTATTTTAACAGTCTTTGTCACTATTTAGTAAAGAACAAATCCTGGGAATCACTCTCCATGTTGATAATTAACATATAGCCTAATGGTAAATGGTATTATATTGCATATTGTATATTACATACAGGTAATGGAGGTAATGATTAGGGCAGGGATGGAGGTAGAGGACGTTCCAATGTGTACATTAGTACAACTTTGTATATTACATAGAGGGATGGAGGTAGAGGACGTTCCAATGTGTACATTAGTACAACTTTGTATATTACATAGAGGGATGGAGGTAGAGGACGTTCCAATGTGTGCATTAGTAGCCTAATTGCCAATCATACAACTTTGTATATTACATAGAGGGATGGTGGGTAGTGGACGTTCCAATGTGTAAATTAGTCCTGGCCAATCATACAACTTTGTATATTACAAAGAGGTAATGGAGGTAAGGATGAGGTGAGGGAGAGAGTGGTAAGGGACATAGCCTATGGAGGTAAAGGATGTATTGGTGTCTCATGTAGCCTAACTTTGCCTTTAAACGTCAAGAGTAAACGCCTTCACTAACACCAAATGTCAATGTCCTATTTTACCAAAAAATTAGCGGAAGGTGTCTTGTATACTGTGTCAATGTATCATTCCAATCAATTAATTAATTTGAAAGATATTTGTGAAAAGCGATGATAACTGTCTCTGAAATGGATATTAGGCACCAAGCCTGTGTTACTCTCACTTCGGTATAAATACTATTTATAAATAATTTGTAACTTATCAAAGTTATTGGCTGTGGTGGTGTTGGTGATGGTGGTAGTAGTGATGGTGGGTGGTTGTAAATCGGGAGAAATGGCCATTGGTGGCAAGCCATTTCTCCCGAAAATGTCCTGGATTAGGTTGGAAAGACAACCTATAATAGCCCTTCTGCAGTGGTAACGCGCCTGCCTCGCATCCGTGACGTCGGCAGATCGAGCCTCGCCCAGCCTCCAGGTCCGAGAGTTGGCTGGGCACCATGGTAGGGAGTTGGGCTTGCCTGGCTGACGTTCAGGAGAGTAACTTTTAAGACAACAACATTCTTAGTACAGACGGTAACAATATCTGCCTGCTGCTGCAGTCGTCTCTTATTACTCCCACGGGCATGGAGATGGAGTGAGTGAGCCCAGGACTTTACCACCATCACGGTCCACTCCCTCCTTTCCTCCATAGTGAAGGACACCTCCTCTCCATCCCTCAGTGATGGTGGCAGCAGAGAGACGAAGTAGTCAAGTGTTAAACATACACTCTGTCACTTAATAAATATATTGCCTTAATTAATGATCATTACGTAGTTGATTGGCGTTAAGCCCAAGTAACAAACATAACGAACGTCTGCTTGTCCAAACACAGACCTCCTGCCTCGGTGCCTTGCCTGCCGACATCACACACACACACACACACACACTGCCACCTGTCACACACACACACACAAACTGCCGGCTGTCACACACACCCTGATACACACACTGCCGGCTGTCACACACACACACACACACACACTGCCGCCTGTCACACACACACACACACACTGCCGGCTGTCACACACATACCCTGATACACACACACACACACACACACTGCCGGCTGTCACACACACACACACACGCACTGCCGGCTGTCACACACATACCCTGATACACACACACACACATATTTCCACATATCTATAAATATATTTCTTTAATGACCATAACATTATACACCCTGAGTCCCTGACACACACACACATACAGTACATTTTTCCACATACTGAATAATACACTCTATCACTCTATAAATATATCGCCTTGATAAATAACCATTATGTAGTCGATAGGCTTTAACCTCAACTAACACACACACACACACACACACACCCTGACACACATACATACACATTTCTCCACATATACACACTCTATCACTATAAATATATCGCCTTAATTAATAACCATTATGTAGCCGATAGACGTTAACCCCAAATAACACACACACACACACACACACACAACAATTCCAAATATACATTGTATATATTAATTTGAAATTTCAACAGTTTTTCTCTCCATTGAGCAGTGTTGCTTTATAAAGATATTTTCACGCCCAATATGGCTAGTTACTTCTACAAACTGGGTTATGTATTTAATGTTGTAGGGTTATTTTTATGATATTACAGTACTTGACAGGTATTATAAAATATTATTTATATTAATTGAATTAAATGTTAATATAATTATCAACCAATTGGTTATATGGTTGAATGTTTGGGCTAGTATTGGCTGGATATTGGGCTGGTTTTATGAAGGAATATAGCCAAGGTTTGAAGACACCGGCAATTTGGCGGTACAATGTTGTCAGTTTACCATTAACTTGTGTGAGGTGAGGATGTATGTGTCATATAATAGATATCTGGTTATCACAAAACATTATTACCGCCTTTGTCCACAATATAGAAAAATATAAATAATTAATGTTATAAAAAGTTGTGAGTGTTAAAAATAATCATTTAACGTTATGTTAGTTGAAATATCGGTATCTTTACCTTTATTTATTTCTTGAGTGAACACAAAATATTTATAATTACCGTAACGTAATGTATAAAATGAATAATTCTAACTTTAAATCCCTTTTATTAATTAAGATTGTGTTATATGGAGATAGTAATAGTTTGATTCCTCCAAAGTATGCCAGGAAACACAACCAGATTAACGTGGATTTATTTAACTTAAGTTGGTATATATTCAACACGTCCAAGACAAACCCTGTTCTTTTGGATAAAAGTACAAAAGAATTACTCTACTAAACATTGTAAGGAAAAGTCATGGATTGATATAACTTAGATGAAATTTTGTACGAAAACTGACTTGACTTGGAGTTACAGAAAGAAATGAGATGAGAAGGTAAGAATCTTTTGTATTTGTTTATTTCTAACTCTTATATAGAGTAACATAATTTATTATGTAGGTAATGAAGTAGATAAGTACTAACTTAGGTTTACTATATAATATATTTTAATATAACTACCTACTATTTTGGACCATTCCAAGACACTTTTCCTCTATGACAGACGAGTCACACCATAAAACGTAAACAACAACATGAATCTTATGGATGATAATGACTAGTTTGTGGCTGCATTGGTCCTTGTAATTAATATTTTTGAAAAAGAAAAGATTAAAGATTACCATAGGCTTGATTTGTTGTCCATGTTTGCATTCAATGAAGTTTACACGTGTACCACACACAGACACACACACACACACAAATACCACTGCTGGTTGTACACTCTTCTATTATCTTTCCGTCTCTACGAGATGTAAACACAGTAAAATATCGACATCGTAATTTCTACTTTAAATGTGTTTTTTGTTGTTCGAAAATTATTTGTATTGCAAAAATGTTTTCTGATATTAATCCACCTTTTTTGCTTAGAATTAATATATATAAATACATTATTTATTGACTTTGTTCTGTATACGAGGAATGGTCTTGGCTAGAGATGCATTTCATCTTTGTTCCACAAATGCCGCCGCGGTTCCTCGTTCACAGAAAGTTATTATTCCGCCACCCGGAGCCAGTGTGATACCCCCTTCAGGGATGGTGATTGGTGTTATGGAGAATGAGCTGGTGCTATGGAGAGTTTGGTTTGGTAGAGGAGGAATGGATGATGCTGGGTTAAGAGAAGTCATGTCTTGTTATAGGTTTTTGTGTAGGGGAGGAATTGTCACTGTTATGTCTACCTAAACGTCAGGTGATCCTATCTAATAATGGTGAATGTGTGTTGTGGATTGTGGATGGTGGTGTCAAGTATAGTAGGCTGAATCTATTGTTGTGGTGGATTGGAATGGGGAGTGAAAAAGGGAGGAGGTAAAATTGAGCGCACCATAATCCCAGCAGATCTAATACTGTACGTCAAACGCCGTCGTGAAGCCCCCAACACCGGTGTAACCTATTATATAAAGTGACCGGGGCAAATTCCCGGAACCTGTGTGGCCCTGGTCAAGAACACAGTACTTCTGTATTAATACCGTCATGTACTTAATTAATATTAATACAAATTGTGCTCAATACCACTGTGTGTGTGACAGGGTACAGGAATTGCGGCTCCGCCGTTACGGTGAGGCCGCAGCGGCGGAGCTGCAGTGTGACAACAGCCTAATAACTTACTATAATCCTATTATAATCTAAGGTGTGTGGTTTGTTAACAAGGTTCTGTTAGTAATAATATTATTATATTGTGAGTTGAAGTGTATTAACAGTGTTATAGTTTTATTATAATCTAAGGTTTGATAAGGTTCTGTTGAGTAGATAGGAGTTGTAGGTCTATGTCGGAAGTGTTGCCTTTGTATCGGCCCTTCCTCATGATAGTTTTCTACGTGGTTTGACGCTCTGGGTCTAGTTTGAAATATTTATGTCCTTTAATGAACTATTCTTAATTTTCTTTTCTCTTATTTTCCATAACTTGTACACTGTTTCCTCGCTGTTTTCGATTATATTGTTAAATAGTAGGTTCCCGATTATAATGTACTCCTACTGCTGATAGGGGCGCTGCAGTACCACGTTTTCTCTTCTCACATCTTCGTATATCACACAATGCAAGATGAAATGTTTCAGATCTTCTTTTTCCTCACCACATACTACAAACTCAGTCCACTTCTGATTTTTAAATTATTTTTATCAGACAGGTTTAGGTTGTTACTCCTACACTTGAATAAGATCATTGACGCCTCTGTTGTCATAATAATAGGCTATTATGTCCCCTCCTGTCCTCACATTTTCTCTCTTCATTCCCTGTACACTTTTATTAAACTCACTTTACTTTGCATATTTATCTTCCATTCTCCTGTGTCCCAATCTCTCACTTTCCTGCTGATATCTTTATTAGTCACTCTTTCTCCTCCAATCCCCACCATTTTTCTGTCTTCCAGTATCCCTTTTATCCATCTATATATTATAGTCTTAGTTCTCATCTCCTCTATCACTCCCTCAAGTAGACGATTTCCCTCTCCTCTCAGAATAGACTACAAATATTTCAGCTGTCTTTCCATTATCCACACCTTCATACCTGAAATGCCTATTTCTCCTCTGATAGCTGCCTCCTATGTGTGTAACTTGGTGCTCCCAATGTTTTTCTTGCCACACTTTTCTATTCTTTGCAACTTTTCAATCTCTTCCTTGTTAAAATCAATGAATAGCCACACACTTCCAATATGTGTTGCCTATTAGTAGTCTGGCACAGCTCCTTGCCACTATTGAGTAGGTCATATTTGCTAGTCGATGTGTCTTTTCTAATAATATTTTCTTTTGCTCTTTGAGGAAGTATTTAGAGTCGTTCACTGTAATTCTCAGGTACTTTAATTTATTGTCAACCTTAATCCCTGCTATTTCTTGGGGTTTCTCTTTCATATTAGATATTATAATGTTACATTTTCCTTTGTTTATTTCTAGTCTACTTTCTCTTCCCACTTGTATCACCAAAGCAACCACTCCCTCTGCATCCTCTATGCTTCCTGCAAGCAACATTCTATCATCTGCATAAAACAAAGATGTAATACTTAGATAATCATCTTTATAATCCCTATCCAGTTCCAACAGCTTCTTTATTATTTTAAAATAATAATGCGAACATTTGTAATACATTATATTTGGTACATATAATTATAGGATAAAGAATACAACATAGTTTAGAAAAACTACTGATTTTATTTTAGATATATACGTTATTAAAACATTCATTATTGATTATGAAGACAATTAAATATAATGAGTCCCCGTTATAAAGAATACAATTATAATAAGCTCTTTAAAATAAGAACACAAATAACAATAATTATATGTTTGGGTAACTTAATACAATAAATCTATAAACAAAATATGGTATACCCTTTAGTAGCGGGAGCGATGATTATTCACAATATTTTAAGTATCGCTTACTAGATCTCTACTTTACTAATATTACTTATATTATAAGTGTCAAGGAATGCATTTCTTAAGGTATGCAGTTGATATAATGTTAATATAACCACGTAAAATGAGTTTGGAGTTGATGTGTGGCGTGCAGTGTCCCTTAGATTGAAGGAGACACCAAGATGTTTGTATCAAGAGACGAGTGTGAGAAGCGTGTTTGTAAACTCGATGTTTATTGGTGGAGTACGTGACGTCATTAGTTTTGACGTCATGGATGTTCTTTGATGTTATTGGTTGGAAAACATTGAGTTGCCTATAATATTGTTACTATTTTATTTAAATAATACTATTAGGATTTCTAGATAATATACAATATTACACACTTACAACCCTGCCCTGCATATATTGTTTCAATCCGTAATTTGTTTACTGAACCAACTTTGATATCACCATATCACAATTTGTCATAAAGTGAACTTTTTCAACCCAAAAAACAAGGAAGTCCATACCCAAAACACAAAAAACTGCCAGTAGGCCTAGAATAGCTGAACGGTGCACATCCCAATAGATACGGGATAGTTAACTGCAGGAGTATTTACATCGAAAACATTACAAGGATTACTTAATTCAGCAAATCTTCAATGATATCAGCAAAATATACAAATATCCAGCGATGTAAATGGTATGTTAGTTTGCTTCTTTTTTTTTTTCTTACACATTACCTAGATAAACAAATTATTTCATGTGCCCCGGTTAGGTCCTGGTGGCGTTGGGTAATTTAAGGGTTAGCTCCCTGTAGTTTGCCACAGTCCAGGTTAGGTTAGGTTGGGTCAGGAAGGTTAGTGTGATTCCCAAAGGTTCCCTACAGCCAGGTTAGGTCCCGGTAGTTTGCCAAGGTTAGGTCCCGGTAGTTTGCCCAGGTTAGGTCCCGGTAGTTTGCCAAGGTTAGGTCCCGGTAGTTTGCCCAGGTTAGGTCCCGGTAGTTTGCCCAGGTTAGGTCCCGGTAGTTTGCCCAGGTTAGGTCCCGGTAGTTTGCCCAGGTTAGGTCCCGGTAGTTTGCCCAGGTTAGGTCCCGGTAGTTTGCCCAGGTTAGGTCCCGGTAGTTTGCCCAGGTTAGGTCCCGGTAGTTTGCCCAGGTTAGGTCCCGGTAGTCTTCTCAGGTTAGGTCCCGGTAGTCTGCCCAGGTTAGGTCCCGGTAGTCTTCTCAGGTTAGGTCCCGGTAGTCTTCTCAGGTTAGGTCCCGGTAGTCTGTCCAGGTTAGGTCCCGGTAGTCTGTCCAGGTTAGGTCCCGGTAGTCTGTCCAGGTTAGGTCCCGGTAGTTTGCCCAGGTTAGGTCCCGGTAGTCTGTCACAGTCCAGGTTTGGTTAGGTTGGGTCAGGTAGGTTCGTCTGGTTCCCAAATATCCCTTACAACCAATGCAGCCTTGGCTGCCTACTATTATTATAGTTAGTTAAAAATAACCGGGAGAAATTGTATATTGAATAATCAGGTATTGGAGTAAAAATATATATTAGCAAAATTAACCACATGCGGGAGTAAGCAGTTGTAAAGACGCACAGGGTCATGACGTCATGCTACGATCGACTGATGACGTCATAGGAGGCAGGGCCGCCATTGATGACGTCATAGTTTTCAGCCAATCACAAGCATGGATTCATCACGTCTCGATCTCAGCTGCTCAGGTGTTGTTTATAATCATGGACATATTCCAAAGGCGTGTTTCAACCCCGATCTTTCCCTGATATACTTCATGCCCTCCCCACCTATCGGGGTCAATATTGTTGTGGGAAGTGAAGGAAATCAATATCTGGGACACAGTGAAAACAGAAGGTAGGCCTAAATGTATTACTAAAATAAATTCTGAAATATATCGCTCCCGCTACTAAAGGGTTTACCCAAAATATAAACATTATTATAAAATAAAAGTAAAATTAATGTGTCCTCAATATAATATTACATTACAGAGGTACTGTACTGTACTACTATTATTTCAGTAATTAAATAGGCTTACTTGAATACATACAGTGGTTTGTTTATAAAACAAATACTTTATTATAAAATAAAAGTAATATTAATGTGTCCTCAATACAATAGTGCAGTACAGAGGTATTATACTGTAGTGACCACACACACTATGGTCACTCCGGGGTCACCAATGTAGGAAATAACGTATCCCTTACTTCTGGAGGTGTAATATAATAGACTCTTTACAAGGCATGGTTTATTAGAGGTACGGTACACAGGAAGGGGCAGGAGCCACGCAGGTCAGCGGAGTAGGAGCGTGGGTGTAGCTAGGGCGCCAGTGAGTCTCCTGGTGGTGCTGCTGCTGCGTGGGTTACTGCTTGGTAGCTGGAGTCTGGGGCAAGAGTTAATCCACTCTTGCCCCAGACTCCAGCTACCAAGACACCAGGAACATCTCTCCCTGGCTGGTCACCACATCTAACCTACAAGCAGTAACCCACGCAGCAGCAGCACCACCAGGAGACTCACTGGCGCCCTAGCTACACCCACGCTATGCCACACACCCACGCTCCTACTCCGCTGACCTGCGTGGCTCCTGCCCCTTCCTGTGTACCGTACCTCTAATAAACCATGCCTTGTAAAGAGTCTATTATATTACACCTCCAGAAGTAAGGGATACGTTATTTCCTACTATACTATTACTATTACCGGTAATTAAATATTGGATATATACAGTACAGTGGTTTGTTTATAAAATACTGTATATACATTATTATAAAATAAAAGTAATATTAATGTGTCCTCAATACAATACTGTATTACATTACAGAGGTATTAAACTGTTACCAGTAATTAAATATTGGATATATACAGTACAGTGGTTTGTTTATAAAATACTGTATATACATTATTATGAAATAAAGTAATATTAATGTGTCCTCAATACAATACTGTATTACATTACAGAGGTATTAAACTGTTACCAGTAATTAAATATTGGATATATACAGTACAGTGGTTTGTTTATAAAATACTGTATATACATTATTATGAAATAAAAGTAATATTAATGTGTCCTCAATACATTACTACTATTACTATAAAATAAATATATACATTACTATAAAATAAAAGTAATATTAATGTGTCCTCAATACAATACTACTATTACTATAAAATAAATATATACATTATTATGAAATAAAAGTAATATTAATGTGTCCTCAATACAATACTACTATTACTATAAAATAAATATATACATTACTATAAAATAAAAGTAATATTAATGTGTCCTCAATACATTACTACTATTACTATAAAATAAATATATACATTATTATAAAATAAAAGTAATATTAATGTGTCCTCAATACAATACTACTATTATTATAAAATAAAAGTAATATTAATGTGTCCTCAATACAATACTACTATTACTATAAAATAAATATATACATTATTATAAAATAAAAGTAATATTAATGTGTCCTCAATACATACTACATTACAGAGGTATTATAGCAAATTTAATGAATTAGGAAAGTCTGTTGATTAAGTGATGATTTAAAGTTAAACAAGTCTGTCAGGTCATCAGTTGAATCAGGACTAACAAGGTCTGTTTGTTGACTGGGTGATAATACGAAGTTCAACAAATCTGTTAGGTCATCAGGTGAGTCAGGATTGACAAGGTTTGTTAGGTCATCAGATGGGTCAGGAATGACAAGGTTTATTAGGTCATAAGGTGAGTCAGGATTGACAAGGTTTGTTTCCTGTAGAGATGATCCAAAGTAGAGCAAGTCTGTCATTTCATCAGGTGATAGAATGTTTAGCAAATCTGTCAGTTCTGTCTCCCAAAGAGGTGATTTAGGTTTGGCTAAGACTGTCTCTTGAACTGGTGATCCTGGGGTAGCTGTCTCAAAAGATGATCCTGAGATGGACACAGGTGATCCAGGTTTGGCTAAGATTGTCTCTTGAACTGGTGATCCTGGGGTAGGCATAACTGTCTCCTGAACGGGTGATTCAGTGTTGGGCGTAGCTGTCTCAAAAGATGATCCTGAGATGGACACAGGTGATCCAGGGTTGGCTATGACTGTCTCTTGAACTGGTGATCGAGGACTGAGCATTACTGTCTCTTCAAAAGGTGATTCAGTGT
Organism: Petrolisthes manimaculis; assembly: GCA_034508575.1. Taxonomy (NCBI): domain Eukaryota; kingdom Metazoa; phylum Arthropoda; class Malacostraca; order Decapoda; family Porcellanidae; genus Petrolisthes; species Petrolisthes manimaculis. The sequence continues at coordinate 100,954 of JAWZYT010001913.1, forward strand.
TGTAATGATCCATCTCCGACAGAGGAGAGGAAGGGTACTGTATCATGGACTCCACTTCCACTTCCACTACCATCTCCTCCACTTCACCATGTAGTTGGTTCATTGTAAACTCAGGCTGTAGGGTTAGACGCCTCATACCAACATAGACGTAAACTTGGTTATATTTACCACCCACTCTGGCACTGGCCCTTATGCCCATCTTACCCAGGAACCTGCCAAAGTTGACAATGGAGACAACGGGACAGCCATGGTCGGCACAAAACTGTTTGTAGTGGGAGTAGAGTTGAGGTCTGGTAATTTTGTCTTCTGCTCCTCCAGTCATCTCATAATTTTTCAACAAAAACAAACTCAGTTCCTTCATTCCTTTACCTCCTTTATCATTAGGCTTACGTTCATACTTTATTCCAACATAGACATATTTCTGGTTATTCTTTTTGCCTATCCTGGCACCTGCCTTCACTCCCAACTTGGCTAGGAACCTTCCAATACTGACAGTGGAGGCTACAGGGTATGAACGAGGCTGGCAGAAGTCAGTATATCTACATACAAGTTCTTCTCTTGATATTCGGTCGTTTACACAGCCGCTAATTGTACATTCATTATCAATAAACTCGTACAAACTTTCTCGGCCGGTAAACTTGTATGCTTTCTTGTTGATCTTCATTGTTGTATCCATAGTGATAAAACTTTGTGACTTTAATCTTATTTTATCACTATATTATTGACTTTCTTCTTTCAAATATCTTCAGCTTCTGATTTAATGGTTGTTTAATCCTTATAATGTGATAATGGTGCTTGGTGTATAGAATTGCAATGCTTATAACTGGAGTGTAGTTCAGTACGTCTGTCAGTTATAAGGTTCAAGGATGCAATGATGTAATACACATGCACACATTCCTTTTATAGTCTTTCAGGTGCAGGTGCTGATCATTGTTTAGTCACGTGACTTTATATCATCCAATCAGATTGAAGTATTTGAATTTCAAATGTCCATATTAACCAATCAGGTGCAAGGATTATGAATTTAAATGTTCATAATTGACAGCCTAGCCAATGAGGTTCAAGAGTTTAAATTTGAACTGAACATTGTGATTGGACAAGACGACTTTGTTATTAAAAAGAAAAATAATAATATTTGAGGGTCAAAATAGTCATTTTCCATTTAAATAATACACCAATTAATTTTTAATTAAATAAGGACAAGTTTGATTTGAGTAATAAAGTAAATAAAATCCATTTAATAATTATCAAAGATAAAAGTGATCCATTAAGTTTAAACCTGATTATCAGGTAAAAGTTGTATTGCATGTGTAATTATAAATGTTACCTTATTACCTTATATATATGACACCGTTTTAACCTTATATATATATCATTGAAATTATGAACAATTCTGAATAGGGATTCCCTCAAGATAATTATTATTGCCTTGGTTACCTTTGGCGGCCATTTTACAAGATGGCCGCCATCTTACAAAATGGCCGCCATCTTACAAAATGTAAACATGGGATTCCTGTCATTGTTTTTCTCTTTGTAGGTTTATCCAAGGCCAAGAGATATATCTCTTGGCCTTGGGTTTATCAGAAATGATTAAGGGGGTGCGGGAAGAGGGGGACAGGCTTTCTACCCACCCCAAGCCTGCCCCCTACTCCCGTACCCCCAAGCCTGCCCCCTACTCCTGCACCCCCAAGCCTGCCCCCTACTCCCACACCCCCAAGCCTGCCCCCTACTCCCTTACCCCCAAGCCTGCTCCCTACTCCCTTACCCCCAAGCCTGCTCCCTACTCCCTTACCCCCAAGCCTGCCCCCTACTCCCACACCCCCAAGCCTGCCCCCTACTCCCGCACCCCCAAGCCTGCCCCCTACTCCCGTACCCCCAAGCCTGCCCCCTACTCCCGCACCCCCAAGCCTGCCCCCTACTCCCACACCCCCAAGCCTGCCCCCTACTCCCGCACCCCCAAGCCTGCCCCCTACTCCCACACCCCCAAGCCTGCCCCCTACTCCCGCACCCCCAAGCCTGCCCCCTACTCCCACACCCCCAAGCCTGCCCCCTACTCCCTTACCCCCAAGCCTGCCCCCTACTCCCACACCCCCAAGCCTGCCCCCTACTCCCACACCCCCAAGCCTGCCCCCTACTCCCACACCCCCAAGCCTGCCCCCTACTCCCACACCCCAAAGCCTGCCCCCTACTCCCACACCCCAAAGCCTGCCCCCTACTCCCACACCCCAAAGCCTGCCCCCTACTCCCACACCCCAAAGCCTGCCCCCTACTCCCACACCCCCAAGCCTGCCCCCTACTCCCGCACCCCCAAGCCTGCCCCCTACTCCCACACCCCCAAGCCTGCCCCCTACTCCCACACCCCAAAGCCTGCCCCCTACTCCCACACCCCCAAGCCTGCCCCCTACTCCCGCACCCCCAAGCCTGCCCCCTACTCCCGCACCCCCTTTAATATTCAATAGAAATTATACAAATGTCATTTGTGTTTTATTTTATTTATAACTAACTTACTGTCGTAGTAGTAGTTGTAGTAGTAGTAGTAGTAGTAGTAGTAGTCGTAGTAGTAGTAGTAGTAGTTGTAGTAGTAGTAGTAGTAGTTGTTGTAGTAGTAGTTGTAGTAGTAGTAGTAGCATCCTAGTAGTAGTAGTAATTGTAGTAGTAGTAGTAGTAGCCTAGCAGTAGTTGTAGTAGTGGTAGTAGTAGTAGCCTAGCAATAGTAGTAGTAATAGTAGTAGCCTAGTAGTAGTAGTAGTAGTAGTAGTAGTCGTAGTAGTGGTAGTAGTCGTAGTAGTAGTAGTAGCCTAGCAATAGTAGTAGTAGTAGTAGTAGTAGTAGCCTAGTAGTAGTAGTAGTAGTAGTAGTAGTAGTAGTAGTCGTAGTAGTAGTAGTAGTAGTAGTAGCCTAGTAGTAGTAGTAGTAGCAGCCTAGTAGTAGTAGTAGTAGTAGTAGTAGTAGTAGTCTAACCACTGTATTGGGAAACATTGTCATTTTTATTGAAAATTCATTATTGTACACAACATTAGTGACAGGTTTAGTAGTAGTAGTACCTGTAGTAGTAGTATAATAATAATAATAATAATAATAATAATAATAGTTCCTTTCCACGGCATTTGACATCTGACAACTTGTACCAAGCACGTCCATGTTTGTGTGTGTGTGTGAGAGAGAGAGAGAGAGAGAGAGTGGGGGGGGGGGGAGGTAAGCGGATGAGAGTAAGGAGAGAAAGAGGAAAGGGAAGATGGGAAGAAAAAGAGATAGGCCTATAAGGAAAATATAGAATGTTAGGTAGGCAGTTATGGACTTATGGTCCCCCCCCCCCCCCTACACACACACACCTCCCTCCTCTCCATCACCCCTTCTCACCTCTCATTCCCTTCACACCCCTTCTCACCTCTCATTCCCTTCACACCCCACTCTTCCCTCTCACCTCCCTCACACCCCACTCTTCCCTCTCACCTCCCTCACACCCCACTCTTCCCTCACACCCCACTCTTCCCTCTCACCTCCCTCACACCCCACTCTTCCCTCTCTCACCCTCACACCCCACTCTTCCCTCTCTCACCCTCACCCAACCCTACGTCTATTATTTTAGTTGTTTATTATCTGATGTGTGTATTATCTAAGCTGTATATTACCTTAGCTGGATGTTTTAGCAGTTTATTTTCATAGCTGTATAGCTGAAGGTAATATACCTTCGTTGTATATTATCTTAGCTGTATAATATCATTACTCTATATTATTATTAACTTCAGCTATAACTCTATTCAGCTTTTTTAGCTCCATATTAATGTTAATATTTTTCATTACCACACTATTTTCTTATCAGTCAGTCAGTCAAAAATATAATTTTATTGTTTCCTTCAGAAAATATAATCTCTGCTTTCTGTTACTCTAGACACCCCGTACTTGTATTAGTAATGTGGATAATACTTTAAGGGGTTTGGCGCCCCTTCGGCTCCAGCCACTAGCCTTTAGTTCTTCAACTGTCCCTCTTTTCTTTCTATTTCCTTTCTGCTTGCTGTCTCACCTCTCTAATGGTACTAACTAGTTAATGTTACCTTGAAAAAAATTATACACACTTCTTATGGTATCTCATTTGCATCATATTTTTCTACTGGGTCTTTATATACCGTATATTTTCTTTCATACAGATTTTATTGTATTTCATATAGGCTTATAGCCTATGTAATATGTATAGAGGATGAACAAATATAACCATTATTGCTATTATTATTATTATTATTATTATTATTATTATTATTATTATTACAAGATGGTAGGATATATTACAGAACAACCATAATGCTGTAATAATTAAAATGCAACAAAACAAAGATAATACATTACAAAAACAAATAGAATACTGTACTGGTACCTTGTATAGCCTTCTAGAGATTAACAACACATTAATGTTACTGGTAGTTAATTTATATATATATTTATAATACAGAAACAAAACTTGGAATCCCTAGACAATACAAACATTACAAAAAAAAAACATAACTTCGAATATTGGTGGGCAGAAAATAATATACTATATAATTTTCTCAGTGAAAAACAATATAATTAATTTTATTCAACAGATATATTGACCTATAGCTCTTTATTATTATATTATTAATACATATCATACAGTTACTTGTATATTAATTAATGTTTTTTGTTTTCCACAGAATGGCACCTTTGAACAATACAGTCCAGCTGAAACAGTTACTACTTCGTTCATCAAGAGGGACACACGTCATTCATATTGATGAAGGACAGACAGTGGCTCATATAAGAACTTTTCTCAGTCAAGCTGATGATTTACCTTTTAATGACATCAGATTGTATGCATCGGGAATTTTACTTAATGATGATACTCTGCTTTTGTCAACAATAACCTCCGTAATTATAGACGTCAATATAACATTAAGAGGAGGTAAAGTACACGGTTCACTCTCTCGTGCTGGTAAAGTTAAAAGTCAAACCCCCAAAGTTGATAAGAAAGAGAAGAAGAAATCAAAGACAGGCCGAGCCAAAAAAAGACAACAATACAATAAACGATTTGCCAACCAATGTGTCAAATAATAACAACAGCAACTAATGTAATTATATGATTCTTACTCACAAACTGACCACCAATTCAACCATATAATCACCATTACCACAACAACAAAACTAAATAATGTAATTATATGATACTCACTAACTGACCACTAATTCAACCATATATCACTATTACCAAAGCCTAATAATATTGTTGTTAATTCTTTCTTAATATTATATAGCCTGACTGGTTACTATATTTATGCATCACATAAATTATACAGTATTTGTAATAAAGTTTAATATTTCCAATTCTTATTTCTGTACAACAAGCCACTCCAATCAATACGGTACAGAGTATTTAATTAAGAATATAAAATAAACTTACTTTTTTCAACCCTGATGTATTTTTAATCCCTTATAATAATAATAATAATAATATATACAGTTGCATGACCAAGTTCGTTAATCCAGTATTGTGTGTTATTTCCATAATTGTTTCCTTTCACCTTCTGCTCTATAACAACTTGTAATAACGTTTTGTACATTACATTTGAATTACAAAAGTAGCTCTATACTATTTTTACACTTCCTGTTTACTACTGGTGATGAATTACCCTTTAAAGTTGATAATTTATTTCATCTATATTCCAACAAGTACTTCATTGCATAATAATGAAACACCTGTTGTTCAACAATAAACAAGGACAGTACTTCACTACATAATAATTACAGACCTAAACCACTAAAACCTTTATATATCAAGGTTATAAAGGAATACCTGTTGTTGGATTATAGTATCTTGTAATATATTACCTGTATGTGTGTGTGAGTTGTAATGGGACCAAAACCCACTACTGATATAGTGGCAGAAAGTGTGTGTTGGACCAAAAACCACTAGACTGATGATATTATAGTACCGATATCTTGTAATATCTTGTCATTAGTACGGACAGCAAGTGTGTGTTGTAATAGGTCTATTACCCACTACAGATATAGGATTGATCAATATTATTATATAATAGTATCTTGTGATATATTGTCATCAGTACAGGCAGTAAGTATGTGTGTGTGTGTGTGTGTGTGTGTTATAATAGGACCCAAACCCACTTGGTCTTTACTACTGGTACTGTACTGAGTGAAGGAAGGGATATAGGGCCTATATAGGTCATAGGAAGGACACTACAGATTAACACTGCTCACTGCTTCACTCAGCTTTCAAGGTCATACCAAAGAGAGAGAGTTATCCCTCATCAACGTCCCTCCCTCAGTGTCCAGTCTATTATGTTATAATAATTAATATTTTGGTGTTTGTAGAATGTGTGTTTATTTAATCATTATAATTGTATGTCGGCTTTCAAGGTCATACCATTGAGAGAGAGTTAGTTGAGGCTATTAACAATTGGTACACAATGAGTAGCCTAATATAATTTACTGAGGGATGTCCAGTACAGCAGGTGGATTATACAAAGTTACAACACATTAAAAAAAAATCCGTATAACTGTATATATTTTATACTATTTTTAATCTTATATACCAACAATCAAAACTTCAAAATGGTAAATTAAGATTTGTTTTCCATTGACATCACATTGCTCCTGTATCGTTTAGGTATGTATTATATGGGAGAATAAATACTCCTATAGCTGGACTAAAGTACATATGTTCAGGGTTTTTTCCATTGACATCACATTACTCGTGCAATGTTTAGGTATGTAATAAGTACTGCTATCATTGGCCCAAGGCCTATGTGTGTGTGTGTGTAGGTGTATGGGTGTGTGTGTGTGTGTGTGTGGACGAACAGGTAAAAAGTCTTACATAGGATGATTGAAACTATGGAAAATGAGTTAAAAATGAGCAGTGTAAAGGTTAATACAAGTTCCAAATGGGAGTTATTCTTTCATCTCAGTCACTATCCTAATAGGGTTGCACGAAATGCTAAACAAGTAATTCAACCTTCAGTATATTCTAACAAGAAAACTTAATCAGGACTGCCTGGAGCATACATTATGTTTGGGTGTATTAGGCAAATGCATGGAACTTATAACCATCCCAATCCTTTGACCTTTAAGTTTCGCTTTAAAAAATACTGCTAGGAAAGGAGGTACGGTATCGCTTCATGCAGAGAAAATAAATACTACTAATGATGAAAATATTGATTGCAAATCAAATGCTATGAAGCTGACAGCAAAAATAACTTGTAGGAAACTATAATTATAGTGATAGAGACTTGGCGGTGGAACTGTGTATAATTAGCCTCTGTTTTAATGACCTCTGGACACTGACGATGAATTAGATAATGACGAGTTTGATGGACAGCTAGGAGAGAATTTACAGTTATGTGAAAGACTAAACAAATCAGCTGATCAAGTAGTTGAAGAAGAAACTTTGAAGTATATTGGTGGCTATGTTGTAAAAAAGTTCTCTGATAAATCCTAATTTAGGTCATAAAGTTAGTGAGTGTAACTCTATGAACATCACCTGGACTGAAACAGTAAATAGAAGTCACCTCTACCTTCCTACTCATTTTTTTCCCACTTGAAATCTATATAATTTATTATTATATTATAATTATGAGAGGTATTTATATATGTTCATGGAGACACTCTTTTTATTAATGGAAAATACTGTAAAAACAATTGTATGAGAAATAAGGCGTGTAGAAAATTATCTGCCTGCGAAAATTTCTGTATATTTCATGATAAGAAAGCTTAATAATTATATAAAAATAAATAAGAAAGGTAGAACTTGCAGAAGTGAACAGAGAAAAATGATTAAGATGACTAAATAGATACTGTAGAAAGCACATAGAGTACCTAAGGAAATTATCTGTTTTATGTAGGCCTATACTAAGGAAAAGGTTTGGTGGCATATATGTATAGCCTTCACTGTCTAAATAGCCTATAATAATTAAAATGTTACTTTCTTTATGTACTTTCCTGTTTAACATTATAAAACAATATAGATAATATATCTGGGATAAACAGTACGATGAACAAGGAAATAATGACGAGCTAATTAATAAGATGGGTGGACAGCTGACGTCATCATCTCCTCGGGACTCGTCTCGCGCTCTCTGGCTGGCTGACCTGTCTAACAAAATAGGCCCAAGGTTTAATAAGTCTGGTCCACTGACTTTGCCACAGAAGATTAATTGATTTTTTTCCGAGGGATAGACATGACTGTAGATCACGAGGGACGTCCCAAGACCCCTCGAGGTTCACCGCCAATTTCAAGTAAGTCTGTCCGTTCATTGCCATAAATACGACAATGTTCGGACACCCAGAACAGAGTGAAGGACTTGTTGTATAAGTGCAACTTATTAATAATGCGACCCTGGATTTCATTAGAAACAGTTTGACATGAGTTACCCTAATTGCCTGAAGGGCTGACTTTGAGTCTGAGAAAATGACTATTGAATTATGACTAGAATTTAGTGCATAGTCTATGGCTTTTTCTCTTGCAAAAAGTTCTAATGTAAACACAGATGTATGAATCGGCAATCTATACCTAATTTCACATTCATTCGACCAAACACTCACACCAACACATTCATCCGACTTGAGCAGTGACTCACCAGAGGCCTGGCGCTGCAGTTCCTCTCCTACGATACAACACTAATATCACAGTGTTAACACGTAACCAATAGTAGGGTAAAACAGACTATAATAGTCTACAACTCGTCATCCAAGGTGTCCACCACGGTCGAGTTACTGTTCACGTCCTTCACTTCCTGTCCGACAAGTGAGAATTTGCTCCTGTAGTCTTTAACCAAGGTATATACAGGCGTAGATGTATATACCTTGGTCTTAACTATGGCTTCACGTGTTCCTTTAGAGTGAAAGTGCACTAAATATACCCAACATAAGAGACAGTCCGCTCTCAGTCCGCTTTGGGACTTGGGTTGCTCTGGGGTCCTTTAGGCCGTATAGGGACTCACATTAGGGGCCAGACTCACGTAACACCACCAAAGTGTCCCTGTGAATTTGCCTCTTTTAGGATACAGTTCACACCATACCTTAAATTAACCCTACTCAAAGGAAAAATAACCAAACAACACAACTTAATCTAACCGTACTTCACACCTAATTTAACCTATTCTAATATATTTTAACATATTTTAACACCTCACTTAATCACTCACTCGATTATATAACAAGGGAATCACCACACACACACATACATAGTATTACATACATAAACACACACACACGTATTCATACATACACATGCATACATACATACACAGTGCACACACACACACACAGAAATGTAAGCTATACAAGGGAATTACCACACACACACACACTTTATATATATGTGGCTTACACTGTGACAGTAGGAGGAAAAAGCAGCTTACTTTTCTATAATATTGAATCTCTCTCAAGTACCTTGATTTTCGGAGTTTTCTGGTTCTTTGGAGCACAAAAACTCCGGAAATGAGGTCCAAAGCAACTAGAATCAGCTTCAAATTTTCCTAAATTATCCAAAGAAGGGGGAATCCCCCCACATTCCTGACATTCTTTCATACACCAAGGAGAGGGGTGGTGGTTGGGTATTGGATCGGGTAGGTAGGCAGGGGGTAGGTAGTTGGGTTGGTTAGTTGGGTGGTGGATGGGTGGGTGGGGGTACTTGCTGGTGGGCTCCTGGGGGTTATGGGGGAGGGATGGGCTAGGGGGATAGGGGTGGGAATGGTGTAACTGATCAACCTCTCTCTCTTTCTCCCTCTCTTTGTGTGGTACTGGGGGGGATAGGGTGTGTGTGTATAGGGTAAGGGTAGGGTAGTAGAGGGGAGGGGGTTACTGTGGAAGGGTATGGGACTCTCTTGTTATGTCTGTGTGTATGTGTGATGCTTGGGGGGGATGGGGGTTCCATAGTGGTGGAGGGGTAGGGTAGTAGAGGGGAGGGGTATGGGAGGTATGGGATAGGATGGAATGTAAGACTTGAATTGTTGGGGGGGTGGGGGTTCCTTGGGTTGGGTAGGGGGATGATGGGGGTTGGGGGAGGTAGTGATAGAGGGAGGGAGGATGGAAGGGAGGGGTTGGTGATACTGTTGGGGGTGGGAGTGGGGTATGATTCAAACTTGTAACTCACAGACACTTTCTCCTCTGTGTGTGTGTGTTTCTGAGTGGGTGGTGGGGTCTCGGGGGGGGGGGTGAAGGGGAAGGGAGGAGAGGAGTGTTATTTTTATGTGGGGAGTGTGAGGATAATAAAGACATGTTACTGGTGATATCCTTGTTGTATCACCAATATTATGTCATCAGGCAATCTGTGTGTGTATGTGTGTGTTTCAGGTGACTCCCTTGTTGTATAAACTACATTACCTCATCAAGCAATGATAACGAGGAGGAACACTTGGTAGTGATTCCCTTGTAAGTGAAGTTGGATGGGCATTAAACAAAGACTTTTTCCTGTTCACTCCCTTGCTCTTACAGCCGAGTATCTAATTACTATTTGGTGAACAGGGACATTGACATAGGAGGATGGCAGAATTATCCAACTAGTCTACTACAAAAAAAGAAGATTTAGGGTTTTATACCAATCAACTCCTGGTGATGGTCATAAATTATATTGTTTTACCATCCACACCCATGGCAGGGATTACAGGGCCCAATAAAAGTGTCTTCTTATTGATCGAGATATAAAGTGATATTGTTGTGATTTAGTCCAACATATATTTTTCTTGTCGTTTTTGAGGGACATAGCAAAGTTGTATCAATCATATATACCGTATATATATTTTTTCAAATAATGACAAAATCTATAAATAATAAAGAGATTATCCAACTCCTTTATGGAACTGTTGATGATGACGTAAGTGATGTGAAAAATGATAAATCATTTCCAGTAAAAGAAAGTACGTAGTCAAAATGGAAATGAGAATGGTAATAATGAAATAGTAACAACGGCCACGTCATCCCTATACTGATAATGTACTTCCAGTAAAATGTGTGTGTAGAAAGTTACTATCTAATAAGAGAGCGACAGACAGAGTAGGCTGTAGGATGTGGGAAAGGTAGCTAAACATTTCTGGATAGAACCAGTGGGAAAAGGTGATAGGGAGGAGAGACAACAAGCACTAATGAAATAGAAGGAATAGAGGGATAGTTGAAGAACTGAAATGGATTGGCTGGGGCCGAAGGAGCGCGCAAACCATTAAAATACTGGCCACATCACCAAGGCAATAATTTCCTTACGAGGTGTTGCTCCTCCAAGGACCAAGCAGGTAGCAATCCCAGAACTGTCTTTCCTTATGTAAGGATAAAGGAATAATATAATTATATTCACGTAACCCTGGCCTTAATTGTTACTATCATAGTGGTGACAGGTATGGTGTGTGACAAGGGTAAGTAAGTAAGTAAGTTTATTGTCACATTGAATATACATATACAACATGAAAATTTTCTTGGTACAGAGCTCACCTGTATGGCTACAAAATTCTACATAAAACCATATATTTCAAAATGAGACAAATCAGCGAGAGGTTAAGGAGTTATATATTTTAATACTTATTGGGATAAAAGAATTCTTAAATCTACTGGTTTGCATCTTGGGAAGTGCTAATCTCTAATACTAGGGTCACACCTACCCGAACTTGAGCCCGAATGCATCCCGAAGTGTGTTCGGTTTGTATTCGTAAATCATTCGGACAATGATTCGGGGTGTTCGGGAATAGTTCGGGGCCATTTGCAAAAATTCGGGACTGAATCAGAAAGTTTCCCAAATGTTTGGTGTTGCATGAAACATTCGGAACCAATTCGGGCAGAGATCGGGATGTATTCGAAAACTATTCGGGAATACTTCGGAAGCAATTCGGCTAAGTGTGACCCTGGCTTAAGGGGACAATAGCCTATGGAGGTAAAGGATGTATTGGCGTCTCATGTAGCCTAACTTTGCCTTTAAACGTCAAGAGTAAACGCCTTCACTAACACCAAATGTCAATGTCCTATTTTACCAAACATTAGCGGAAGGTGTCTTGTATACTGTGTCAATGTATTATTCCAATCAATTAATTAATTTGAAAGATATTTGTGAAAAACGATGATAACTGTCTCTGAAATGGATATTAGGCACCAAGCGTATGTTACGCTCACTACGGTATAAATACTATTTATAAATAACTTGTAACTTATCAAAGTTATTGGCTGTGGTGGTATTGGTGATGGTGGTAGTAGTGATGGTGGGTGGTTGTAAGTCGGGAGAAATGGCCATTGGTGGCAAGCCATTTCTCCCGAAAATGTCCTGGATTAGGTTGGAAAGACAACCTAGTCCTTCTGCAGCTAAGACAACAGCAGTCTTGGTACAGACGGTAACAATATCTGCCTGCTGCTACAGTCGTCTCTTATTACTCCCATGGGCATGGAGATGGAGTGAGCCCAGTGGCAGGACTTTACCACCATCACGGTCCACTCCCTCCTTTCCTCTATAGTGAAGGACACCTCCTCTCCATCCCTCAGTGATGGTGGCAGCAGAGAGATGAAGTAGTCAAGTGTTAAACATACACTCTGTCACTTAATAAATATATTGCCTTAATGATCATTAATTGGCGTTAAGCCCAAATAAGTTAAATAACAAACATAACGAACGTCTGCTTGTCCAAACACAGACCTCCTGCCTCGGTGCCTTGCCTGTCCACCACATCACACACACGCACTGCCGGCTGTCACACAGATAGATAGATAGATAGATAGATAGATTGTTTATTGACCCCAGGGTACAATATGTATATATTACAAATTTTAGCAAAAACAGTATAAAACGAAACCATTAAAACAAACTGAATACAAAAATACGGACATAAAAATACAAATACAAACATAAAACATAAAACATAAAAATACAAACAAAATAGTTATAATTTACTCATATAGTTTCAGAATATCATAAATAATTTTACAAGCCTTATTATCATCATATGTAACGTTAAAAAGGACTTCGATATTAAACAAGCCATATAATTGGCGAACACCTCTTGACACAGGACAGACCTCAACTACATGCTTCTCAGTCTGCACCTGCTGGCCACACACACATAGCTGTTCCTCTACGGGTAACCTACCCCTCCCCCGCCTGTTCCATCTACCTGACTCAATAGCCAAACTATGACCTGACACACGGAAACGAGTGAACGCCACCCTAAAGCGATCGTTCACAGCGTGGCGGTCTGTATATACACGGTGGACTGTTAGGTTTGGGTTGAGGGTGCGGTAAATTATGTATCTTGACCCACCAGATGATGCAATGCGATCATGTACGTTGTACATGAGGCTATGCACATCTGGCAGATCGGATGTAAGAAATGTTCTGATGGTGGCGCTCATGGGTGTGTTTCTCCTGGTGCAAACATCAAATACAAACATTAAAGGATCGTCAGGCTGGTTTTCTCTTTCCATTACAATTTTCTGATAAAATTTGTGCTGCTTGCGACGCACTAAATCTGGGAGCGAAGGGTAACCGACCTCGGCGTAACATACATCGTTTGGGGTAGATTTTCTCACCCCAAGGAGCTGTTTAATGGCCCAGTTATACAGTTTGATCATGGGTTTAAGGTCAGCCCCCACCCACGACTCACAGTCATACAATAATGCCGACATCAAAGCCGCGTCCAATACCCTTCGCTTCACCACAAACGGGACATCATTATTTTTGTTGACAAAGGACACAAACTTGAGCACATGGCCCATCTTGGTTTTGGCATGGAGTCTTACGGCAGACGACACGGACCCATCACTCGTGAAGGGGGAGCCGAGGTACATATATGACGTACATGGGTCCACTACCAACCCCTCCACACGCAATGGCTCCCCGTCGCCCGCACGCACACCCGTTCATTACAAAAAACTTGGTTTTAGATTGATTAACCTTCATACCATGCCCTATGCAGAAGTCCTGTAAAATGTTTAATTTCTGAAGCATTCCCTCCCTGGTTGTAGACAAAAGCACTGTGTCATCCATTAACACTAAAGAATGTAACCACTCCAAAAACCCGTCTGGTACACAATTCATTTTCAAAAGTCTAATAAGTTCATCCATAAGAATTATAAATACTAAACAAGAGGTGGGAGATCCCTGCCTGACTCCAAGGGTGGCGGTCATGACGGCACCACCAATCACTGCCTCTGTAGCCTACTACTATACATGGCCACTAGTGCTGCCAGCATCACCATGCCACACCCAAGACGCTTCAAAATAATGAATAATTTGTCTCGAGGGACCAAGTCGTATGCCTTACTGAAATCCACAAAAGTAACAAATAGTTTTCTCTTCTTGCGCCGTGCCATATCAGTGAGGAGGCGCAGCGCCACGATGTGTTCCATACACCCTCGTGAAGGCTGCGCCCCAGCCTGTTCACGGTGTGGCGCAAACCACTCATTCTGGCGCCGGCAAAGCACCATGTCATATATTTTAGCTATGGCGTTAATGACACTAATTCCTCTGTAATTATCAGCATACAACTTGTTCCCTCTTTTAAAAATCATAAACATATTTGCCCTCACCCAAGACACAGGATATATACTAGACATAAATATTGAATTAAAAAGTGTGGTTAATGTTAACAACCATTCCACAGGGAGAACCTTAAAAATACCAGGGGTGAGTCCGTCTGGCCCGCAAGCTTTGTCGGCTTTTAGCTTTCTCACTTGTAACTCTACTTCTGCATGCGAGACGGGCTCATCCAACACTGGCATACTTACATCTGTGGTGACAAGCAAGGGTGGGGGGGCAGGGGTGGGGTTTAATACATGTTCAAAATGTGTTTTAAATTCAGTATCACTTGGGCGATCATCTTTATTATCCCCAGACACATCAAGATCACCCTTCCAGCTAATCGCCTTCCACACTCTTGCATCGTCGCTATCTGCCAATAGCCTCTCCCATCTACTACTATCCCTCCCTCCCTCCCTGACCCCCTCTTCCGTCTGATACACACCTGCTGTTCTGTGCACATAAATACAAAGCTTCAGATATATTATGAGCAGCAAGGTTAATATCGTTATCTACAGCCGGGGGAACAGTTACCAAAACATTCTCAGCAAACTTCTGCATATCTAAACAATGTAAGCGTATTGGTTTACGTGCCACCACACCTCTCGCTGCGTTACCATACAGTGCTGCGTGGTCCCCTAACAGTTTAGCTCTTTCTAACATATTATCAATATTATAACCAGGGTTACACAAAGACAGAGTAATAGGGGCATGGTCAGATGACAAGTTCAAATGTCTAACTACTGCAAAATCTTCCAAACACTTTACCAAGCTGGGTGTCGTAACATAAACGTCCAACTCTGACACCCAAGTGTCACGTTTCTTATATGTTTTACCTCCAGGAAAGTGTTTGTTTTCTACTTGTGCGTTATTTAAAATAAATAAATTATTGTCCATACATATGGTAGATAAAAATTCGGCATTGTCATTCATGTTGTTTACATCATCTTCAATATTAGTATATTCTATTGTGCTACCTGGCAACTCACATAGGTTGACAAGATCTCGCACGGCCCTGCCGAACCTCGCATTCATGTCTCCCACTATTAAGTATCCATTCAATTTCTGCATATGTTCAGATCTAACCTTTTCATGAATGTATGTAAATGCATCGTGGGAATAATAATGGGAGTCACTCTGAGGAATGTAGCAAAACCCTAGCAACACATCTTGAATATTACTCAACTGAAACCAAACTTGGTCCCCTCCACCATAATCAACATTATAAACCAAATTGCTTAATGCATTTTTCACAATCCCCACAATTCCACCCCGCTCTGCTCTACCCACTGATCTTCCACTGAAAGAAACAAAACCAGGAAAACGGACAGGTAATTTAGTTTTTACTTCACTCAAGGCAATAATATCATAGTTGCGTAGGAAATTTGAAACATTTGACTTCTCCAACTTTGTACACACACTATTAATATTCCACCATATAATATTTATCTTTGAATCACGCTGTGGTCTATTTACAAAAACTGAGGATTCCACCCATCAATCACCTCTCCATCCCGATACAGCTTTCGTTCACGCGTGTTCAGCTGCACCTCGCACCCCACGTTCTCTGGCCGACGTGGCCGTTCCTTCTCACGTCGCTCCGCCTCACGAAGCCGTTCCCACTCCTTTCTCACCCCTGGGTGCACGTCCTTCTTGACGTAGATACGTGAGTAGGACTCGCCTGCTGTCTTGAGGTTTTTGGCGCTACCGAGGACACGGGAACGCAGCTCCTTGTCTCGGATGGTCAGCAGCAAGGGTCGTTTACGGTTGTTGTTGCCTTGTGTCCCTAGTCTGCGATGTTGGCACGCCACTCGCGGCACGCCCATCTTATCCCACACGCGATTCATCTTGTCCACGTCCGTAACAGCGCCCTCCAGTGCCTCGTTCTCGTCCGGTAGTCCCAACACAACCACGTTGTCTTCTCTCTCCTTCCTGTTTAACACCTCCAGGAAACGCTGCTGCTGGGAGATAATCTCGGCTTGTTTGCTTATCTTCCCTTCCATTTCCTTAAACTTTCGTGTAACGAAACTATCAGGGGACGTCACCGCCGCCTTCAACTCCGCAACTTCTGCCATCACGTATTCAGCTTTTCATCCATCGCCTTTAACATTGGCGATTCTTCAGTGTCTTGGGAAGCCAATATTGAATCAATTAACTCATCTTTATTTATTCGAGCCAACTGTCCCCGTGGTATCTTTCTCAGCTCCGACAAGGGTCTCGCCATGTTTATGGTAACAGGACGTTTACTCTTCAGAGGTGTTGAGCTGAGCAGCAAAGCAGAGGAGGGGGAGACCGTCCCTGTTGACAGGCAACGCAGGGAACCCCAGTGCGCATGCGCAAAACTGGTCCAACGGGTCGAGGGAGGGGTATGCCTGCTTGTCCAGATTTTCACAGGCAATTTTTAACTAAGTCCACCAGCCTTCATGCACACAAACTGGACCGGAGTATCCTTACAGTCTTACAGTGCTGGAGAGTCATCCATAGTAGTCCTGGGCTTTGTATATTACCCTGATACACACACACACACACTGCCGGCTGTCACACACATACCCTGATACACACACACACACACACACACTGCCGGCTGTCACACACATACCCTGACACACACACACACATACCCTGATACACACACACACACACACACACACACTGCCGGCTGTCACACACATACCCTGATACACACACACACACACACACACTGCCGGCTGTCACACACATACCCTGACACACACACACACATACCCTGATACACACACACACACACACACACACTGCCGGCTGTCACACACATACCCTGATACACACACACACACACACACACTGCCGGCTGTCACACACATACCCTGACACACACACACACATACCCTGATACACACACACACACACACACTGCCGGCTGTCACACACACACACACACGCACTGCCGGCTGTCACACACATACCCTGATACACACACACACACACACACACTGCCGGCTGTCACACACACACACACACGCACTGCCGGCTGTCACACACATACCCTGATACACACACACACATATTTCCACATATCTATAAATATATTTCTTTAATGACCATAACATTATACACCCTGAGTCCCTGACACACACACACACATACACATACAGTACATTTTTCCACATACTGAATAATACACTCTATCACTCTATAAATATATCGCCTTGATAAATAACCATTATGTAGTCGATAGGCTTTAACCTCAACTAACACACACACACCCTGACACACATACATACACATTTCTCCACATATACACACTCTATCACTCTATAAATATATCGCCTTGATAAATAACCATTATGTAGTCGATAGGCTTTAACCTCAACTAACACACACACACACACACCCTGACACACATACATACACATTTCTCCACATATACACACTCTATCACTCTATAAATATATCGCCTTGATAAATAACCATTATGTAGTCGATAGGCTTTAACCTCAACTAACACACACACACACACCCTGACACACATACATACACATTTCTCCACATATACACACTCTATCACTCTATAAATATATCGCCTTGATAAATAACCATTATGTAGTCGATAGGCTTTAACCTCAACTAACACACACACACACACACACACACACACACACTGACTCAACAGTGGGTATCACCATCAACAATGACTCAACATAAAGTTGTGGGAGAAAGCTAAGATGGTTTGTGAAAAATAATATGGCTAAATTCCTATACGTGAGGGAATATCACCTCAAAATAGGCTACAATGTTTACGTTGATGGTTGGTAGAGTATAGTAGAGACTCTATATAGGGTCTCTAGAGTATAGTAAAGGCAGGAGATGCAGTGTGTATTTGTGGATCTAGAATAAATCTAGGGCAGGTCCCTGAGATGAGTTGTGGTATTGTACTGTACGAGAAAATGATTTGGAGTAACAGAGAAATATGTGAGGGTGATGTAGGCATGTAGGATATGTAACCTACAGTATGACAGTAATGATGTGTGTAGTAATAACAGTAGTGAAGTGTGTAGTATGTGAAGGTGAAGTAGGATATGTAATCTATGTATGAGAATAGTATAACAGTAATGATGTGTGTAGTAATAACAGTAGTGAAGTGTGTAGTATGTGAAGGTGAAGTAGGATATGTAATCTATGTATGAGAATAGTATAACAGTAATGATGTGTGTAGTAATAACAGTAGTGAAGTGTGTAGTATGTGAAGGTGAAGTAGGATATGTAACCTATGTGTGAGAATAGTATAACAGTAGTGAGGTGTGTAGTAATAACAGTGAGATACAATACGTAGTAATGACAACAGTAGTGAGATGAGTAGTAATAACTGTAGTGAGTTGTGTAGTAATAATAACAGTGTGTTAGAACCAATATGATCTGTAGTCCAAATAAAGTATAGGACAGGTTGATATTGTTGTTATAGTTATTGCTATTGTTGTTATTTTTATTGTAGATTCAGTAGACATTTGAAAATAGTTGAAGAATTTATTTTGATGAGCTTTCATCTTTGAATATAATGTAACGAAGGGTTCTTGTACTAATATAGAGCTGGTTAGTGGGTACATCCACCATTTGTGCCGTCTTTTCTTTAATACCTTATCCATTAAGTATACACAGACAACTCTCTGCTGTACATTCTCCATTAGTAACAGCACAAACAGATGAACTAACTACCCTAAGGCCGGCCATACACTATCAGGTACACCTGACAGGTACGCCTGAACAGTTACGCCTGTCAGGTATACCTGATACCGGAGGAGCACACACACTGTTCATGCATACCTGTCAGGTTTGTCAGTTCGCCATGGATTCTCGAGAAGATGAGTTACACTTGCTCTCCTTATTATCCGTGGTTTTTGTGAAATGTAAAAACAAACGGAAGAAACGCAAACAATGGTGTAAGGA
The DNA here is from genome assembly GCA_034508575.1 of Petrolisthes manimaculis. NCBI lineage: Eukaryota > Metazoa > Arthropoda > Malacostraca > Decapoda > Porcellanidae > Petrolisthes > Petrolisthes manimaculis. The sequence goes on from JAWZYT010001913.1 coordinate 120,389, forward strand.
ATGGATGCAAAGAAGAAATAAATTTACCCATATCAATCTTCTTAATGAATTGAGACATGAACCATCTGATTATAACAATTTTCTGCAGATGAATGAATCAGTATACAACGAGTTACTGTCACTTATATCTCCCGTGATTAAGAAGCAAGATACACAAATGAGGAACTTAACTGTCCACTACAAAGGATTGTTAATAACTGAGACCTGTTCAGGTACACCTCATCAAACCACCACACACACATCAGGTTTACTCGTCTGTCAGGCAGAACTGATTGAATTTTCATCAGTTGTCAGGTCGCCTGAAAGGCTAGTTTTTGCCGCCATACACTGACAGGTATACCTGACAGGCGTAACTGTTCAGGCGTACCTGTCAGGTGTACCTGATAGTGTATGGCCGGCCTAACATGAAGCCTTCAAAGCTACCGCGCGGTACATTTCAAGGTTATATTATTATGGTACTGTTATTATCAACACCTAAGAGTGACATTGTTATTTATGTTACATTATTATGGTACTGTTATTAGCAACATTTAAGAGTAACATTGCTAAAATAATATCATCATCATTATCACTACCACATTTCCTTTTTAACAAGGGAAGGGAAGGCTGTAGCACCAGTACACAGTAATCTGGACAGACAAGTTATTTGTGTGTGTGTGTGTGTGTGTATTTTTGTTATGCCTATCACCATTTGTTTTGGGCATTAAGTCCGTCATTTATTTTGTACTGTATGGTATTCATAAGGATGCCTTATGGGGGTGGTTCACTTTTCTCTGACCTGGAAGAAGTTGGGGTCACGTCGTCGGGAGATGTGTTTGTGATAAAGGTCGAGGCGAGGAGAAGCGGTCATCCAAAATTTGGTGATGTGAGGCAGCTGTTGTTGTGATGACTGGCTGTCCATCCTTTTTCTTCTCTTCCTCTTCCTCCTACCGTCCGTCTGCCATTCCCCTTCATCTTCCAGGTCCATGTTGTCATTGGTGTCGTTGGTGTTGCTGGTGGTGTTGGAGCAGGAAGTTTTGTCAGAGTCCTTCTCAGTCTTGAGGTCTTGTAGAGAAGGCTCAGGTGGTGGTGGTGGTGGTGCCTTCCCGTTTGAGTGGGCGAGGCAACATCAACCGACGACGGGGTTGGACCGGAGGGGGTGGTGGTGGTAGTGCGTCAGGCTGTTCTTCTCCTTCTCCGTTGTGCAGGCTTGTTGCCTCGTTTCTTGGTGGTGGCTGTAGTGGTGGTGGGTGGTTGCAAATCAGCAAATGTTCAGGAGGAGGTCAGAGAGACGACCTATAGCCCTTCTGCAGCTAAGGCAACAACAGTCTTGGTACAGACGGTGACGATGTATGTCTGTTGTTGCTGCCGTGGCAGTGCCGTCACTGCGGTGGTTGGGCGGCATATTTCCACTCTCTGGTAGAATATAAACATAGGGAAAACAACAACCAATCAGAGCCCGTGGAGCCCAGTAGTAATGACGTCATAGAAAGTATTGCCAGCTAAATGCCCCGAAAACACCTCTGCATTCTGCAATTTCATGGGTTTTACAGAATATCTATATTAGTATTAAACGTATGTATTTAGATAAATACAAATAATAATAACAATAATAATAATAATTAACACTGGGATAATTATAACATAATAGTTGTGTAAATAATAATTAAAGTGATAACATTAATACAATAATATTAGTTTACAATTTTAATTGATTGTTAAAGTAATAATAATAATAATAATGATGATTAATATTGTGATGATTATAAAATAGTAGTATTGCAAACAATGATAAGTTACAATATCATACAATAATATTGGTATAAGATAATTATTTGTATTTTTCCATTTACCCCATAAATTAAGTCCTGCACCTAAGTTTTCAGTACTGAATATTTATTGTACATACATGTTTTGTATTGGTAAAAATTTACAATAGCGCCTCCAAGTTTTTTTTTTTGTATTTTTTTGGTGAAATGTTTTAACAGCCACTCTAACCAACCTGACCTAACCTAGACCTAACCCTAACAACCTTCGGTCCTAACCTTAACAACCTTCGGTCCTAACCTTAACAACCTTCGGTCCTAACCTTAACAACCTTCGGTCCTAACCCTAACAACCTTCGGTCCTAACACTAACAACCTTCGGTCCTAACCCTAACATGAAATTTTATATTGTGACGAAACGAAATACGAGCACCAACTTAAACCTTCATGACGGTATTGTATATATAATTAACTATTATGTTTGCATATTGACATTAAAATGTATTTGGTGGCGTGCTTATAAACTTATACCTTTGTATTAGCTAATATAGATAATAAATGTTTCAAATGTTTTAAGTAGTCCTTTCTCTATGAAAACATAGTTATTCTTTCTACTAAATTTAGATGCTCATTAGTATCATTTGTTTTTCTTTCTCTATAATGAATCATCAATACCCCATTTCCCCTTCTCCAAGAGGGTAATTTAATTATTATTTACACAACTATTATGTTATAATTATCCCAGTGTTAATTATTATTATTATTGTTATTATTATTATTATTTGTATTTATCTAAATACATACGTTTAATACTAATATAGATATTCTGTAAAACCCGTGAAATTGCAGAATGCAGAGGTGTTTTCGGGGCATTTAGCTGGCAATACTTTCTATGACGTCATTACTACTGGGCTCCACGGGCTCTGATTGGTTGTTGTTTCCCCTATGTTTATATTCTACCAGAGAGTGGAAATATGCGGTTGGGCGTCGGTCGTACTCCTCCCACGGGCATGGAGTTGCCGAGGACCTGCCCATTATCAGGTCTCCTCTAAGTTGGTAGCCACCACACCCTTCCTCCCTTCCTCCACAGTGAAGGACACCTCCTCTCCGTCCCTCAGTGATGGTGGTGAGGCAGCAGAGAGAAGGACGTGTGGACGAAGTAATCTCGCTCGTGACAAGTAATAAAGCCATAGATAGCCCTTCAAGCGATTAAACTCCTTTACCCTGCCAACAAGACGGTCGGCAGGGGAAGTGGTATAATAGTGTTAGTTGCTGGTGTCGACTTGGCCATGGCTGGTTGTAGAAACTCTCCCCCCCCCCCCCCCAGACAAGGGGTACAGCTCATTTTTGTTATTGTTAGAGAGTGGAGTCCCAAACCCTCACTCGTAGGGGATACAAGGCTGACTGTACCAAGGTAAATATAGCTATATTTACCTTGGACACAAGAATGTTTTTTTTTCTTTAATTAATTGCGCCGTAGCGTCAATCAAGAGGTATGCAACTATACCTACAAGTAGACAGAATCAATTAGAATCAAATTACTACACACACACACACACACACTCACACACACAAACATATCTTGATAACATAACAGAATGAAGTAGAATGGGGATGTCATTTCCCTACGCCAAAGTTATAATACGTTACATTATTGGAATATTGTCACTGCCGATACGTTACAGCAGCATTGTTATCATTATATAAGTTACATTTTTGTGGTACTGTCACTTCCAACACCTAAGAGTAACATTGTTATTTATACGTTACGTTATTACTGTACTGTTACTGCTGATACCATAGAGTAACATTGTTATTTATACGTTACGTTATTACTGTACTGTTACTGCTGATACCATAGAGTAACATTGTTATTTATACGTTACGTTATTACTGTACTGTTACTGCTGATACCATAGAGTAACATTGTTATTTATACGTTACGTTATTACTGTACTGTTACTGCTGATACCATAGAGTAACATTGTTATTTATACGTTACGTTATTACTGTACTGTTACTGCTGATACCATAGAGTAACATTGTTATTTATACGTTACGTTATTACTGTACTGTTACTGCTGATACCATAGAGTAACATTGTTATAATTTATATATACTGTTACGTTACATTATTGTGGTAATGTCATTGCCGACAACTTACAACTAAATGGAGAAAGAATTATATCTATATAGTTACAAACTAATGTTAGTAAGAAGTTTCCTTTGTATGTGATATAACTGAATGTGTAGAATTAATGTGCTTAACTATATAATTTGTCTAGTTATATTTATAGTTTTATCAAATGAAATAAATAGTACTTGTCATTTACACATCCTTGTCTATATTATACTTAACAAAATACTTAAGCCTAATACAGATAAGATAATACTCTCGTTAATTAAGCTCATATTCCTGTGACGAGTAAAACATCATGTTCTTAATTAATTAGTCATACAATATTTTAGTACAATATTACAGAATTATGTGTAACTTTGGTAAATAGTATGACAGCTGATAATTTAAAAACAAGTTATTTAAATCTGTATACAGTATCTCAAACTTAATGTGATAAAACTTGACAAAGGTTTAGAGGGTGTGGGAGTAGGGGGACAGGCTTGGTGTGGGGTAGAAAGCCTGTCCCCTATTCCCGCACCCCCCCACCCTCCTTCAAGTCTGTCCCCTTACTCCCAACTCCCCACAAAAAACCTGCAACCCCTTAAAAAAAAGCCAAGCCTGTCCCCCTATTCCCGCACCCCCCACCCTCCTTCAAGTCTGTCCCCTTACTCCCAACTCCCCACAAAAAACCTGCAACCCTCTAAAAAACCCCAAGCCTGTCCCCCTATTCCCGCACCCCCTTAATGAACATAGCCTACAATACTAGGCTACCTTCTGAATCAAAGATATAGTAGCAAATGGGTTTGTTATTTGTTCTTAACGCCTACACTGTCTACTACATAATGGTAAATAATTAAGGCGATATATTTATAGAGTGATAAAGTGTGTGTGTGTGTTCTCCTCTGCATAAAATGTTCCTCACTTTAATATTCCTTTCTCCTACTTCTCTCCTTCATTCACACCGTCATACACACCAACCAACACACAGCAGTTCCTCCTTCACTCACAGACCCTCCTCTCCCTCAGTCACACCGTCACACCACACCAACAGTTCCTCCTTCACCCCCCAGACCCTCCTCTCCCTCAGTCACACCGTCACACACACCAACAGTTCCTCCTTCACCCCCAAGACCCTCCTCTCCCTCAGTCAGACCGTCACACACACCAACAGTTCCTCCTTCACCCCCAAGACCCTCCTCTCCCTCAGTCAGACCGTCACACACACCAACAGTTCCTCCTTCACCCCCAAGACCCTCCTCTCCCTCAGTCAGACCGTCACACACACCAACAGTTCCTCCTTCACCCCCAAGACCCTCCTCTCCCTCAGTCAGACCGTCACACACACCAACAGTTCCTCCTTCACCCCCCAGACCCTCCTCTCCCTCAGTCACACCGTCACACACACCAACAGTTCCTCCTTCACCCCCAAGACCCTTCTTTCCCTCAGACTCCCTGTACCCCCGTGTAACCTGTCACGCAGAGAAGGGGCACCGGGGACACAGAGATATGAAGATTGGTCATCATTATTGGAGATAATATACATCCTTACTCCATATTCCATAAGCAACTCAAACTCCTTTATTTGTCACCGTAGCAGTCATATTCATTCTATCATTGTTGGGTGAAAGTAGAACATGGTATAGGATCACACCAAACATGGAAGTTGGAACCTTCCAATCATCTGACATACAGTTAAAACTAAAAAGGTTACAAACTAAAGGGGCCTATACACATGATCCGGTTTGGTTCCGACAGGCAGACCGCCAGCTCACCTCTGTTTAACAATTATATATAATACGTATTCACACTGACTGTTCGTGTCACTGCAGATAGTTAATCACCTGGCACTCTGGTAGTGTTCCGTCATATAATGAATGGGATTGTACGGCCTTCTGTCATAGACAGATTATTTTAGTCCTACTCCGGTCAGGTTTAGGCCGTTTTATAAATTGGTTAGAGGAGCTCCATTGCCACCCTCACATATAGGCCTCATTACACACAGTTTCGCTAACACTGAGATCTAGAGACGTGAGGCCGACTGAACTATATGTACTGAATCGTGAGTGAGCAGGTGAGACCATGGCAAGGCAAGCCATTTCAGGCCACCGGACAGGCTGACATGTGTAACCTTTTTTATTTATATTTTACACTTTTTACATTATTGCGTATCACCCCTTATGGGATATTAAGGCATAAAAGATTTTAGAAAGTCAATTTACATCAGTAGTGGTTGTAGTAATGCAGCCACTTGGGGGGCAAGCCAGCCCAACTGAGTGCCGGTCGCAAGCCCGGACGAATGCAGAGCGTTGCCGGACAGGAAGGGCATCCGCGGCACAAAACACAACCCGCTTCAAACCTATGGACGTAGTTGGAAGAAATTTGGCCCTCAGTCCCGCGCAGCCCTTAGATGGGCAGAGGGTGCTAAGAATCCCACGGTTAGCTCTAACTTTAAGAAACGAGAGGCGGAGGACGCCACCATCATCTGCCATAAAAATTGGCACACTTAACCTAGGAACTATGACTGGAAAAGGACGTGAAATTGCGGACCGTATGGAGAGAAGAAAAGTTGAAATATTATGTATCCAAGAAACTCGTTGGAGGGGGAACAAAGCAAGGGAACTTGGAGGAGGTTTCAAACTTATCTAGAGTGGAGCAGACGATCGTGGAAGAAATGGGGTTGGAATTGTTTTGAGCCCAGATCACAAGGAGAACATCATAAATGTGACTCGAAAAAATGACAGAATAATTGCAGTGCGACTTATTATCGGAGAAATGATTGTGAATGTTATTAGTGCATACGCGCCCCAAGTTGGAGGTGATGAGGATGAAAAGGACAGATTTTGGCAAGATTTGGATCGTGTGTGGGAAGGAATACCAAATGAAGAAAGAATCGTGGTAGCCGGTGATTTGAATGGACATGTAGGAATGAATAACATGGCAATAGAAGGAGTGCACGGTGGTCATGGGCATGGAATAGTAAACAATGAAGGAGAAACGATAATAGATTTTGCGGTTGCATCAGATATGGCAATTTTGAATACATTCTATGATAAAAATGACTATACCACATATTCCAGTGATCAACAAGATACTCAGTTAGATTATATCTTGTACAAGAAAAATAATATGAACGAAGTGAGAAATTGTAAAGTAATCAAAGGAGAAACTGTCACAAAACAACATCATTTAGTGGTTGGTGAACTAAATATTAAACGAGGAAGGAAAGGAGTGAAAAGATCTGTACCCAGGATTATGTGGTGGAAGATACAGAACCAAGAAAAGAAACAGGAATTTAAGGAGCGAATATTGAATAGTTTAGAATTGAAAGATGATGTCGAAGAATGGTGGAACCACAATTCACAGGTTATTCGGTAAGCTGGTGAGGACATTTTTGGGAAAACCTCTGGTAAGGGGCCCCCAAATGACAAAGAAACATGGTGGTGGAATGAGGAAGTGGCGGAATGCATTAAAGAGAAGAAAGAAGCGAAGAAAAGTTATTATAGAAATAGAAATGACGCAAATAGAGAAAGGCTAAAGTTAACAAATAAAGCAGCAAAGAAAGCAGTGGCACTAGCTAAAGCTGAGGCACGAGAAGATGCGTATGAAGAGCTAGAGACAATTGACGGGCAAAAGAAGATTTTTCGCATTGCAAAGGCTAGAGACAGACAGACAAAAGACCATACTCACATAAGGCACATGAAGGATGAAAACGGACGGATACTTTACGATGATGATGATGTTACAAGAAGATGGAAAGGTTATTTTGATAAGCTATTGAATGAAGAGAATACAAGAATGGTTGTAGGAGAAGGAATGCCAACAGAGAGGGAGGCGGAGAACATCACCCGCAATGAGGTCGTAAGGGCTATGAAGAAGACTAGAAATAACAAATCAGTAGGACCAGATAATATCCCCATTGAAGTGTGGAAGTGCTTGGAGGAGGATGGAGAGGATCTGATGTGGGATCTTATGAGGAAGATTTTTGAGCAGGAGAAGATACCATCAGAGTGGAGAATAAGTTCTATTATTCCTATATACAAGGAAAAAGGCGATATACAGGACTGTTCAAATTACAGGGGGATAAAGCTGTTATCCCATACCATGAAATTATGGGAAAGAATAGTAGAAGGAAGAATTGAAGATGAAACAGTAGTAAGTGAAAACCAATTTGGCTTCATCAAAGGCAAACAAACGTCGGATGCCATATTTGCATGAAGCAAATTATGGAAAAATATAGAGAAAAGCAAAAGGGTTTGTACGTTGCCTTTATCGACCTTGAGAAGGCCTATGACCGGGTACCCAGAGCAGAAGTCTGGAGATGCATGAAGAGAAAGGGTGTGAGTGAAAAGTATGTTAGACTTGTACAGGATATGTACCATGGTGCAACCTCACATGTAAACAGCTGCGTTGGAACCACAGAGGAGTTTCCTATTAGAGTTGGCTTACACCAAGGTTCGGCCCTCAGTCCATACATCTTCGACCTCATTATGGACGTTCTTAGTGAGGGAATAAGAAGAGTTACACCCTGGACGATGCTCTTCGCAGATGACATCGTATTGGTGTGCAAGACCAAGGCTGAACTGAAGAGAGAACTTTCTCGTTGGAGAAGAGCTCTTGAAGATAGAGGCTTTAAGATTAGCCGAACCAAGACCGAATACCTCCAGTTCAATGATAACGAGGATGACGAAGAAATGAGGATGGATGATGAGAGTATTAAGAGAGTTGCTGCTTTCAAGTACTTAGGGTCTCACGTAGCTGAGGATGGAGAGTTGGATGTGGAGGTGAATCACAGAGTTCAGTGTGGTTGGAACGCGTGGAGAAACCTGTCAGGAGTACAGTACTGTGTGACAAAAGATTAAGTGCTAGATTGAAAGGCAAGGTCTACAAAACAGCAGTACGCCCAGCGATGATGTACGGGAGTGAGACGTGGGTAATGAAGAGAGTGCATGAAAAGAAAATGAATGTCGCAGAAATGAGAATGTTGCGATGGATGTGCGGTGTAACCAGAAGAGACCGGATTAGAAATTAGTGAATTTGTAGTGGCTTTTAGCCACAAAATATCTCTTATTGGTATTAGGTGAACCAGCGCAGCTGTATGCTATAGAGACATCATCAAGGTAGCCTAGGTTAATCTAGTATAGAAGCTACTTGATAACGTTCCGTGACGGTCATCGGAAATCGAAATTCCCGGCGCTAGCGCTGGTAGTGACACCTAGTGGTGGCCTATGGTACTAATGACTCCCTGGTGGCAGGGCAAGGATCCTTCCTCGTTCACTAAAAATGAGAAGTATCGTAAAGAAAGGAAATAGGTTCCAAAAGGGAGGAGGGAGGGTAAAATCTGCGCTGGTTCACCTAATACCAATAAGAGATATTTTGTGGCTAAAAGCCATTACAAATTCACTATTATTGGTATATAGTGAACCAGCGCAGCTGTATGCTATGCGTGAGAAGAGGAGGCGGGAGGAAATTGGAGGAACCTAATTTAACTGGAAGGATCGCCCTCACCAGACTTGTTGTTGTTGTAGTTGTGAAGGTCACTCGTAGGAAGAGTCGATGTGGGAATATAGTCTCCCCTGCGACTATGAGTGGGGAAACTCCTTTAAGGAATAAAAGGATAACCAAGAGTTGTGTCACAACCAAGGTATTAAATCGTAAGTCTAAACAAGTGTTGGGTAAAACACTTGTTAGGACGAGATTATGTTTATTGAACTATCTGTATCTAGAAAAACAAGATGTATGCAAGGTTGGATACAAGATATTTGTTTATTTACAAATACATAAATGTAAAAGATGAAGAAATGGTGGTGAGTAATTACAGGATGGGTATGACAGGTGATACCTGGCCTGACCTTTACCCCTCGGGTTAACCCCCCCCCCCCCTTTTCTTACCATGACGTCCCCTGATAGGTGGTGACGTAATAGTAAGGTCAGGGGGAGTAGCTAGAGCTACGCATTGAGTGGGATTCACCGAGTGATAAAGATATCTCGTCATGGGGGTAGTAGAGGCCCATCCCCTCAAATCCTGTACCCTCTCCACCGAGTGAGTTCTAATGAAGGAGAGTGAGGCAGCCATATCCCTAACGCTGTGTGCTTTAGGGGCATGTCCAGGGTCTGCATTATTAATCACTCGGTAGAGAAGGTGAGTGATTGATCTGGGAGAGAGAGGCACACCAGACTTGGAGTTATAGAATAAGTGGTCTAGTGAAGCCTCTCTCGTAGCATCGACATAATTTTTTTAAAAAGCATGAATTTGGCAGAGTGGGTGAATACCTCCATCCAGCTGGAAGGACGGAAACCCGAGAGGGCCAATTCTGCTATGTGCTTGCTCATTTTTGCTAAAAATGTGGGTGAAGGTGAAATCGTTAAAAAGGTTGAGTTAAAATCTAATGAGGAGAATGAGGGGTGTCGGGTAAGAGCTGCCAGCTGAGAAGCTCTATACTCTGTAGCTAAAGCAAGCAGAAAGAGAGATCTCTGAAGGAGATGGTTTACGTTAAGTGTGACCCCCTCGAAGGTCAGGTAGGTAAGGACACGATGAAGGGACCAGGCCGGAGTTTGGGTATGATGCGGGGCCGTACCTGCCCTAATCCCCATTCAGAGAAGGGTGAGTGGTCTCTCGGGAACCTTGATCTTAAACCCAAGGAGAAGGGGGTCTGACAGGGCGGCATGGTGTGCTAAAATAGTCTTGCCCACTGTTATGTTTGTGATAACTGTTTGCTGAGGCTACACTGTAAAACTTCGAGTGTGTAGACGTAGTGACGCTTGAAGCGGTGCAGCTAACGTGCTGGATAGGCAAGCTAGTCTCAGGTGAAGAGGATGGGACATTGTCTATATCGGAAACGGAAGTCCTTGTATATCTTTTTGGGCGTCTGTCGAGCCAATCTTAACACCCTCATTGTAATTGACACGTTTGTCGATACGTGCTCCTTGAAAGGGGCGTGTATCCACCAATCGTGCAGGTACAGTCGGCAGCACAAGTTCGCATCATCTCCACTTACGTATGCTAGAGTAAAATTGACATTATGACAATTAAAACCTAAAGAAGGCAGTTCTATCTCACAAATTATAAAAAGCACATGCTGTTAGGATAGAACAAGGGTAGAACACCAGCAAAAATACGCGGACGAGATGGAAGCGAACCTATGCTGCCGGCTGCGCCTGGGAGTGGGGAAGAAGAGGTGAGACGGAGGGTGGAATGGTACGTGTCAGTACTATCCCTTTTGTAGTGGAACCTGGGCCACTGATAACATCTTGGAGTGTTGGGGCTTCAAGAATATGTTTTGAGCGCTCAGGTCGGTCACTAGTCTCGTCCCGTCCGAGTTTACTCGGGTACTGTGACTCGGTGGGACAACAATACCTTTCTCTTAGCTGGTTCCACTCCCCCATTTTCTCCGTCTTTCTCTCAAGTGCAGGCTGACTGAGGGAGACACGGAGGGCAGGTGTAGTGGTAAGGGAAAGAAGTTCAAGTGTAAGACTACTGAGAAAAGAGTAAATTTGCCTCGGGAAAAGAGAGAGGCGAATAGAATAAAATTAATAGGTGTACGACATATGACTACACCTTAATATCACAAATATTTCAAAGAAATAAAATGATTGAGTGAAATGAATTCACCGGAACCGTAACTCATGGACAAGAAGGCCGTGTTTTCCTACCTCCGCTGATCAGTCTTGGGTGAGCCAGACTGGCGGCCACCCCATCAGTCATCACTGGGGGGGTTACTGTGGGGGTAGACCACACGGTGACAAACTGTGGACTGTGGCGGCTCAGATCAGCAGACACTATCAGATGTCTGACTGTCCTTGCTCCCCCTCCTCTTTCTCTTCCTGTTTTCCTTCATCCTCCAGTAACTCCAGTTCCGTCTCACTTCCGGTGGTGGTGGTGGAAAAAGTTAAAGTTGCAGAGTTTTAGTTCAGGTATCTGTCTCTGATGAGACACTCACCTGCTGAACGTCAGCCAGGCAAGCCCAACTCCCCACCATGGTGTCCAGCCATGGCAGTAACCCCCCAGTAAACAGTTTTAAACCCTCGGGCCTGGACGAGGCTCGATCTGCCCAAGGTCTAATGCCGACCTCACGGATGCAAGGCAGGCGCGTTACCACTGTACTAACCAGGGGCTTGGTGGTGGTGGAGGTCCTGCTTTCACCGTCGTCTTCCTCCTTCTCCTGTGGTGGCGCCAGCGGTGGTGATAGTGGTGGTGGTGACGCCCTCCCAATGTTCGCTTGGTTGAGTGGGCGAGGCAGCATTATATTAACCGGTGACGAGGGTGGGCCGAAGGTAGGGATGGTGGCGCGTCTGCTGTGCTCCTGCAGCTCCTCCCCCGTGCCTTCTTGCTGCCTCGTTTCTTATTAGTGATGGTAGTTGTAGTTCAGGAGAAATGACTATTGGTGGTAAGCCATTTCTCCTGAAGATGTCTAGGAGGAGGTCAGAGAGACAACCTAGTCCTTCTGCAGCTAACTTAAGGTAACAGCAGTCTTGGTACAGACGGTGACGATGTCTGCCTGCTGCTGCCGTCCCTACAATGATTGGGCAACAACCCAACAACCCAACATGGAGTGAGCCGAAAACCTGCCCACCATCAGGTCCCGCTACGTTGGTAGCCTCCACGCCCTTCCTCCCTTTCTCCACAGTGAAGGACACCTCCTGCCCTCCTCTCCGTGACTCCGTCCCTCAGTAGTCAGTGATGGTGTTAATTTTTTTGTTTTTTATTGCAAGGGAAATTACCTCTGCTTGGGCCTTATGCCTGTGCTGGCGAGCCCAACAGGTGATGTTAAGGAAGTAACGACTCCTCATCTTATAACACAATTGTTGAGAGGGTGAAGTATCCCCAACGTTATATTATAGTAGTGGAGTTATAGAGTGTTAGACTATTTATTATAGCCTGGGACTGTGGACTGTGGACGTCTTACGTGTTGGGGTCCTACACTGGTATTATATTGAGTCTACTCATATCTTATAATATAGAAAGTTAGTATTGATGATGATTAAGATGATATAATATGATCACTGAAAAAATTGAAAAGCACAATATAATAATAATTAATATATATATAAGCTAAGTGTCAACATATTTGTGAGGATGAGTATAGACTCCGCCCCCTTGAGTTTAGTGTTGTATGATTGGATGATAATGGATGGTAAGTATGAACGGTAACCAATAGAATATGTCCATTGGAACACAGTGATACACACACACACTGACACACACACACACTCACACAGACACTCAGACACTAGACAGTTGATCTTGGCTTTGTGGTGTGAGTAGTTGTATTAACCTACTGTACCTGTGGTTTATTAATGTTATAAGCGTTGTGTTAGATATCAGAATACTTATAAAGTTTGTGGTGTGTTGTAATACGCTATACACAATTATTATGGTTGTGTAGTGATTTAAATATGCTATATATTATGTAGTTAAATATTAGTGAAGACCAAATAATTGAAAATTTACCCCGGCATGTAACGTTAACGTATAAATGTATAGTTCTACTCCCCGGTGTTGTCTTATATACAAATATATATTTTGGTTAAATATTAGTGAAGACCAAATAATTGAAAATTTACCTCGGCATGTATAAATATATAGTTCTACTCCCCGGTGTTGTGTTACATACAAATATATATTATGAAGATAATATAACTGAAAGTTAACTCGGCCATTATTCCGGTGTGGATTATAAAACACTACATTTTCTTCCTTCATACACGTCACCACATTGGTAAGTACAGTATAACTTTATAACACCTTAATAAGTTCATTAGTTGGAGTTTTACTCTTCTGAATTATTATGTCATATTTCATACCTGTACAATTATTTTCTCATTAAGTTGGTGTAAAGTTACTCATCATACACATAGGTAAAGTACTGTGGCTATGTTAATTAAACCGTAGGAAACACGTAAACCAAATAATATTAACATACCGTATAAGTTAATTTAGGCTACTGTAACACAATACTGGTAACGTTATATTTATGAACTATACATATTAAGATATCTTTAGACATATATTTGTGTTAGCCCGGACATTAAACAAAAGGTATAATGTTAGAACCTACTTTAATTAACGTTAAAGGTTTTCCTTATTCATAGAATACACAAAATTCAGTAGGCTTTAGTACAAATAGAAATACAATTCCGGTATATTATATACGGATAATGTAAAATAAGGTAAAACTTTATGGAGAACTATACACAAATAAAAAGTAAACATATCTTTCAGTATTAGGCTACTCTTGGAAGTTAACTCTTGAGAAGATTGCATAACTTGGATGGTGTATTGTTCAATAGTTTTGGTAAATTGTAACCCTAAACTGAGCTCATCCCCAAGAGTGATCCTGGTGGCAGACTATACGAATGGAACGTACTGTATTCATTCAAACTTAATTTATTAATTAATGATTGGACTGACGACTGACGGCCTCACCCTGACGCAATAAATCTGTTGGTGACATTCCAATGTTTTGAACGATTTTGACATTCCATTCAATATGAAATACTTGATGGAGTGAATGTTGTGTGGACAGGTGTACGGGTCCCTTAATTAATTATGACACCGCCTCCCTACCTCGTCCGCTGATTTAACTGGCGGCAGAATAATAATAACAACAACAACAACAACAATAGAACAGGACGCCGGATAGGCCTCCCCGCTCGCTGGTAATTTTGGCGACAGAATTTGGGGCCATAATAATAATCGGTTAACTAATAACTTGTGTTTTTATTAAGGTACGGGTCCACTTGAGAGCTGAGAGTGAAATAAATGTCGAGAGAACTCACAAAGAGCGTGTCCACCTGAGAGAACTATATCACTCTCGAGAGTCGCTGAGATAAAATGTCCGCGAGAACTCTCAGAAGCGTGTCCACTGAACACACAGACAGAGCAAGTCGCCGAGAGTAAAGAGTCTCAAGTGAATTCAGTGTGTGTGTGTGTGTGTGTGTGTGTGTGTGTGACATAATATATATATTTTATGGAATATGAAATTAAACCAAACCAAACTTTTGACGTCAACTTTTACTAAACATTAAAGTATATTTGTGATAATCTATTTACAATATTATTATATTTTTGACAACCACTGAAATATCCATAATAATCAATATTTTGAAATTATAATCATATTTACATTAATATTTTTTTGGAAAACTTGTTTTTGAAGACAGCTGTATATGCTTATTATTATTATTATTATTAAATATTATACTTATTATTATTATGTTTTATTTTTGTTGTTGTATCTTGTATTTACACTATTTAACTTCCGCCCTCTCACTCTCAAGGTACGGGTCCACTTGAGAGCTGAGAGTGAAATAAATGTCGAGAGAACTCACAAAGAGCGTGTCCACCTGAGAGAACTATATCACTCTCGAGAGTCGCTGAGATAAAATGTCCGCGAGAACTCTCAGAAGCGTGGCCACTGAACACACAGACAGAGCAAGTCGCCGAGAGTAAAGATTCTCAAGTGAATTCAGTGTGTGTGTGTGTGACATAATATATATATTTTATGGAATATGAAATTAAACCAAACCAAACTTTTGACGTCAACTTTTACTAAACATTAAAGTATATTTGTGATAATCTATTTACAATATTATTATATTTTTGACAACCACTGAAATATTCATAATAATCAATATTTTGAAATTATAATCATATTTACATTAATATTTTTTTGGAAAACTTGTTTTTGAAGACAGCTGTATATGCTTATTATTATTATTATTATTAAATATTATACTTATTATTATTATGTTTTATTTTTGTTGTTGTATCTTGTATTTACACTATTTAACTTCCGCCCTTTCACTCTCAGCTATATCAACACACTGAAAGTGCCTGAGAGTACTCTCAGGATAGTGGGAGAGCTGTGTCCACTAGTGTCACGAATCACTCTCCGACATAAATCGCAGAACTCTCCGAGAGTACTCTCCAGTCTGTGTCCATTTACTTTTTACCAACTCTCGACATTTATTTCACTCTCAGCTCTCAAGTGGACACGTACCTTCAGCTATATCAACACACTGAAAGTGCCTGAGAGTACTCTCAGGATAGTGGGAGAGCTGTGTCCACTAGTGTCACGAATCACTCTCCGACATAAATCACAGAACTCTCCGAGAGTACTCTCCAGTCTGTGTCCACTTATTAATAATTTATTACCTCCAGCTTGGAGATGAAGACCGAGTAGCCTATATTATTATTTAGCCTATATAGGCTATGGGTGCATTCACACCAAGAGAGACGCGTCACATCGGTAGCAGGTCCATCCGTCCCCGTGACGATGCGCCTCAAGTCCATTCATCCCATAAGTTGGGGCGAATCTACTTCATCGGTAGTTCATGCGCCCCAACTGCTCAATATTGAGTTGTTGCGTCCCAACTATTATTTTTCATTGTTTGAAAACTTTTAGTTTCTTTTATTTATTATTACACACATACTTATTGTTGGAATTTTCAATAAGATACTTCTTACCTTAAAAAAATGGTACCGTTACAGTAATTCTTTCTTCAACCCCAACAACACGCCTGTAATTAGTCTATAGAGGCTACAATACCAGTATATTGTACTGTGTCTGGGACCGAAGGGGTGTCCAAACCTTTAATGTATTACTACAGGCTACAATACCAGTATATTGTACTGTGTCTGGGACCGAAGGGGTGTCCAAACCTTTAATGTATTACTACAGGCTACAACACCAGTATATTGTACTGTGTCTGGGACCGAAGGGGTGTCCAAACCTTTAATGTATTACTACAGGCTACAACACCAGTATATTGTACTGTGTCTGGGACCGAAGGGGTGTCCAAACCTTTAATGTATTACTACAGGCTACAACACCAGTATATTGTACTGTGTCTGGGACCGAAGGGGTGTCCAAACCTTTAATGTATTACTACAGGCTACAACACCAGTATATTGTACTGTGTCTGGGACCGAAGGGGTGTCCAAACCTTTAATGTATTACTACAGGCTACAACACCAGTATATTGTACTGTGTCTGGGACCGAAGGGGTGTCCAAACCTTTAATGTATTACTACAGGCTACAACACCAGTATATTGTACTGTGTCTGGGACCGAAGGGGTGTCCAAACCTTTAATGTATTACTACAGGCTACAACACCAGTATATTGTACTGTGTCTGGGACCGAAGGGGTGTCCAAACCTTTAATGTATTACTACAGGCTACAACACCAGTATATTGTACTGTGTCTGGGACCGAAGGGGTGTCCAAACCTTTAATGTATTACTACAGGCTACAACACCAGTATATTGTACTGTGTCTGGGACCGAAGGGGTGTCCAAACCTTTAATGTATTACTACAGGCTACAACACCAGTATATTGTACCGGTACTGTACCAAAAGAATGAAAAAACAAATATGAAAGAAAAAAGAATGAAATGTATGGGTTAAAGAGTAAGATAGCTTTTTGAGGTCCGAAGGAGCGCCAAGGCCCTAATGTATGACAACCATCTTTAAAGACAATAATACCCACGAGACTGACCACAGAGTTGTATTGTACTTAACAAAGTTACAAAATATTAGGGCAAATAATACACTTAAATGACTAGTATAAATGATTTTATCCATTGTATTAAAGAAAAGGAGGAATATTCGAACAATATAAATTTACTTCCAGGTAAATAATTATTAAACTTGATATTATTACATAACATAAGATCAACTATTGAACAAATAGTTGTAATAGTAAAATAAGGTTATAATTCACTGACATCATAATATTACCCAAGTAAATAGATAACAATAACATAATATTATAACTGAATGTCCCTCAATAATTCATTGGTATCATTTACCCAAGTAAATAAAAACTAATAACAAATAACTTAATGTCCTTTTATAATTCATTGCCATCATAATATTACCGGTACCCAAATAAATAAAAAACAATAACAAATAACTTAATGTCCTTTTATAATTCATTGGCATCATAATATTACTAAAGTAAATAAAAAACAATAACAAATAACTTAATGTCCTTTTATAATTCATTGCCATCATAAAATTACTAAAGTAAATAAAAAATAATAACAAGTAACTTAATGTCCTTTTACTTTCACATAAGGTAATATTACAATAATGTAAGAATACATGAGAACTGTATAATACCGTATGTTTTCAAAGAAACAAAAAATAAAGTGGAAACATTCCAGTAACTAATATTAGTCAATAGAATACAACAAAATTAAATTTAATTAATTCTTTTGTCCATTAGACTGTATATTAGTACCGTAGTTAGTTAAATATACTTTTAATAATATAAATACTACTCAAACAAATCTATACTGTAATGGAAATATTCTAGTTTGGTAGCCTAACAAGGCTATAATATCAATAGACTACAACTCAAAAGTAAATTATATTATTTCCTTTGTCCATTAAATATGAGTACATAGTTAAATATACATTTAATAATAAAAAGACTATTCAAACAAAATTTTAATGGAAACATTTCAGTAACAATAATATAAATAGACTACAACTCAAAAGAAAATTATATTATATTTTTAGTCCATTAGGCTAAATATCATAATGCAGTTAAATATACATTTAATATAAAAAACTACTCCAACAAAATAAGTACTGTACCGTACTGTACATGTCATAATTACGGTACTGTAAATATTAAAATAATAATAACTTATAATCCATGATAATTCTTTCCCTCTCATACTTGTAGCCTATACTATATAGGCCTTGTAATAAGCTAAGCTACACTGGTAGGCCTTACTTCAATAATAAAATAAAAATAAGTGATAATGTAATTGTTAATATAAACAACAAAACCTCCATATAATCCATGATATTCCTTTCTCTCTCGTACTTGTAGCCTATAATAGGCTAAGCTACTGTAGGCTACACTGGTAGGCCTTAGCCTACTTCAAAGTTGGTAAAGACAATAATGAATATTTTATTGGTGACTTCAACCAAGCGTTATTTTCAACTTATTGTTTTTCCTTTTGGCCCAGGCTGTGACAATCTTATATAGTGAACGACATGGCTGGAGTGGAACTTTTCTCTGGTGGGTTGTTTCACTCTGAGATGACTGTTGGTGTGTTGTTTTACTCTGAGATGACTGTTGGTGTGTTGTTTTACTCTGAGATGACTGTTGGTGTGTTGTTTTACTCTGAGATGACTGTTGGTGTGTTGTTTTACTCTGAGATGACTGTTGGTGTGTTGTTTTACTCTGAGATGACTGTTGGTGTGTTGTTTCACTCTGAGATGACTGTTGGTGTATTGTTTTACTCTGAGATGACTGTTGGTGTGTTGTTTTACTCTGAGATGACTGTTGGTGTGTTGTTTTACTCTGAGATG
The DNA here is from genome assembly GCA_034508575.1 of Petrolisthes manimaculis. Classification (NCBI taxonomy): domain Eukaryota; kingdom Metazoa; phylum Arthropoda; class Malacostraca; order Decapoda; family Porcellanidae; genus Petrolisthes; species Petrolisthes manimaculis. The sequence goes on from JAWZYT010001913.1 coordinate 139,583, forward strand.
ACTGTTGGTGTGTTGTTTTACTCTGAGATGACTGTTGGTGTGTTGTTTTACTCTGAGATGACTGTTGGTGTGTTGTTTTACTCTGAGATGACTGTTGGTGTGTTGTTTTACTCTGAGATGACTGTTGGTGTGTTGTTTTACTCTGAGATGACTGTTGGTGTGTTGTTTTACTCTGAGATGGTTGACATAGATGACTCAGTTCTTGGTATACTTGAGTGAGGGACAACCTTTGACTAGCCTTGGAACAAGTCATAGATTCCACCACATTCCCCAGTCCCTCTTGCCACAGTGTGTCCAGGCCTGTATCTTTATGTTCACAATAGATGTCTTGGAACATTTTACCCAAACCATACACGTCACTAGCTGCTGAAGATGTACCTTTGAAATAGAGTTCTGGGGCATAACGTTGGTATTTATCTTCGTATTCGTCAACTTCTTCAACAGTAGGTAAGTTGTCAACAATGAAGGGCATTATGGGACGGTTTCTCATTCGAGCAATACCATAGTCAATTATGGATGTTTTGTTATTTGAGTTAACAATTACATTATCACTTTTAATATCATTATGGATACATCCTGCAGAGTGAAGTTCCATAATATTATTTACCACTGAAGTAAAGATGGTCAACCACCAAGAGGAAGTGTCAATGAGGCTTAAGTCAGGCTTTATATCGTCTAATTGTGATCCTTGACAAACACTCATGAGTATTAAAGGTGTTTTTAAACTAAGTCCCAACAGTCTAGGAGCTCCACCTACACCTTGAAGATGGTATAATGTTAATCCTTCTTCTATAAATAAATCTTGCAATGTGTCATCCCTTGCTATCTTTCTTACTACAAGTAATCCTTTATAATTAACTAAATGAACATCACCATAACCTCCAGAACTAATACATTTTAAAACTTCACAATCTTCTTCAAACTCTTTCTGGGACCGTATTACTTTTACACGTTTACCATTCCCGACCTCTACTCGAACTTTTTTCAGACCAGCAACTCCCCTATACTTCATTTTGACGAGTGATAGTTAATGAACTGATATTGGAATCTTCTTGGCTACTTCAATCCCTTCCCAGCAAACTTACTTTACTCTTATTTTATCTATATTCTCTATATAATCTTTATCTAAATTCTTCCAATATCTTATTTATAGGTGGTTTAATCCTTATTATGTGTTGATGTAGATTGGTGGTATCCAATTGCAGTGCTTGAGGGAAAGATAACTGGAGTATAGTTGGGCACGTCTCTCAGTTACAAGGTTCAAGGATGCAATGATGTAATACACATGCACACATTCCTTTTATAGTCTTTCAGACCCAGGCGCTGATCATAAGTCTAGTCACGTGACTTTATATCAACTAATCAGATTGAAGTATTTGAATTTCAAATCTACATATTAACCAATCAGGTGCAAGGATTGTGAATTTAAATGTTCATAATTGATAGCCTAGCCAATGAGGTTCAAGAGTTTAAATTTGAACTGAACATTGTGATTGGACAAGACGACTTTGTTATTAAAAGCATAAAATTAATATTTGAAGGTCAAAATAGTCATTTTCCATTCAAATAATACACCAATTAATTTTTAATTGAATAAGGACAAGTTTGATTTGAGTAATAAAGTAAATAAAATCCATTTAACAGCTTGAGGGGTGCGGGAATAGGAGGACAGAATTGGGGGGGTAGAAAGCCTGTCCCCTATTCCCGCAACCCAAGCCTGTCCCCCTACTCCCGCACCCCCCAAAACTCCCCTAAGTCTGTCCCCTACTCCCGCACCCCTCTAAACACCCCCAAGCCTGTCCCCTATTCCCACACCCCATTATAAGAATATTACAAGGGGGAGATTCAGACAGTTTGTACATTATAAGGCACATAAAACTGTACAGTACAGTACAGTCGGCGGCAAAAGTCCTGTCGCCTCACTTGCTTCACCGAGGCACACAATGGTCATAGTTTCGAGATTATTTGATGTAGAAAACTTGGTATTTCTCGAGTCCATGAACACTGTGCGTCTCGGTAAAGCAGGTGAGGCGACAGGACTTTTGCCGCCAACTGTACAATAGTGTATAGTGTTTTGTCCTTATTTATAATTTTATACGGTGAGCTATATAGCTGTGACGCGGTCCAGCGGCGCCGTAGTGTGTGTGTTATTGCCATTCTGCGGCGCCGACGCATCTAAATAGTTTTTGTATGTTTGTACAGATATTTAAAAATAAACATACTGTATGTAGGATAAATCACCACAAAAAAAAATTATTGTCTTCAATTAAAGATGGTTGTCATACATTAGGGCCTTGGCGCTCCTTCGGACCTCAAAAAGCTATCTTACTCTTTAACCCATACATTTCATTCTTTTTTCTTTCATATATGTTTTCTCATTATTTTGGTACAGTACCGGTACAATATACTGGTGTTGTAGCCTGTAGTAATACATTAAAGGTTTGGACACCCCTTCGGTCCCAGACACAGTACAATATACTGGTGTTGTAGCCTGTAGTAATACATTAAAGGTTTGGACACCCCTTCGGTCCCAGACACAGTACAATATACTGGTGTTGTAGCCTGTAGTAATACATTAAAGGTTTGGACACCCCTTCGGTCCCAGACACAGTACAATATACTGGTGTTGTAGCCTGTAGTAATACATTAAAGGTTTGGACACCCCTTCGGTCCCAGACACAGTACAATATACTGGTGTTGTAGCCTGTAGTAATACATTAAAGGTTTGGACACCCCTTCGGTCCCAGACACAGTACAATATACTGGTGTTGTAGCCTGTAGTAATACATTAAAGGTTTGGACACCCCTTCGGTCCCAGACACAGTACAATATACTGGTGTTGTAGCCTGTAGTAATACATTAAAGGTTTGGACACCCCTTCGGTCCCAGACACAGTACAATATACTGGTGTTGTAGCCTGTAGTAATACATTAAAGGTTTGGACACCCCTTCGGTCCCAGACACAGTACAATATACTGGTGTTGTAGCCTGTAGTAATACATTAAAGGTTTGGACACCCCTTCGGTCCCAGACACAGTACAATATACTGGTGTTGTAGCCTGTAGTAATACATTAAAGGTTTGGACACCCCTTCGGTCCCAGACACAGTACAATATACTGGTGTTGTAGCCTGTAGTAATACATTAAAGGTTTGGACACCCCTTCGGTCCCAGACACAGTACAATATACTGGTGTTGTAGCCTGTAGTAATACATTAAAGGTTTGGACACCCCTTCGGTCCCAGACACAGTACAATATACTGGTGTTGTAGCCTGTAGTAATACATTAAAGGTTTGGACACCCCTTCGGTCCCAGACACAGTACAATATACTGGTGTTGTAGCCTGTAGTAATACATTAAAGGTTTGGACACCCCTTCGGTCCCAGACACAGTACAATATACTGGTGTTGTAGCCTGTAGTAATACATTAAAGGTTTGGACACCCCTTCGGTCCCAGACACAGTACAATATACTGGTGTTGTAGCCTGTAGTAATACATTAAAGGTTTGGACACCCCTTCGGTCCCAGACACAGTACAATATACTGGTGTTGTAGCCTGTAGTAATACATTAAAGGTTTGGACACCCCTTCGGTCCCAGACACAGTACAATATACTGGTGTTGTAGCCTGTAGTAATACATTAAAGGTTTGGACACCCCTTCGGTCCCAGACACAGTACAATATACTGGTGTTGTAGCCTGTAGTAATACATTAAAGGTTTGGACACCCCTTCGGTCCCAGACACAGTACAATATACTGGTGTTGTAGCCTGTAGTAATACATTAAAGGTTTGGACACCCCTTCGGTCCCAGACACAGTACAATATACTGGTGTTGTAGCCTGTAGTAATACATTAAAGGTTTGGACACCCCTTCGGTCCCAGACACAGTACAATATACTGGTGTTGTAGCCTGTAGTAATACATTAAAGGTTTGGACACCCCTTCGGTCCCAGACACAGTACAATATACTGGTGTTGTAGCCTGTAGTAATACATTAAAGGTTTGGACACCCCTTCGGTCCCAGACACAGTACAATATACTGGTGTTGTAGCCTGTAGTAATACATTAAAGGTTTGGACACCCCTTCGGTCCCAGACACAGTACAATATACTGGTGTTGTAGCCTGTAGTAATACATTAAAGGTTTGGACACCCCTTCGGTCCCAGACACAGTACAATATACTGGTGTTGTAGCCTGTAGTAATACATTAAAGGTTTGGACACCCCTTCGGTCCCAGACACAGTACAATATACTGGTGTTGTAGCCTGTAGTAATACATTAAAGGTTTGGACACCCCTTCGGTCCCAGACACAGTACAATATACTGGTATTGTAGCCTGTAGTAATACATTAAAGGTTTGGACACCCCTTCGGTCCCAGACACAGTACAATATACTGGTGTTGTAGCCTGTAGTAATACATTAAAGGTTTGGACACCCCTTCGGTCCCAGACACAGTACAATATACTGGTGTTGTAGCCTGTAGTAATACATTAAAGGTTTGGACACCCCTTCGGTCCCAGACACAGTACAATATACTGGTGTTATGGGGAAGTGTTGTTTATGCACGAGGCTGTAGTTGAATCCACAGTCGTCATATGTGTATAATAGGTTATAGTGACCAGACGTCCGGTTTTACGCCGGACTGTCCTATTTAACCCTTTGTCTTACATCCGACGAACCCTAACTCCGGACGTACATTTGTCCTACTTTCTTGGGGTGAGGGAAAAAAATATAAATCAATAAGTAATAAGAGAGAGAGTCATTATACAATAATGTCAAAAGTTCGATCTAAAGTTGTAGAGGACAAACGTATAAGAAGTAAACCTTCAGGCAATCAAGGTGAGTTCACCAAAATCTATTATATGTGCAGTGAACGTCTACTTTTATTTTCAGTTTCATTAGTTGTTAAAGTTATTCTCTCTCTCTCATATATATATAGGCCTATACCGGTATATATATATATATATATGCAGTAACTTCAAATACACCATGAAGCAAATAGATACAATCCAACCACTGGAGAAAGGAAACAGGAACAGTGAGTACTTTCGTTTATTACATCTTCAGATTCTGTCTGAAGATGTAATAAACGAAAGTACTCACTGTTACGGTTTCCTTTCTCCAGTGGTTGGATTGCATATATATATATATATATATATATATATATATATATATATATATATATATATACTGTATAATAGGCCTATATATATATATATATAATTATGAAGTGTCCTACTTTTTGGAAATTAAAAATGGCCACCCTAGCGTAAGTGTATAGGTCTGTAGTGGAATCCACACAGTTATATAGCCTACGTGTATAAAAAGCCTCGTCCACACTGAGCCACACGTTGCACGTTGTGATGCAGATGGACGTGTTGAAAATGTAGGGTACCGGTAGTGTCCACACTGTGGGCCTCACCACCACTCCTGCCAAACAACCTGTGTGTGTGTACACGTGGTTAGACTCTTGTTCGTGTGAGTATTATTGTGTATGTGTGTATTATTGTGTATGTGTGTGTGTGTGTGTACACCCTCCACTCCCAACCACCACTGGTGACTCGTTGAGTGGCTAAAATTAAGGTGCGGCCACAACAGACTCCCGCCATAGGCCTACTTGCCCGAAACATGTTTCAGACATTGCCTCAAACTTTGTCTCACACATACTCAAAGCACGGGTGTCAGGTCACTCAGGGTCATGTCAACACCAGAATAATGTTGGTACCACTGGTGTGGACTATAAAAAAGGCTATGAACTGCGAAGATGTTTCTATTAGATTAGGCTAGATGAGAGACGTCAGACACATTCCATCGCAAACCATGAGTCCAGCAACACCACCACCACCTGACAACACCACTTCGTCTGCCACTTGTCTCGCTGGCAGGGTATAGTGGTTCAACCTCTTGTGACAGCTGACAGCAACGACTACTTCGTCCACAGGAAGGACATCCTCACTACCATCACTGAGGGATGGAGAGGAGACGCCCTTCACTGTGGAGGAAGGTAGGAAGGGCGTGTAATTGGCGGTAAAGTCCTGGGGCTCACTCCATGCCCGTGGAGGGAAGACGACCGACGCTCAACCATTGTAGGGACAGCAGCAGCAGGCAGACATCATCACCGTCTGCACCAAGACTGCTGAAGGAATGGACATCTTCAGGAGAAATGGCTTGCCAGCAATGGCCATTTTTCCTGACTGTACACGGATACCAGGATCTCCACCACCACCACCACCACCACAGGAGATGGGAATGGAGACGGAAACCAGGATGCATAGAAACACTTTCCAACCTATAATAGTAGGCTATACATGCACGCGTTATTTTCCTTCCAACCGCTAGATTTTGGCCCAGCAGTAGCCTAAAAGAGGTGCGTGTATGTACCCGGTTGGAAAGTGTTTTATGCGTCCGGTGGTTGCTGTCTGCCTCACTTCGGATTGACCTCTTCCAAAAAAAAACAAATAATTATTCCATAACATTAACAAGGAAGATTACTATACGGTAATTATTATAATATGACATTAAACCAATGTCTGTAACTATACATAATTATTCCATAACAATAACAATAGCCTACGGTAATTATTATAAAATTACATTAAACCAATGTTTAAAACTATACATAATTACAGTCTGTTATATTAAAATAGAACATAAAACTAATTTCATATGATTACTTATAATATATGATAGTGTAGCCTGTATGACAATAAATTTTATTGTCTGTAAATTAGCCAAGTAAAATGTAATGTTATTAATATTATATACTAATCATCCTAAGTTACTACCAATGTAAATATTATATCCAAATTAAGGAAACGTGAAAAACGAAATTATTATTACCACCAGGTACTGTTTAATAACTACTGTACTGTTTAATGACTGCAGTAACTCACATTATCTGCTCTAAGATATAAGCTGCTCTTAACATATATTTAATTTGTTAGATTTGATAATTGAATAAGATCACAGCACAGTAATACATTATCTGCTCTAAGATAGGTCTATAAGATATATTTTCTTTGTAAATAAGTTCACAACGGGAATAGAAATCTTGCCAAACATACTATTATAATCAATGTTAGGTTATACTGTAATTCGTTTGTTTGGTTAGGCTGGATTTAATGGTGGAGGTTTATTCGATTTGATTAATCTCTAAAACGCTCTGTGTCCGATTTAGGTAACTGAGTTTATCAAATATTAACGAGACAAGTGTATAAATGTTTTCACAAAGTGGTGTAAGAGAGAGAGAGAGAGAGAGAGAGAGAGAGAGAGAGAGAGAGAGAGAGAGAGAGAGAGAATATTTATCAAGCCGTGTTACTAAACTAGACTATTGGTTACATAATGTTACTATTACTACAGTCCAGTACATGTTACCTTAATAATATAAATCAATCTATGTTATATTAAGTTAGGATATGATAACTACGGTACTTATTGTTATTTTCAGTACGGTACAGATTACATCATTGGTATAGTATGTACGGTATAGGTGAATTATTATATGCCTACCAAACCTATCTTAACCAATACCACTGAATTACATTGGTTATGGTGATAATTATTGTGTTGTGGTTATACAGACCTTGTGTTAGTATACTCAATAAATTATATACAGTATGTATTACAGAAGGATATGTATATTTCCTTCTGTTATACATGCTTATAAGTATGTATTACAGAAGGATTTGTATATTTCATTCTTTTATACATGCTTATAAGTATGTATTACAGAAGGATTTGTATATTTCCTTCTGTTATACATGCTTATAAGTATGTATTACAGAAGGATTTGTATATTTCCTTCTGTTATACATGCTTATAAGTATGTATTACAGAAGGATATGTTTATTTCCTTCTGTTATACATGCTTATAAGTATGTATTACAGAAGGATATGTAGGCCTATATTTCATTCTG